>QRFJ01000410.1:370637-578290 GCA_006176705.1 Cocos nucifera
AGTGGCAAAAGGTTATAGTCAACACAAAGGCATTGACTATCAGGATACCTTTTCGTCAGTAGCTATGCTAAAATCTATTCGCACATTGCTTGCTGTTGTAGCCTATTTCAATTATGAAATATGGCAAATGGATGTGAAAACAACATTCTTAAATGGATATCTTGAGAAAAATATCTATATGGAACAGCTGCTAGGGTTCATATTTGGTGATGAAGATCACAAGGTATGCAAGCTGCAAAGATCCATATATGGACTTAAACAAACATCTCGGAGCTGGAACACTCATTTTAACGATGTGATCAAACTATTTGGTTTCATCAAAAATAAGGAGGAGCCATGTGTATTCAAAAAGGTTAGTGGGAGTGTTATTATCTTTCTCGTATTGTACGTGGATGACATCCTTCTTATTGAAAATGATATTTCCATGTTGACAACAGTTAAAATGTGGTTATCTAAAAGTCTTCTCCATGAAAGACCTAGGAGAAGCATCCTTTATTCTAGGAATTAAGTGAAGAAAAATCCTGATTTTCCAGTCCAGGTTCATTCAGATCTGATCAGATCAAGAAATATATTTCAAAAATTTTTCTCTTGATCCCAATCAGATCTTGATATATTTTAGATCTGATTCTTATTATTTTAATAAAATAAAATTAAAAGATAAATTAAATCAAATTTAATTTACCTGATCTGGGTAATCCTATTACCTTATTGATGATCCTGTTTGCAGCGGAAGGTTCTGGATCTTAGCCATGCAAGCGCCTGGCCTCTACCGGTATCCACTTGGGTTGGATCTGGAGATCCTCTTCTTCTCTATCACACCTCCAAAAATCAGATCTGAATCTGATCTGGAGGATCTTCAAAACTCTTTTGAAGATGAGCAGTCGTCATTTGCAGCAGCGCAGCCTTCTTATTTTTGATCGCCTTTCTTTGATCTGAATCGCACCAACCAAGGTCCAAAACTTCTTTTGGACGTGGAGAGCAAGGGGAGAAGAGACTATGGCGTGGAGAAGGAGGGGAGAGGCAGCCTTGGGGCATGGAGAAACTATGATCTCATTATATCTCTATATCTCATACAATCTGAGTTGGATACAGGGTCTTATTTATAGACTAGCTGTGATCCAACTCCTCTTCTTCCCACCAATCACAACCCTTTATGAAATCAGATCTAAATCTGATTGGTGGGAATAGAGTCCCTAGATTCCTCTTAGAGCGATTGTATACCAACCTTCCGGATCAATCACCATCCTCGTGATGATCCTATGGTCAGGAGCAATTTATGAGTTAATAATGATTATTCATGTCTTAAATTTTCAACTCTTGAAAATATGAATTATCATTACCATTAACTCAAAGGATGTATCACAGACACTAAATACACATATGTGATAGAAAATAATCCATTTATTGATTTTAATCAAAATTACAATTTTGCCCCTAGAAGTGTATTACAAGTATAAGCCAATTCTGGCTTCTAGGGCACATATATCTAACATTAAGGTCTATAGAGATAGGCCGAATAGGATGCTAGGATTTTTACAGAAAATATACATAGAAGAAGTGCTAAAAATGTTTAGCATGAAAAACTCTAAGAGGAGTTTAGTACCCTTCAGGCATGGCATTCATCTTTCCAAAAAGATGTGCCCAAGCACACCTGAGGAAATAGAATGCATGAGCAAGATCCCTTATGCTTCAGCAATAGGGAGCCTCATGTATGCCATGTTATGTACACGACCTGTTATAGCCCATACTGTGAGTGTCACGAGCAGATATCAGTCGAATCCAGGTGAAGAATACTAGACTTTTGTGAAATGTATCCTTAAGTACTTGAGAAGAACTAAGGATATGTTGTTGGTCTTTGGTAATGGAGAACTCCAAGTCCAAGGGTATACAAACTCGGATTTTATGTCCGATGTAGATGATTGAAAGTCGACATCTAGGAGTTTGTTCGTGCACAATGGTGGAGCTATCAGTTGAAAAAGTTCCAAGCAGACAATGATAGCAGATTCTACCATGAAAGCAGAATACATCGCTACGTCAGAAGCTGCAAAGAAGGCATTCTGGTATAAGAAGTTTGCCGTAGAGATCAGAGTGATGCCATCAGATGCCATTCCTCTATACTATGACAACAATGGTGCCATAATCCTTGCTAAGGAGCTGAGGTCTTATTAAAAATTCAAGCACATCGAACAGCGATACCACCTCATCCGCGATTATCTCGAGATGGATTACATCGAGGTCAAGAGAGTCGACTCCTCAAACAATGCGATAGACCTGCTTACAAAGCCATTTGGCCAACAGAAGATCGAAGCCCATCTTGAGAAGATGGGACTTAGATTTGTAACTAATTGGCTTCAGGTCAAGTAAAAGTTTGTTAGATATGTGTGTCCTAGAAGCCAGAATTGGCTGACACTTATAATACACTTCTAGGGGAAAAATTATAATTTTAACTATAAATAATAAAATGGATTATTTTTTATCACATATGTGTATTTAGTGTCTGTGATGCATCCCTTGAGTTAATGGTAATGATAATTCATATTTTTAAGAGTTGAAAATTTGAGACATGAATTTTTATTTATTAACTCATAAAAGACTCATGACCGTAGGATCATCATGAGGATGGTGATTGATCCAAAAGGTTAGTGTATAATCGTTTCTTTATAGTAGATGAGTCTTGAGTCTACAGTGTAGAGACACCGGAGTGAGAGTACAAGTACTCGTTAGAGAACGAGGGCACTGAGCGTGACCACCTCGAGTAGTCATAAGAAAGTCTACCTTCTCATCAATGACTGACTCGAAGCTGTAGTGGTGTGTCTGGTTCTTTGACCTGAGATGGATCGACAGTTCACCTTGAAGGTGTTATAGTTTGACTACACCATGATTCGGTCTCCTAACCATTCAAAATTTTGAGGTGTATGTTGGCTATAGCATGTTCATTGTAGGAATTGGATTGCACCAAGATGGAATCTATCTACCTCGGTGAATGAGGAGCAGCCCTACGATGATCATGAGAATCAAGTCAATAAGCCCATGGCCATGGTAGAGAGTGAAATAATAGAAAGAGTTTCTATTAAGATTTTTGCATCGGACTTGAATCAAATGATTAAATCATATGATAAAAATTAGGATTTGATGAGTTCACCTTAACCCTAATCTGATCGGAGCTCAAGATAGAAGAACTTAATCACATAAGTAGCTGCACGGAGTGGTTCTTTTTCAATTTTGATGGGTTGCCACCATATACTGCTAGGTGTCACTGGTAAATTTTGAAAGCAATTAGAATGATTTAGATGATCGATCAATTGTCTAAATCAGAAGAGTTCTGATCCATCAAAAGAAGTTTCGATGATATTGATGATGGAGATCACGACATATCCCATTACCATATAGAACTGAACCTAACTGGATCACACAAACAAGAGTTTGGATCTGGATATCATCAATTGGACTTATCCAGTTCAATTGATTTGAATTAGATTCAATTAGATTCAAGGAAATTATGCTAGCACACGATTGAGCCTAACATTCTCCTTCTATTATCATTTGAAGTTGTCTCGACTGAGCCAAATGTATTTGTGTTTGCTCAGGTACCTTTACCTAGTTTGACTGAAGCTTGTCCAGGTCAGAAAAGGATTGTCTTAATTTATGAGATAAATTTGAGACAACACCTACCATTTTCCATCACCTGCTAATTCTTATCCTTTGACTATGATCAAATATTGACCTTTAACCTTGGACATTTGCCCATGTATCATGCACTTATTGGAGAGTAGATAGGGGCTTGTCTCCTCACTAGAATTTGGAAAGAAGGGGGTGCATTCCTAGGATCACGTGCGCCCATGGATAGGGACGCCTGGAGTTCGATACGGATGGAACTCCAGGTTGCTTCTTGGATTCAAACTAGGTGACCCTTACCTATAGACTTTGACCAGTCTAAGGTGCCATCTAAGGATGAATCTATGAGGCTCTCATTTAATTGGATCAGATGATGTCATCCCACCAATCAGATTTATATCTGATTGCACGAAGCAACGCGATTGGCCAAGATGATGCAGCACTGCATGGCATAGCAGGGTCTATAAATAAATCCCGTCTGCGCCCAACTTGAAGAGAGCTTTTTCCTAGCCATACCCCAAGGCTGCCCCTCTCCCTCCTCCATGCTATCTTCTAATCCTCTCTCTCCTCTCGACGCCCAAGGGAAGTTGGGCATGAGTTTGGTGCGATTCAGGTAATCAAAAGGCAACGAGAAAGCAAGAAGATTGCCCTGCTACAAGAGACAACAGCACATCTTCAAAAGAAGTTTTGAAGATCCTCCAAATCAGATCCTGATCTAATTTTTGGAGAAAAGAAAGAGAAGGAGAAGATCTTCAGATCCAGTCCGAGTGGATACCAGTAGAGGTCGGGCACTTGCATGGCTAGATTCAGAACCTCAGGCAATCAGCAGGATCATCAACGAGTAATCGGATTACCCAATATCAAGGTAACATTAATTTAGATTTAATTTTGATTTAATTTTTCTATTTATTTGATTATGAAATTAGATCTAAAAAATGTTAGATTTGATTTGGATCTAAGAGGAAATTTTTGAAATATGCCTCTTGATCCAATCAGATTTGAACGAACCTGATTTGGAAAAATCTGATTTTTTTCCTTCACCGAGATCTTCATTAAATAATGGTTTAAACAAGCTTAATGGATTATTAAAGAATAAAACAATCATTTAGGGACTGAAAAGAAATTTTTGAGGACTGTTCTAAAATTTCAAAATTTTAGGGGCTAAATTACAAAAAGGTCCAAAACTTTAATTTGGCCTATTCATAATTTAAACTTTATTGATGGCTTAAATGCAAAGGAGTCCTAACCCAAATTAAATAGATCCAATTTGGTTTGACTCAACTATTTTAATTATTAATGGGTTTATACTTAATGGATGCGGATCAAAACTTGAACCCAAAATCTAAAAACCTGGTTTCATTAAATGGGTGGAAATGGATAATGGGTTTCGGGTTTATACCCAAAGCTCGAACCCATTAGCCCTTTAGTGCTACTCCCATCTTCTTTCTCCCGATCAAACTCAAAACACCCCCGTCAACCTCCATAGCTGCCGCCCAAACCTCTTCCCGATCGCCAGCCACCACCTCCTTGTGTGGCTGCCACCCTGTGCGCTGTCGCCATGCACGACACTATCCTACACGCTGCTGCCGCGGTTGCTTTCCTCCACCGGTCCTCCTTTGGGCTAGATGGGACGATCGTCGGCTCCATCATGAGTTTCATCCACGGCAACTTAAGGGGTAGCAAACGGCCAGGCCACCACCTCTTTTGGGTGGCTATTGCGGCCGCAAAACCAGCTTGTTACCGCCTGGCAGTAGCTACGGCTACTGCTTGGTTCATCGGAGCCATGGGTCGGCCGGTGCGGTCGGCACCAAAATCCATCTTTTAGCCCCTTTTTTATTTTTATTTTTATTGCTACCAGTGTTAACCGAGTAAGGCCGAAAAACTCAAAATCCTGATGGGAGGCGGGGATTCGATAGATCATGATAATAATTTATTTATTTCATCATAAAACTTTAATTTCAAAACTTTAAAATAAATAAATAAATTTTTTATTTCATGAAGATTATGAAAAAGTAGGCTAAAATACCACATGTAAACATAAATCTGATATTCTATAGCCTGCTTTTATTGAAGAACATCATGGAAAAAAATCAGGATCATAAAAGAGAGTTCATAATCTTCATAAAATACACCTGATGTAGAGAAATTTCATGCAGAAAAGAAGAAAGACATCTTACTCTTTCTTAGATCGATTTCTCTCTCTTCTCTCATACCTTATGCCGTAGTCATGATGATAAAATTTTTATGTCATGTTCATGGGCAGGGTGTTAGGATTAGTGATGCTCCCAAGCCTTGAGAGTCCACTAAAGGAGTCAGAGTATTAGCTCTAGGAGAGTAGAACAGGTGTGGTCCTAGGGATAGGATCGATTTTGATCCTTAGGTGGAGGTTCTATCCTCCACGGTCATGAGACCCTAGTTTGTGGGTCTCATGAGGGCTACTCAGAGTTTGGACTAGGTTTGGGTCTATGGGATTGAGTACATGATCAGACCATGGGCGTACATGGATTTGGATGAGTGCATTCGGACTGGGTTAGCCCAGAAAGTTTTTTATGGATTAGGATTTTGGTCCATGTATAGGTATATATATACATGTATATTGTAAATCCTAGGATTTGAGATAGTGAAGATCAATAGAACCATTTTCTCCCACATCTATTTCTCTCTCTGGTTTTTTCATACGCCAAGGTGCCCTAGGGGGTGCGCCTCCAAGCTTGGAGGAAGGAGAAATGCCCCACTCTTCCTTCAGCCTCAACAACATTAAGGATCCTTGCACAATAATTGATATCAGAGCCATCTTGATGAGGAGGCATGAAGGTGAGATCCAGCAATAGGGATTCAATGGAAGAATACAAAAAAAATATTTTGGAGGGCCGACAGGACTCCCTTTCTTCCTCCTAACTGGCGGCTAGCGATTGGCCATCGATCATAGGCTTGTAGGCCAAATCCTATGAATTGGCATCGATCCCGACATCTGGCAGCTAGTTTCGATGAGCTGGTGGATGATCACGGCATGTGGAGGTGGATTCCACAGGTGGTCAATGGTGGTGCTCGTGGGTAAGATGCGGGAGATCTGGAGAGGGGGCAGCACAGCCGTCTTCTTCTCCAAGGAGGAACATCACAGGCAACAGCGTCGTCTCAGGCAGTGGCATATGGTAGCATGCGCGCGTGCGAGCAACGACGACCAGGTTGGCAGCAGGGGTGATGGGAAGCTCATGGAGAGGTTTCTCCACTCTGGGAAGCACCTCATGGTGTCGGAGCAGGCTCTAGCAAAGGAGGCCAATGAGTTGGTGTAGGCGATGGGGTTCGGTGGCTGCGGGTGCCACGATGGCATCGGATCCGGCGGTGGTGACTCACATGCAGCGTAGAGCTAGCTAGGGAACACAGATCCGACGATGGAGCATAGATCCAGTGGTGGCCGCACCCAGATCCGACGGTGGCACATGGATCTAAGTCAGCGAGATGGTGCAACCTCTTCCTTAGAATGCATGGATCCGACGAGGTGAAGCCCAGATCCGATGGTGGCATGTAGATCTAAGCCAGTGGTGGTGGCGTGCGAACGTTCGATGGTGGATGCGCCCAGATCCAATGGTGATCACACGGGCAGAGGTTGGTTGGTGGCATTCATGGAGGCGACGAGCGGTCTGGTTCTGGTTTTGGATGGGAGGAGGGAGGAGTCGAAGGAAGGAAAAGCCTGGAAGGTTCTAGGAGAGAAAAAAAAAGAGACCGAGAGTTTCCTTGTTTTTTGATTTGCTTTTCTCTCTATTGTTCATGGTTGTTCTTCTAGATATGTGAAGGTTGGGTGATGATTTTATTTGGCATGTTAAAGGAGAGATCACTCAAGGGCTTGGGGTCGAGGTGGAGCTGAAGAAGAAACTATTTAGTCTAGTGGAAGGCTGAAAAAGTAGTTGGGGTGTATTCAACGGTGCGATCGATTGGAGCCTTAGAAGTGATGGAGATGGATGATCCATGGAGGTTCAGTAGGTTAGGATTGGATGGCTATAGAGCGATGTAGAGATGAGTTAGAAAGCACTAGAGTACTGTAGTAGCGCTACCCTGAAGGTATAGGGTCGAGAGAGGCTCGATGGTGCAGTAGTCGAGGGAGGTATCTCAGCAAAGAGTGTCAGGGGCATCTCATAATGATTGGGAGTAGGTCCCAAGAAGAGCCAGAGGATCTCTAGGAGTGCTAGAGGTATCTAGCAGTCGGAAGTATCTTGGATTAGGTTTCTTCTGCAGGAGCACCAGGAAGAGTCATGGTTTAGATGGAGGATGGTTTGTGTACAACAAAAGAGGACCCGAATATTTATGAGGAAGCGGTGTAGAGATGAGTTAGGAAGCATTGGAGTGTTGCAGTAGTGCTTTTCTAGAGACACGAGACTGAGAGAGGCTCGATGGTGCGACAACCGAGGGAGATATCTCAGTAGAGAGTGTTAGGAGGCATCTTAGGAAAATCAGAAGTAGATCTTAGGAAGAGCCAGGGGGTCTCAGGAGCCTCGGGATGAGATAAGTGGATCTAAGATCAGGATAGAGTTTGAGCTGTAGTTCCTCTAAGCGCAACTGAACTGATGGCTGGTGCAGAGATAGAAAAAGAGAAGTGCTAGGATGAAATTTTTTAGGATTCAGTTGCTAGATTCATAGGAGTTGGATGAGTTTCTGTATATTTCGAAGGTGCCCATGGGTTGCAGAGGTATCTGAGATGGCTTTGGTGAGGTTCGTGGAGTGTGAATGATCCGAAGAAGCAGCGACAATGAGCAAGGTGCAGCGGTAGGCTCAGCAGTACAGCATTGAATGGTTGGCCTCGGATAACTCGGTGATAGAGTCAGATTCTTCTACAGTATCAGAAGAACTTCGGGTATAGGTGGAGCTCTGCAGTGGTGGCTTCATAGGTGGAGAAAAAATTTGGCATGAGTTTAGAGTAGAGGGGTGTAGGAGGATCGATATCCTAGCACTAGCGCTAGTGATGCATAATTTCAGATGAAGGGACATGTCTAGGTGGACAGGCATAGTTCTAAAAAGATCATGTCAGGTGGTATAGCATGTGCTAGCATAGGAATGCTATAAGTTCTTCAGGAAAGTCCAAAAAATGTAATGTAGTTGCCAAGCAGAAGAGATCCTACAAATCCAGGATGGTGCGAAGAAGCAAGCTAAGATCTTCAGCTATGGAGGCAGTCATCCCAAAGGTCTCCAAGAGTGCACTATAGCTGAAGAGGATTGACGGATGTGCTGTAGAGTTTACATAGGAAGCTGTCTGAGTGCGCTGTGGAGCACAAGTTGGTGTTGCAGCCATAGGATCAGAGCAGGAGGATATCAGTTTAAGGCCAAGAAGTACGGTGGAGCACGAGTCTTAGGAGCTGTGGAGCACAGGTCGGTGTTGCAGCTAAGGAGGTGAGGTGGCTTCGACAGAACAATATCAGCTCTGGAGGTAGCCAAATGGTGTAGATGGTTCATGCAGGGTTTGCTAAGGCTTGGGGCACCAAGATGGAGATTGTTAGGATTAGTGGTGCTCCTAAGCCTTGGGAGTCCACTGGAGGAGTCAGGGTATTGGCTCCGAGAGACTAGGACAGGTGTGGTCCTAGGGCTAGGATCGATTTTGGTCCTTGGGTTGAGGTTCAGTCCTCCACAGTCATGAAGTCCTGGTTTGTGGGTCTTATAGGGGCTACTTAGAGTTTGGACTAGATTTGGATCCATGAGATTGAGTACATGATCAGAGCATGGTTGTACATGGATTTGGGTGAGTGCTTTCGGACTAGGTTAGCCCAGAAAGTTTTTTATGGATTAGGGTTTTGGTCCATATTTAGGTGTATATATATATACATGTATATTGTAAACCCTAGGATTTGAGACAATAAAGATCAATAGAATTGTTTTCTCCCATATCTCTCCCTCTCTCTGGTTTTTTCACATGCCAAGGTGCTTTAGGGGGCACGCCTCCAAGCTTGGAGGAAGAATGCGCGCCCCACTCTTCCTTTAGCCTTAACAACATCAAGGATCTTTGCATAATACAAGGATAGGACTTGTATTTATAGACTTTTATTGGTTCTCCCATCAAGTAACCAGGTAAGATCTGAATTCTATTTGAATTCAGGTTGATCATTATTCAAATTCAAATAGTAGAGTCCGTAATAAATCGACCACTTAATCGGAACATATTCTAACACATAACCCCTCACTTGACCATAATGATCAGATCTTAGCAGCTCCATCATCACCTGTCTTCGACATGGCTGGCCTCCAAAGATATTGAGGACTCAGTGGTATGCTCTGCAATAAGAGTTGAAGCTATCTTCTGTATTCAAGAATATAATATATATTAATTTTTTACTTTAAAATAAAACTCCATATCATTAAATTAAATGATTATAAATACATATAAATATATCTCTTGACTCATCAGTAACAAAACGACCATCTCGATGAACATGAATCATCTTATAAAACTCCAACTCCATCTTTATTGCTTAAACGATGCACTCATTGACTATCATGAAAATATCTAGTTAAGTAAATCACATACAACATGTTCAAGAGATGCACAAAAATAATATATATATATATATATATATATATATATATATATATATATATAGTATTCTACTTCATCTTCTAAATATTGGAACCAAACTAGAACAATTTGGAAGAAAAAACTAAAACATTGTACTCTCTTAACCTAAAATAAACATTTTTCATTTTCAAAAGTTCTTCAAGTTTTGAAAGAACCTCTAATTTAATAATGGGTCTATCCTTGCATCTTAGTTTAGAATGCTTCAACGCAAGCTTTGCTAATTTCTCTGCCTCTACAAGTGGCCAATCTGATATTATCAAATACATCAGTGAAAGAACCTCCTTTAATTGCATTCTATACATTAAGAAATAAGTCCTCTTGGATGCTTTATAGCCAGCAATTGTGGGGCAATGATACCCGAAGAATACAAACCTATCAAGGTGAATAATAGGCTCAGGCTTCGTTCCATATAAAAAATCAAGTCCACAGGCCACATCAAAAATAATTTGAAATCAGATAAACCACAACCACAACCAATAATTTATAAAATCAACCACAACCAAGGAGTAATTGATGAGACCTGTGATTGGCCATGTGTTGGTGTCTAGATTTGGTTGAACATAAATAACTTTGAAATTAGCAAAAAAAAAGTGAGAAGATGTACCTTTCCATTTTTGATTTGGTCGAACTATCAATTATGCTCATTTAATAGGTACCATTGACAATAAATTAGTCTAAAAAAAATTATAACATGCTAACAATTTTAAAACAAGCTTATAAATTCTTGTCTACGTCATGCGTAGCTCTTCGATCATGATATATGAGGAATAGATAGAGATACTCGTGCAGCTCTACTAATAGCAGAATATACCTACAAAATAAAGTAAAGAGCATGATATGTCTTCTACATATGACCAACATAACATAAGATATATAATCAGTGTATACAATTACCCATCCCCTCTTAGAGAACCAATAATGAACAAGATCCCTCCACTAATGAAGATCAACATTAGGAGGATAAATACGAGCAACATCGTCCTCCATCAATCCCTCTCTCATGTAGTCCCTTTTTAGTGTTTTCTTGAATTCTTTCTATTTTTGATTGAGAAACTTCAGTACCCTTTCATGGCTTTCTAGAGTGAGTATAAATTTACTATAGAAGAAAGTAATTGTTGGTGTGAAATTTGGTTGACACCGAATTTGAGGCTGGAGTCGGACAAGACGAGGTTGTCGTTGGTGACCTACAAAACAAGTCTCATCCAGAGTCAGGTCTGGTGGCTCCGGCAAGACCCTTCGATGATCAAGTCAGCTCTTTTGGCCAACAAAAATGGAGTATTCAAAGAGATTTTTAGTAGAGTTTTAAGATAGAAGATAAGAGCTTAGGAAAGAAAGTGTATCTGAAGGATCTCTTATATAGGTGGAGCTTATAATAAATTGATGGTGACAGCCATAACCGTCTAGTAGTGGGCCGTTTAGGGCCATGTGGGGTTTGTTATTGAGGATGGTGTTCGTTGTTGTGACGTGCCAGTCTGTTGGGACTTAACAGTCGAGGTTTGGATGGGATAACTGTAGATGGTGAAGAGCTCATAGTTACCATTGTTCCGGAGAAGTTCGGGTGTTCTCAAGATCGACTATGTCTTGACTGTTATTTGCTATATCAAGAGTAAGTGTCAAGGTTCTTTCGGAGCCTGCTGAGAGGGTCTAGAGGAAGCTTGCTTGGGTGAAGCCTCTTAAACAACTAGGGGAGAAGTCCGGAAGGAATTTAGCTAATGGAGAAGTTTGATGGAAAGAGAAGTCCGACAGAAGTTTGACTGCTGAAGAAGTCCGAAAGGAGTTTGATAGTTGGAGAAGTCTTGGGAGAGTTCAAGATAATATATAGAAGTTTGTCTAGAGGAGGTTCTATCAGCCAACGGCTCTTGAGATGAGATTCAATGGTGATAGCGATACTCGATTTGAAGGAGATCTGGTAGGAAAGAAGTTCGGCTAGCTTCTAGGTTGGCCAGGCTAGACTACTCGGAGGGCGAAACCTCAGTGCTTCAACTGCTCAAGTGACTGCTTTCACTATTCAAATTTGTCTAAGGTTTTGCTCGGCCAAAGAGGGTCGTCCATAAGGAGTGCGACTGGAGGAGTTTGTCTGTTTGTGGTGGAGGAACCTGATTGCCTTTACCGATCGGAGCTCGGCCATGACCGTCGCCACTAGGTGGGATCACCTGAAGATCAGACATTTATTAGAACTTCGACGAAAGTGGGTTTATCCCCAACAATAATAAAATATATTTGATTATTAAATAATATAATTAATTTATTATAAACAAATTAACATAATATATGAAGTTATCTTTTTACCTCTACTACTCATAGAATCTCAAGTTTATATACAGGGAGTATATCGTTTCATTTTGCATAGCTTAAGAAATAAAGCTGACCCTTTTGCACAATAGTCCTTAAAAAGCTCATCTATAATCTGGTAGCCTTGTTGATGGGCTATCCCATCTGGTTGCACTAGATCTGGATGACAACCCTTTCACTCTCAGCTAAATGTTAGATATCTCTAGCTTCTGTGGGTCCGCATCTAATCCATGCTCTTCTGGATGCATCTGCAACAAACACATAAAATAAAAAAATATATTATAAATCAATTAATATAATTAATACTTAAATCATGCCATAATATAAAAATCTATTAAAGTATCCTGGATATGTATCTCATATGTAGTAGGATCCTCATCAATAGAAGGATCATGCTCTAACTCTGACTGCTGCACAGATAAAGTAGTGGCCTAGGATTGCTCCATGGATGATGAAGGACCAGTCTCAAGCTACTGTGGTTGCCTCGATCATTGGGGTTGATAAGAATACAATCCATCTTGAGAAGTCTGCAATTCAATATCATCAAATTATCTGCATTGAGGCATGATAACACCTAGCATTCATAAATAGAAATATAAATTAGTTCATATACATTATCAAATAATAAATAAAATGATGATTGAATTACTAAAAAGAATCAAGATCTATTAAATGAACATGATCATATAACACAAAATTTTATACAGAATGTATACATCTTAAATGTCTTTTACCAATTAAGAATCAATCAATATTTTCTCCTTCAATATCCATCTTGACTAAGCTTGTAGTATTTAGATTATCAGTCGAGGTAAGACTGTAAGGCATATATTGTGTTTAAGTCTCATCATCCTATACTTTCAACTCTTTTCCTATATCGTATAAGATTCTAAGTTTTGTTCTTACAATAATAGCTCAATTCTTATCTTTCAAATCTTATACAAAAAATACTTGATGAGCTTGAGATGAAAAAATGAATAGACCATTTTTTAATAACACACAAGTATATATCAATCTTAAAAAAATTTATAAGTATAAACCCATTTGTATCTTACTTTAAGCCTCTTGACGAGTTTATATCCATCCAATTATATCGAAATAATATAACTTTAAATTTTTCATAATAATCTAACTCAAAAATATTCGTAAGTACACCATAATAAATTGTTCCATCTGCTTCTACCATGACTCCACTGTTCTAGGTTTTTTTAAATTTTTCATGTTCTTTTATATGAAATTTAAATCTATTAATGATAAAATCATTAAATCTATTGACAATATTGTAGGACCTCAAGTAATGGCAATTAATTCATCTGAATAGTTACTCTTCATCATCATTGGTACCTAAAAACCATGATATAATTGTTAATAGATTATTTGATGTTAATGAATATATTTTAAAATCCATCCTTTTGCTCACATACATGATTAACCTATTTAAAAAGCCATTCAGGAAATAACTTGATCTACCATCATTGCTTAAACTTTGGATTCGGTCGAATGACATGATTTGCTCATCTTTGAGCAACCAAAAATTTGCTACAAAAAATTTAATTCATTAATTAAGAATATTATATATTATGATAATGAAAGAAATCAAGATCTATGACTAACCTACGATATTGAGATATTATGTCACTATGAAGTAACACATAAAGATGGGCTTGTGCCAAGGATTTTTTATCAAGAATCACACTTTCAACCTTTCTCAAAGCTCTTCGAGCAGTTGAAAACTTATAAATTTTTGAGTTATCCATAATATCATAATTTCTTTGAGGTCGATTAAAAATGGTGTCTATACTTTCAAGATATCTTGAACAAAATGTCAAACATTCTTCAGTAATACATCCTTCCGCAATTAAGCCTTTATGATAAGTTCTATTTCGTACATAATCTTTAAATGCACAAGATACCTTCAAAAATTAGAAATTTATTAAAATGACAACATGAATACGATATTACTTATACCAAAGATTTCTAAATTATAATTATAAAGTTTTATAATATCATCTCTCAATAGTATACATCTATTTATAATGTACCAGTCCATCAAGTTTTGTCTCTATAGCTTAGTGAACAAGTAGATGAACTATGATAGTAAAAAATTCAGATGAAAATATCTTCTCCATATGATAAAGTGTAAGTACAATACTAGAGTCTAATTGATCAATCTCTCTTAGATCAAGAACTTTGAAATATAATGACTTAAAAAATGATGACAACTTAGCAACAATAGCAACCACTTGTTTTGGCATTAATGATCTTAAAGTCAATGGAAAAATATCTTGCATCAAAATATGACCATCATGACTTTTAAGATTTGATAATTTTTACTCTTTGAGATTTACACATCTTAAAATATTTGATGCATAGCCATCAAAAATCTTAAAATTTTTTAAAAATATTAGAAAAAGATTTTTCTTCTGAATTGACATTGTGTAACATACAGGAGATATATAAACTTTATCATTAGTAAGCTCTTTGGGATGAAGCTCCTATCTTATGCCTATCTCTTTCAAATCTATATGTGTCTTTGAAGTTATTTTTACTCTTTCCATCAAGATTTAATAATGTGTCAATCAAATTATCACAAATATTCTTCTCTATATGCATCACGTGAAGATTATGTCTTAGAAGATTGTACTCCTAATAAGGCAAATTTTAAAAAAAATACTTGTTTTCTTCCTAACTGCTTAACAACTCTATATGTAGATACCTCCATTATGTCATCATCATTCTGACTTTCGTCTATATGATCATCATCATTGTAGAAGTTCGCATCCTCAGACACCCCTGAATTAAGATTGGGAGTAATGACATCCTCTGTCAACCCTTCATTTATTGAACTTTCAACATCTTTCTTGAAGGAATTAGATTTAGGGTTTCAAAGCTAGATCTTGAAATTTTTTCCAGATCAGACAGCGAAAGACTAAAATTAATTAAAATTAATTTTAAATATCAAAAAATATCCTAGATCCAAAGACCTATTACATGATCATGGCATGTCATTAAATCAAAAATTAAAATGTAATGAAGAAACTAAAACATGTTGATCACATCAACATGTATATACACTACATCTAATGCAGGTTTGAAAATAATAGATCAGATCTATTATCTGTGCAAGTTAAACGTTCTAACTTGGTGATCCAAACTTGAGGATAAAGTTGCGAGCCGCACATGTGTTCAGCTTCTGGGAGTCGTCCACACAAGCCTACGAATCACAATCAAAAGTTCTGATGAAGGAAATCAGCACAGTATGCTAGTATTGTGTTGATCCTTCTATGATGGTTGATCATATGCCTCCTTCTTCTAGATTTGGACTCTTCCAAAAAGAAAAAGGAGGAGAGGAGGTTTTAGATGTGAGATACTATTAGAAAACTCAAAGAAGGAGAAAGAAAAGAGGTGAACATAGCAACCCTAGAAGAAGTCCCTCTTCTTCTTCTCTTTGCTCTCACCTAGACACCTTGTTTGGTGTCTATGAAACCCCAATGCCCAAGAATTTTCTCTTCCTAGTTTTCACACACCCCAAAGCTCTCTCAATGGTCTATAACCTCACAAAAAATTAGCTTAAAATTTATCCTAAATATATAAAAAAAAGGAGTCCTTATCTAGGTCAAAAATTAGACAAGAAATGTCCAATTTGGGCAAGACAAGGGGCGCCCAACTCTTAGGCGCCCTCTCAAAAATTTTAAGTGTGGACCATCTGAGAAAATTGCCTAACTCTTTCTTTTTTTTTATCATGAAAAATAGAGAGGAAATAAGGGGGGCGACACACATAGGAGGAAGAATTTTGTTTTTTCAAAACACTATCTCATAGGATTTGAAACCAAAACAAATTTCCTTCTTTGACTTAGTCCACTACCTAATTGCCATATGAGAAAGAGAGGAGAGGAGGGAATGCATGAGAAGGCTAGGGAGAAAATATTTTATCACACAAAATAGAAGAGAAATAGGGCATGGGGTATGAGGAGCTAAGGTGGTGCAAGGTGGAATCCTAGTCTTACTAGGATTCCATCTATGACTTGGTCAAAGTGGTTTCTCAAATCAAATTAAATCAAAACCAAGTCAACCAAATTAAATTAGGCTCTAAATCAATTAATCACTTAATTAAATTAGATTTAATTCTAATTTAATTTTTTAATCAAGTTAGAAAATTGGGTTGACCTAAGTCCTAGTTGAACTAGGACTAGTTTTTTCTTGCATTTGGCTTATCCAATAAGCCAATTGGACTTGATCCAATCAAGCCCAAACTAAATTTAATTAAATTATATTTAATTAAACTTAATCTCAATTCTCTGGCTTAATCAAATTAAGCCAATTAGTTGCTAATCGATCCTCCTGCAATATTTGCACTAGGTTAAACATCAATCGTATTAATCGTTTAACCTTAGAACGATTTTTAATCGTTGATCAACCATCCGATCAGATCATGAGCTCTAATGTATGAGACGTCATAGGACTGAATCTAAACTGGTATCATAGAAATAAATTTCTATACCAATCAAAGTAACCATCTAGCAATGGTATCCAATGGTCGGATAGGTCAAATATGTAGAATAATATCCTTAGAATCCATGTGGATATAGTTTTTATGTAATTCATCTCCTTAACCAAAATGCTCGTAGGACACCTTAGAGTTCAATTGTCAACTATGATCAAGTTGTCCATATTGTATTTCAAAATATTAAATCCATCTGATGGATTATCTTGGCCAAGGTTTTGCTATATTGAAATATAGTGATACATTTTTCTCCAACTCTTGGAGTGGTCAATTCCATCTTGATCACAATTTAACTTCGCAAGTACTTGACTATGCCCAGAAGCCTTCCGTTACTGAATTAAATATTCAGTTAGTTTGGTATCAAAGCATAGTGAGTTTCTTGTAAGTCATTGAGATAATCTCAAGTCTAAGGGATACTTATACCTATATCCCATCAGAGACATCTTTGACAGCAGAATGCTTCAGAGTTGATCACGTTCAATGATGATGTATCCATACATCTCACCTATATGCTATACCAGTGTCTTCATATTTTTTAGTTAAGAGAACAACCAACCTATATGATATACAATGACCTATGCTCGATAGACGCTGTCGTCGTTATTAACAGCCTATTATTTGGTCATGAATAGATTTAAGGACTAATCAATAAATTTTTTTTTTATCGAAGTTAAATAGTCCTAAGGACTTCATTATAATAATGGAGTTCATTAGAAGATGAATACTTTATGATGAAAAATATCAAAAATATATTTTATTTATTAATTAATCAATTATAATTATAATATAGCTCAACCATCAATAGGTTGATGATTGACTTTGAAACATATTTTCCAACAACTTTCACTTGTCCTAAAGCCACTCGGCATAGTATCTAATACCCATCTTCAAATTATGGTTGTCGAACTCCTTTATCGTCAGGGCTTTAGTGAAGGAGTCGGTCAGATTCTTCTTTTCATCGATCTTTGAAATATAGACATCATCTTGATCCACGATCTCTCAGACCAGGTGGAAGTGGTGCAGGATGTGCTTCATCCACTGGTGTTAGTTCCTTCACCTGAGCTATGGCACTAGTGTTGTAGCAGTAAAGTAAGACAGGACCATCTAGGAAGGATGCTACTCTAAGCTTGGTGATAAACTTTCTTAGCCATATAGCTTCCTTCACGGCATCTGATGTTGCGATGTACTCTACTTCGCAAATAGAGTCTATCATAGTATGCTGCTTGAAACTCTTCTAGCAGATTGCTCCATCATTTAGAGTAAAGATATATTCTAACATGCTTCTATTATCATCATGATTAGATTGAAAGCTAGAGTCTATAAACCCCATAAGTTTTGGATCTGACTTGCCATAAACCAACCATTGGTCCTTAGTATTTCTCAAATACTTAAGGATGGCTTTAACCACTTTTCAGTGATTTTCTCTAGGGTCAGACTAGTATCTACTCACTACTTCTAGTGAGTATGCCATGTCTAGTCTAGTACATATCATGGCATACATGATAGATCCCACTGTCAAAGCATATGGGACTCTACTCATACGCTCTCTCTCTTCAAGAGTTGTCGGACAATCCTTCTTAGAGAGAGAAATTTCATGGCCTATCAGGAGATAATCCCTTTTGAAATTCTCCATGCTGAATCTCTTCAGCACAGTATCTATGTATGTGGACTGGAATAATCCAAACATCTTTTTAGATCTATCTCTATAGATCTTCATCCCTAGGATGTAGGATGCTTCACCCAAGTCCTTCATGGAGAACTATGATGACAACCAAACTTTTATTTTCTATAGTATGGGAATGTCATTTTTGATTAAGAGAATATCATCCACGTACAAGATAAGGAATACCACCATTGGACAATTTATCCATTTGTAAATGCAGAGCTCTTCTCCATTCTTAACAAAGCCATACATTTTCATCATCTTATCAAAATGCATGTTCTAACTTCGAGATGCCTGCTTCAATCCATAAATGGATCTCTGAAGTTTGCACACCTTGGACTCATCTATGGATGTGAACTCCTTAGGTTGTATCTATTAAAAAATATATCCCAAAGTCAATCATTAGCCTATTAATAGTTGTGCTACATTATATTTATAATTGATTTATTAATAAATAAAATATATTTTTGATATTTTTCATCATAAAGTATTCATCTTCTAACGAACTCGATTATTGTGATGAAGTTCTTAGGATTATTTAGCTTCGATAAAGAGAGAATTTATTGATTAGTCTTTAAATCTGTTCATGACCAAATGATAGGCTGTTAATAAGGACGACAGCATCTATCGAGTATAGATCACTGTATGCCATATAGGTTGGTTGTCCTCTTAAACAAGAAGTATGAAGATACTGGTATAGCATACAGGTGAGATGTATGGGTACATCATCATTAAACATGACCAACTCTAGAGTATTCTACTATCAAAGATGTCTCTGATGGGATATAGGTATAAGTATCCCTTAGACCTGAGATCACCTCAGTGACTTGCAAGAAACTCACTATGCTTTGGTACCAGACTAACTAAATTTTTAATTCAGTAATAAAAAGCTTCTGGGCATAGTCAAGTACTTGAAAAGTTAGAGTGTGATCAAGATAAAATTGACCACTCCAAGAGTTGGAGAAAAATGTATTACTGTATTTTAATATAGCAAAATCTTGGTCTGGATAATCTATCAGATGGATTTGATATTTTGAAATAAAATATAGACAACCTGATCAAAGTTGATAGTTGAACTCTAAGGTATCCTATAAGCATTTTTTTCAAGGGGATAAATTATATGGAAACTATATCCATATGGGTTCTAAGGATATTGTTCTACACATTCGACCTATCCGATCGTTGGGTATCATTGCTAGATGGTTACTTCGATTGGTATAGAAATTTATTCCTATGCTATCAGCTTAGGTTCGGACCTATGAGGTTACATACATTAGAGTTCATGATTTGATCAGATGGTTGATCAATGATTAAGAATCATTCTAAGGTTAAACGATTAATATGATTGATCTTTAACCTAGTACAAGTGTTGCAGGAGGATCGATTAGCAATTAGATTGCTAATTGACTTAATTTGATTAAATTATAGGGCTGAGATTAAGTCTAATTAAATATGATTTAATTATATTTAGTTTGGGATTGATTGTATCAAATTTAATTGGCTTATTGGATAAGCCAGGTGCAAGGAAAAACTAGTCCTAGTTCGACTAGAACTCTGATCAACCCAATTTTTTAATTTGATTAAAAAACTAAATTAAAATTAAATTAAATTTAATATAATTAAATTAAATTTTTAATTGAATTAAGACCTAATTTAATTGGGTTGGTTTACTTTTGATCTAATTTGGTTTGAGAAATCAATTTTAGATCAAGCCAAAATAAGAATCCTAGTATGACTAGGATTCCATATCTTATGGATTCCATATCTTGTGCCACCTTGATCCCATCTTGACTCCATGCCATTCTTCCTTTAATTTTTGCATTGAATCCCCTCTCCCCAGCCTTTCACACACATCTCTTCTCCCTCTCTCTCTCTCTTACTTGGAATAAGTTATGGACATTGACTTAAGAAGGTAAGTTGTTGAGGTTTGTTTGGATTCTATGTGATAGAATCTCAACAAACTTGGATTCCTTCTCTTGTGCTTCCCACCGCTGATTATCTTTCTTTATTTTCCATGGTAAAAGAAGGCATTTTGTATGTCAATCTCAGGTGGTCCTGTTAGATATGTGTACCTTAAAAGCCAGATTGGCTGGCACTTATAATACACTTCTAAGGGCAAAATTATAATTTTGACTATAAATAATAAAATAGATTTTTTTCTATCATAGTGTGTATTTCAAAGTATCTATGATACATTCCTTGAGTTAATGGTAATGATAGTTCATATTTTCAAGAGTTGAAAATTTAAGACATGAATTTTTAATATTAACTCATAAAATGCTTCCGACCATAGAATCATCATGAAGATGGTGATTGATCTAAAATGTTGGTGTATGATCGCTTCTTTTAGATAGATGAGTCTTGAGTCTATGGTGTAGAGACACCAGAGTGAGAGTATAGATACTCGTTAGAGAATGAGGGCACTGAGTGTGACCACCTCGAGCAGTCATGAGGAAGTCTACCTTCTCATCGATGACTGGCTCGAAGCTGCAGTAGTGTATCTGGTTCTTTAACCTGAGGTGCATCGGCAGTTTACCTTGAGAGTGTTATAGTTTGACTACACTATAACTTGATCTCCTAGTAATTCGAAACACTGAGGTGTATGTTGGCTATAGCATGTTCATTGTAGGAATTGGATAGCACCGATAAGGGATCTATCTACCTTGATAGATGAGGAGTAGCCCTATGATGATCATGAGAATAAAGTCCATAAGCCCATGGCCATGGCAGAGCGAAATAATAAAAAGAGTTTCTATTAGGGTTTTCACATTGGACTTGAATCGAATGATTAATTCATATGATGGATATTAGGGTTCGATGAGATCACCTTAACCATAATTTGGTCAGGGCTTAAGATAGAGAAACTTAATCATATAGAAAACTACACTGAGAGGTTCACTTTTAGCTCTGATGGGTTGCCATCATATGCTGCTAGATGTCATTGGTGGATTTTGGGAGCAATTAGAATGATTTGGATGATCGATCATACTAGTTGTCTAAATCAGAAAAGTTCTGATTCATCGAAAGATGTTTCGATGATGTCGATGATAGAGATCATGACATATCCCATTACCATACGGAATTGAACCTAACTAGATCACACAAATAAGGATTTGGATCTAGATATCATCAATTGGATTAATCCACTTCAAGGATTTGAATAAGATTCAATTAGCTTCAAGAAAATCATGCTAGCATACGATTGAGCCTAATGTTCTTCTTTAACAATCATTAAAACTTATCTCGACTGAGCCAAATATATTTGAACTCACTCAGAAATCTTTACTTAGTCTAACTGAAGCTTATCTAGGTCAGAAAGGAGTTGTCTTAATTTATAAAATAAATTTGAGACAACACCTACCATTTTTCATCACTTGCTAAATCTTGTCTTTGGACTTTGGTCAAATGTTGACCTTTGACACTTAGACATATGCCCATGTGTCATGCACCCATAGGAGAGAATCTGGGGCCTTATCCTCCTACTAAAAAGTAGACAGGCAAGAGGTGCATGCCTAGGGAGGTGTGCACCCCATGAGGATAAGATTTGGAGTCCCATACAGATGGGACTCCAATTGCTTCAGGGAATCAAACTAGATGGCGCCAAGAAGACTTATTTGACCCAATCTTGGTGCCATCTAAGAAGAGTTTTGAGGGACTTTAATCTGATTAGATTAGATGATGTTATCCCACCAATCAGATTTAGATTTGATTGCACAAAGGGCCATGACTGGTTGGGATGATGTGGCACTGCGTGGCGCAGTAGGGTCTATATAAATTCTATTTACGCCTAAAATTGAGAGCTTCTGCCCATAACCCATGCCACAGAGCTTTTCTCCCTCCTTCTCCATGCCACCCTCTGGTCCTCTCTCTCCTCTCCATGCCCAAGAGGTTTTGGGCATGAGTTAAGTTCGATCCAAGCAAGTGAAAGGCGATAGGAAAGGAAGAAGGCAGCACTGTTGCAAGAGATAATGGTTGTTCTTCAAAAGAATTTTTGAAGACCTTCAAGATTAGATCTAGATACAATTTTTGGAGGATTGATTGAGAAGAAGATCTCTAGATCCTACCCAAGTGGATACCGATAGAGGCCAGGTGCTTACGTGGTTACATGCAGAACCTCAGGCAAACATCAGGATCATCATAGGATAATTAGATTACCCCAAATAAAGATATAATTAAATTAGATTTAATTTATTTTTTTATCTAATTAATAAGATCAGATCTGAAGAGTCTCAGATTTGATTAGGATCTTAGAGAAAAATTTTTAAAATATCCCTCTTGATCCAATTAGATCTGAACGAACCTGATCCAAAAAATAAATTTTTTTCCTTCAACTGGTATCAGAGTCAGGTTCCAAAATTTATTAGATCTAATTTTAATTTTTTTTTGATCTAATAATTAGATGATTTTAGATATCACATGAGATGTGACTAGATCTAAAATTAAAAAATTAAAAATTAAATAATTTAGATCTAAGATGTATGAGATGCATGACTAGACTAGAAATAAAATTATTCTATGTGTAGTCTAACATGATCATAATTTTAATTTAATTAATTATAATTTTTAGATCTATTTATTTATTATTTTTTAATATTATAAATATTATAATTAAATCTAAAAAATAAAAAATAAATTTATTTAATTTATTCATATTAGATATGATAAATGCATGTTTAGACTAGTTGTAGAATAGTTCTACAAAATTATCTAGAATAAATTTTAATTTGATATGATAAAATTTAAATCTTATTTTTTAGATGTTTATGAGATAATTTAGATCTAAAAATATACATGATATGATACATGAGTTCTATGCAAAACATGTTTCTAGTTAGATCAATTTTTATATATGTGATATATAATATAGATCTAACTAGTTTTATAGATTTATCATGTTTTTGATTAAGGCATTCCCCTTGGTCGTTCAGTCATAAGAATGAAGTAGAATTTAAAAGCCCTCTCCTTCTATTCGATGGGGTGTTCTTATGATGTGTAGGGGTGCTGCGCATTCATCCTTAATAAAAAGTCTAAAATTTATTTTCTACAAAATCCTAGATCCTAAAATCCTAGGATTTTATATACATGTTTTATTTATGAACCCTAAACATAATTAAAAATTAAAATTATGAAACACATTAGATCTAAAATTAAAAATTTTCAGATCTAAGACATATTCATAAAATTGGGTTCGGGCTTGGATAGCTCAATTAGGTTTAGCAGTTGATCAAACCGAATCAAGAGTTGGTTAGATGGGATCAAAAGTGTTTAAATTGACCAGCCTAATAGAATTAAGTCTGAATCAAGATTGAGTCATATGAGTGATCGATCAAGTTAAGGCCTAATTAGGCTTAGTGGTTAGAGTCTAGATTATAGGCTAACCCAATTGGTTTTGGCTCAATAATTTGGTGCCTAAGGTAAGTTTGGCAGATACGATCGACTGATTTTTAATTGGGAGCTACTCAACTCGAATGCATTCTTATCGAGTTAATGAAATATCCCTTCCACCGATCTCACTTATCTGGCTATATTTGTTGGCTCAGTCCTGATCTAAGGTGGTTAATAATCCAAGCTAACCCATGCCACTAGGTTAGTCATAATGGTTATGGCTATGTCAAGTCTAGTTTAAAGAGACCTAAATCAAATCTTCCTAAGAAAAGATTAAGTCTAAGGTCTTCCACCATTGTAGATGTACGGGCCCTTCCTAGGGTTGATTATTCTCGGTTGGTCATAGTGGTTCAGTTGCACCGAGAAGATGCTACCATGTCTATTAGGCATTGATGCTATGGGCTGGAGGTTGGATTGGGCTCAATATTTTGGATACGGTGAGAGAGCCAATTAGGAATTCAATCTATGCAAATGGTGGGTCTGACTTAACTAAAAAATTGATCAATATTTCGGGCATGATGAGATTCATGAATTAGATACCTAGCCTGGATGCACTATGATTAGAAAATCATTGGACAAGAGTTGTTCACTCATTGGCTAATCTATCACCAATAACTGTTAGGTGAGGTGATGAGTCAGTTTGTGGGACTGCACCATCCACTAGAAATCAGTAATTATGAAGATTTTTGCATCTCTACAAGAGAGAGTCTAGGGATTAAAGAAAATAGTGGGAGCTAATTTGTTTAAAAATTAAATCTCAAAATAAATTGGTCAAGTCTTTATTACAAAAATCTAACTAGAAACTTTGACTCTCTATAGGAAAAAGAAAAATGTCTGCGTCTAACCCACTAGCCCATATCCTGGACACCCATAGACTGATCGGATCTAATTACAAGGATTGGCTCCAAAACTTCAAAAGTATTTTAGATTCCAAGAAGTTGACTCATTATTGGATTAAGATCCCCCCACCTTACTAGCTCGTCCATCCGTTGAATAAAGAGCGTCTCTTGACAAATGGATGGATGAAGATAATAAGGCCAGATACTACATGTTGGGCTCGATGTCTAATGAGTTTTTGCATCAACATGAAGATATCAAGACTGCCCATTAAATATTGGCTCACCTGCGAGAGTTGTTTGGTGAACAGAGTTGCGCAGCCAAATATCTGATCACTAAATGACTGTTTAAGGCTAAAATGCATGATGGGCAATTAGTCTAAGATCATTGTCTAATAATGATCAAGGACTTGGAAGAGCTTGAGAAGCTTGGAGTAAAGTTTGACCAGGATCTGCATAATGATATAATTCTATAATCCTTGACTGATGCGTATGGACAGTTCATCATTAACTACCATATGCATAAACTTCAGAATACTTTGGCCGAGCTTATGAATATGCTGGTTACTGCTGAGCTTTCTATGAAAAGTTCTAAAGACTCAGTACTTGCTATGAAATGGACTTCTTCCAAAAGAAAATTTTTGAAAAAGACGAAGTCTATAAAAAAATAGAAGGTGGAAGGAGGAAAGAAAAAGAAGGCAGAGCTGAAGAAGAAGGCCGCTGATAAAGAAAAGTATTTTTATTGTAATACTGATGGCCACTGAAAGCGGAACTGTCCTACATACCTGGCCATCCTGAAGAATAAGAAGAAAATAGGTCCTTCTGGAGGTATGCTCGTTATTGAATTTAACCTTACGATTTCTTCTACATCCAATTGGGTGCTTGACTTTGGTTCTAGTGCTCATTTGTGCACTTTCATGTAGGACCTTAAGGATAGCAAGAGGCTGAGGGATGGTAAGATGATCCTACGCATTGAAAATGGAGTAAGGGTCGCTGCTGTAGCCATAGGAACCTACCCTCTTCGACTACCATCTGGCTTAGATTTAGTACTTAGAGATTGTTATTATGTACCTACTGCAAGCAAAAATTTAATTTCTATTTCATGTTTAGTACAAGAAGGCTATGTAATTAGTTTTCTTAAGGACTATTATAATATTCTTTATGAAAAAAATAAAATTGCAAGTAGTTTTCTCATTAACGGTCTCTACCAGTTATTTATTGATGTATTTGTCTTTAATATTGAGCAAAATGTGAATGCCATAAGATCAAAACAATCTAGGGCTAGTCCAACTGATAGGTATCTATGGCACCTAAGGCTAGGTCAAATAGCAGAAGATAAGGTTAACAAATTGGAGAAAATTGGGCTATTGAGTCTATTGACTTTTGAGTCTTATCTAATTTATGAATCATGTCTTCATGGCAAAATAACTAAGCTCTCTTTTGTAGGACATGGGGAAAGGGCCACGGATCTACTTGCTTTAGTACATACTGATGTGTGCAGCCCATTTGATGCGCCAGCTAGAGGCAACTTTGACTACTTCATACCGATGATTTATCTTGGTATGAGTACATGTATCTTATGAGATACAAGTCTAAAGTCTTTGAAAAGTTGAAGGAATTCAGACATGAAGTTGAAAAGCAAATTTTGACTCTCTGTAGGAAAAAAAAATATAACTAGAAACTTTGACTCTCTATAGGAAAAGAAAAAATATCTACGTCCAATCCACTAGCCCATTTCTTGGACACCCATAGACTGATCGGATCCAATTACAAGGATTGGCTTTGAAACTTCAAAATTATTTTAGGTTCCGAGAAGTTGACTCATGTATTGGATCAAGATCCCCCCACCTTACCAGCTCGTTCGTTTGCTGAACAGAGAGCGTCTCTTGACAAATGGACGGATGAAGATAATAAGATCAGATACTACCTGTTGGGCTCGATGTCTGAAGAGCTTCAGCGTCAACATGAAGATATCAAGATTGCCCACCAAATGTTCGCTCACCTACAAGAGTTGTTTGGTGAATAGAATCGCACAGCCAAATATCAGGTCACTAAGTGACTATTTAAGGCTAAAATGCGTGATGGGCAATCAGTCCAAGATCATTATCTGATGATGATCAAGAACTTGGAAGAGCTTGAGAAGCTCGGAGTGAAGTTAGATTAGGATCTGCAGAATGATATAATTTTGCAATCCTTGACTGATGCGTATGGGCAGTTCATCTTGAACTACCATATGCATAAACTTTAGAATACTCTGATGGAGCTTATGAATATGTTGGTTACTGTAGAGCTTTCTATGAAAGGTTCTAAAGGCTCAGTACTTGTTATGGAATGAACTTCTTTCAAAAGAAAGTTTTTTGGAAAGAAGAAGAAGTTTGTAAAAATATAGGTGGAAGAAGGAAAGAAAAAGAAGGCAGAGCTAAAGAAGAAGGCTGTTGACGAAGAAAAGTATTTTCATTATAATACTGACGGCCACTGGAAGTGGAACTACCCTACATACCTGGCCACCTTGAAGAATAAGAAGAAAATAGGTCCTTCTGGAGGTATGCTCGTTATTGAATCTAACCTTATAATTTTTTTGCATCCAGTTGGGTGCTTGACTCTGGTTCTAGTGCTCATTTGTGCACTTCCATGCAGGGTGGCCAGGTATGTAGGGTGGCCAGGTTTTAGAACTAGAGTCAAGCACCCAACTGGATGCAAAAAAATTGTAAGGTTAGATTCAATAACGAGCAAACCTCTAGAAGGACCTATTTTCTTCTTATTCTTCAGGGTGGCCAGGTATGTAGGGCAGTTTTACTTCTAGTGGCCGTCAGTATTATAATGAAAATACTTTTCTTTGTCAGCGACCTTCTTCTTTAGCTCTGCCTTCCTTTTCTTTCCTTCTTCCACCTTCTATTTTTTTATAGACTTCTTCTTCTTTCCAAAAAACTTTCTTTCGGAAGAAGTTCATTCCATAGCAAGTACTGAGCCTTTAGAATCTTTCATAGAAAGCTCAGCAGTAACCAACATATTCATAAACTCCGTCAGAGTATTCTGAAGTTTATGCATATGGTAGTTCAAGATGAACTGCCCATATGCATCAGTTAAGGATTGCAAAATTATATCATTCTGCAGATCCTGATCTAACTTCACTCCAAGCTTCTCAAGCTCTTCCAAGTTCTTGATCATCGTAAGACAATGATCTTGGACTGATTGTCCATCATGCATTTTAGCCTTAAACAGTCATTTAGTGATCTGATATTTGGTTGCACGATTTTGTTCACCAAACAACTCTTGTAGGTGAGCTAACATTTGGTGGGCAATCTTGATATCTTCATGTTGATGCTGAAGCTCATCAGACATCGAGCCCAACATGTAGTATCTGGTCTTATTATCTTCATCCATCCATTTGTCAAGAGACGCTCTCTATTCAGCGAACGAATGAGTTGGCAAGGTGGGGGGATCCTGGTCTAATACATGAGTCAACTTCTCGAAACCTAAAATAATTTTGATGTTTTAGAGCCAATCCTTGTAATTAGATCCGATCAGTCTATGGGTGTTCAGGAAATGGGCTAGTGGGTTGGACATAGACATTTTTCTTTTTCCTATAGAGAGTCAAAGCTTCTAGTTAGATTTTTATAATTAAAACTTGACCAATTTATTTAGAGATTTGATTTTTAAATAAATTATCTCCCACTATTTTGTTGAATCCCTACACTCCTTGTAGTGATGCAAAAATCTCCATGATTACTGATTTTTAGTGGATGGTGCAGTCCCACAAACTGACTCATCACCTCACCTAACAGTTATTGATGATGGGTTAGCCAATGAGTGAACAACCCTTGTCCATTGATTCTCTAATCATGGTGCATCCAGGCTTGGTCTCTAATTCATGAATCTCACCGTGCTTGAAATATTGATCCATTTCTTAGTTAAGTTAGATCCACCATTTGCATAGATTGGATTCCTAATTAGGTCTCTCACCGTATTCAAAATATTGAGCCCAATCCATCCTCCAGCCCATAGCATCCAATGCCTAATAGATATGGTTGCATCTTCTCGGTGCAACTGAACCACCATGACCAGCCAAGAACAATCAACCCTATAAAGGGCCTGCACTTCTACAATGATGGAAGACCTTAGACTTAACATTTTCTTAGGAAGATTTGATTTAGGTCTCTTTAAACTTGACTTGACATAGCCATAACCATTATGACTAACCTAGTGGCATGGGTTAGCTCGGATTGTTAGCCATCTTAGATTAGGACTGAGCCGACAAATATGACCAGGTAAGTGAGACCGGTGGAAGGGATATGCCATTAACATGACAAGAACGCATTCGAGTCGAGTAGCTCCCAATTAAAAACCCCTCGATCGTATCTGCCAAACTTATCTTAGATACTAAATTGTTGAGCCAGAACCAATCGGGTTAGCCTACAATCCAGACTCTAACCACTAAGTCTAATTAGGTCTTAACTTGATTGATCACTCATGTAACTCGACCTTGACCCAGACTTAATCCTATTAGGCCGGTCAATTTAAGCACTCTTGATCCCATCTAACCAACTCTTGATTTGGTTTGATCAACCGCTAGATCTAATTGAGCTACCCAAGTCTGAATCCAATTTTATGAATATGTCTTAGATCTGAAAATTCTTAATTTTAGATCTAACATGTTTCAAAATCTTAATTCTTAATTAAATTTAGGGTTCATAAATAAAACATGTATATAAAATTTTAGGATTTCAGGATCTAGGATTTTGCAAAAAATAAGTTTTAGATTTTTGATTAAGGACGAACGTGCAGCACCCCTATACATCATAAGAACACCCCATCGAATGGAAGGAGAGGACCTTTAAATCCTACTTCATTCTTATGATCGGACAGTCAAGAAAAATGCCTTAATCAGAAACATGATAAATCTACAAAACTAGTTAGATCTACATCATATATCACATATATAAAAATTGATCTAACTAAAAATATATTTTTCATACAACTCATGTATCATATCATGCATATTTTCAGATCTAAATTATCTCATAAATATTTAAAAAATAAGATTTAAATTTGATCATAATAAATTAAAATTTATTTTAGATAATTTTATAGAACTATTCTACAATTAGTCTAAACATGCATCTATCATATCTCATATAAATAAATTAAATAAATTTATTTTTTATTTTTTAAATCTAATTATAATATTTATAATATCATAAAATAGTAAATAAATAAATTTAAAAATTATAATTAATTAAATTAAAATTATAATCATGTTAGACTACACATAGAACAATTCTACTCCTAATCTAGTCATGCATCTCATACATCTTAGATCTAGATTATTTAATTTTTAATTTTTTGATTTTAGATCTAATCACATATCATGTGACATATAAAATCATCTAATTATCAAATAAAAAAAATTAAAATTAGATCTAATGAATTTTGGAACCTGGCTCTGATACCAGTTGAAGGAAAAAAACTTATTTTTTGAGTCAGATTTGTTTAGATCTGATTAGATCAAGAGGAATATTTTTAAAATTTTTTTCTAAGATTTTAATCAGATCTGAGACTCTTCATATCTAATCTTATTAATCTAATAAACTAAAATAAAAATTAAATTAAATCTAATTTAATTATACCTTTATTTTGGGTAATCCAATTACCCCATGATGATCCCGATGTTTGTCTGAGATTCTGGATGTAGCCATGCAAGCGCTTGGCCTCTATTGATATCTACTTGGATAGGATCTGAAGATCTTGTTCTTCTTAATCAATCCTCCAAAAAATAGATCTAGATCTGATCTTGAAGATCTTCAAAAACTCTTTTGAAAAACAACCGTTGTCACTTGTAGCAATGTTGCCTTCTTTCTTTCCTGTCGCCTTTCACTCGCTTGGATCGCACCTAACTCATGCCCAAAACCTCTTGGACATGGAGAGGAGAGAGAGGACCAGAGGGTGTCATGGAGAAGGAGGGAGAAAAGCTTTGGGGCATTGGTTATGGATAGAAGCTCTCAATTCTAGGCACAGATAGGGTTTATATAGATCCTACTGCGCCATACAGTGCCACATCATCTCGATCAATCACAGCCCTTTGTGTAATCAAATCTAAATGTGATTCATGGGATCACATCATCTAATCTAATTAGATTAGAGTCCCTTAAAACTCTCCTTAGATAGTACTAAGATTGGGTTAAACAAGTCTTCTTGGTGCCATCTAGTTTGATTCCCTGAAGCAACTGGAGTCCCATCTGTATGGGACTCCAAATCTTATCATCATGGGGCACACGCCTCCCTAGGCATGTGCCCCTTGTCTGTCTACTTTTTAGTAGGGGGATAAAGCTCCAAGTTCTCTTCTATGGGTGCATGACACATGGGCAGATGTCTAAGTGTCAAAGGTTAACATTTGATCAAACTCAAAAGACAAGATTTAGCAGATGATAAAAAATGGCAGGTATTGTCTCAAATTTATTTCATAAATTAAGACAACCTTTTTCTGACCTAGACAAGCTCTAGTCATACTAAGTAAAGATTCCTAAGTGAGCGCAAACATATTTGGCTCAGTCGAGATAAGTTTTAATGATTGTTAAAGGAGAACATTAGGCTCAATCATGTGCTAGCATGATTTTCTTGAACCTAATTAAATCTTATTCAAATTAATTGAACTAGGTTAATCCAATTGATGATATCTAGATCCAAAGCCTTGTTTATGTGATCGAATTAGGTTCAGTTTCATATGATAATGGGATATGTCGTAATCTCTATCATCGACATCATCGAAACATCTTCCAATGGATCAAAATTTTTCTGATTCAGACAACTAGTATGATCGATCATCCAAATCATTCTAATTGCTCCCAAAATCCATCAGTGACACCTAGCAGCATATGGTGGCAACCCATCAAAACTAAAAGTGAACCTCTCGGTGCAGTTTTTTGTATGATTAAGTTTTTCTATCAAGCTCCGATCGGATTAGGGTTAAGGTGATCTCGTCAAATCCTAATATCCATCATATGAATTAATCATTTGATTCAAGTCCAATGTGAAAATCCTAATAGAAACTCTTTCTATTATTTCACTCTGCCATGGCCATGGGCTTATGGACTTGATTCTCACGATCCTTATAGGGCTACTCCTCATCTACCGAGGTATATAGATCCCTTATTAGTGCAATCCAATTTCTATAATGAACATGCTATAGCCAACATACATCTCAGGATTTTGAATGGCTAGGAGATCGAGTTATAGTATAGTCAAACTATAACATCCTCAAGGTGAACTACCGATGCACCTCAGGTTAAAGAACCAGACACACTACTATAGCTTCGAGCCAGTCATCGATGAGAAGGTAGACTTCCTCATGACTGCTCAAGGTGGTCACGCACAGTACCCTCATTCTCTAATGAGTACTTGTACTTTTACTCCAGTGTCTCTACACTATAAACTCAAGATTCATTTATCCAAAAGAAGTAATCGAATACCAACCTTTTGGATCAATCACCATCCTTATGATGATCCTATAGTCGGAAGCATTTTATGAGTTAATAATGAAAATTCATGTCTTAAACTTTTAACTTTTGAAAATATGAACTATCATTACTATTAACTCAAAGGATGTATCACAGACACTTTGAAATATACACTATGATAGAAAATAATCTATTTTATTATTTATAGTCAAAATTATAATTTTTTCCTTAGAAGTGTATTACAAGTGTCAGCCAATCTGACTTCTAGGGCACACATATCTAACAATGACATGGATGGATCTGTTGAGAAGAGATGAGTTTACAAAAACTTGGAAGCACCAAGGTGGAGAATGTGAGCTTAGAAGTGGCACTTTCAAGTCTTGAAAATACGAGAAGATAGGTCATGGGAAGATGGGAGCGAGTCAGAAGAGAAATCAGCTCTCCTAGCAAAGTTTAGAAATTGGGTTGGCTCACCCTAAGACTGAGCTGGCTAAGTTGGAAACTGGGCTGGCTTAGTCCAGGACTGGGTCGGCTAGGTCTCAGAGAAAAATTCAAATAGAAAGTAGCATTTTTAGGCGGTTGGCATGGTATACAACTTAGCCAGCTCAGTTTGAAACTGGGCTAGCTCAATTTTCGTGGGTTATTATTTTATGTATGTGGGTTGTTTGGATTTGGAGAGTTTTTCTATGAGCTTGGGATTGACCCATTATAAAGTATATATACTGAAAATAGGTCAAGGTTGTAATGAGGCTGAAATATACTGAATAAAAGCTCTTTTCTCCTGAAAATCTCTTCTTCTCTTCTTCTCTATTTCTTGAATTGTTTGATTGTGCTTCCGTAGAAAACTCTGAGAAGTACTTTCTTGTTGCTTGGCTAATCATCGATGGCCATGCTGATCCATATGGGAAGAGTGTGCATTTCGAATAGTGCCCCTAGTCATGTATTGTACATGATCGAGCTAATAGAGAGATTGAGCAAGCTCATCTTTTCCTTGCATAAATAACTTGGGAAGGATGTAATATTAAACTCGTTGCCCAAGTCTTTTCTCCCATTCCTCACTCATTTTAGAATGACAAAGTCTGAAGTTGACTACCATGGGTTACTAAGGTTACTTCAGAACTTTGAGAAGGATCACCAACTCCACAAGGAGTCGATGAACATAGTGGAAGGTTCATCTTCTGATTCTCAATCCTTTAGGAAAGAAAAAAAGAATAAGAAGAAGAAAGCTAAGAAGGTGTAAGTTCAGGTTGAGACATCTATGTAGGGTCTGACCAGGAAGATCATGCCCGATAAGAGTCAAGCTGAATGCTTCTTTTACAAGAAGCAGGGACACTGGAAGAGGAACTGTCCTTAGTATATTACCTCTCTGGACCCAAACAGGTAGAGAAAGAAGCAAGCTATTACTCGGCAAGGTATTTATATAATAACTCTTTGTAATTTCTCTATTTATGATATTACTGACTGGGTATTGAATATCGGTAGTCCTTACCATATTTGCAATTTATTGTAGGGGTTGCAGGTCAGTAGGAGATTCGAGCAAGGTGAAAGATTCCTGAACATTGAAGATGGAAGATTAGTTTCAGTTCTAGCTTTAGAAATTCTGAAACTTGTATTTGAGTCCCATATCGTTGTTCTTAGTGATTGTTATTTCTATGCCAATTTCTTTTTGAATGTTATTTCTGTAGGTGTTCTGCCAAAAATGATTATGAAATTTCAATAAAGAAACAACTTTGTATGTTATGAATGGTGTTACTATTTTTTGTAAACATTTGAATAATGGTATGTATATCCTATCACCACCTGTTAACATAGTCTATTCAACTGGTAAGCATTCTAGATTAGATAGTATGTCAGATATCTATTTATGATACTATAGACTAGGTTATATAAATAAGAACAGGATAAATATGTTGACTCAAGAGAAAATCCTCAAAGTTAATGATTGTAAATCACTTCCAACCCGTGAGTCCTATCTTTTTAGTAAGATGACCAAGTCATCTTTTACTAAAAAAGGTGAAAGAGCCACTGAGCTCTTAGGTCTAGTACATACTGATGTATGTGGACCAATGAGCACAAGTGCCAGAGATAGATATTTCTACTTCATTACTTTCATAGATGATCTGTCCAAATATGGATATGTCTATTTGATGAAATACAAGTCAGATTCATTTGAAATGTTCAAACGATTCCGAAGTAAAGTAGAAAAATAAACTGGGAAGAGTATCAAAACTCTTCACTCTGATCGAGGAGAAAAATATCTTTTCAATGAGTTTCTCACATATCTAGGAGAGAATGGGATTATCTCCTAATGGACTCCTCCTGAAATACCACAGCATAATGGTGTATTTGAAAGAAGGAATCGGACTCTATTAGACATGGTCCGATCCATGATGGGTTTTGCCAGCTTGCCGATATTCTTTGGGAGATATGTACTCGAATCGACTTATTATCTGTTAAATAGGGTTCCAAGTAAATCTGTAGTTAAGACTTCATATGAGATATGGATAAGACGTAAGCCTGCAGTTTCACTTCTTAGGATTTGGGGGTGCCCGGCTTATGTCAAACGGTTAGTTATAGATAAACTTGGACCAAGGTCTGACAACTACACGTTTATAGGGTATCCAAAAGAGACCAAAGATTACTTTTTCTACCATACTGATGAACAAAAGGTATTCATCAGCCTTAAAATAATCTTTTTAAAAAAGAAGTTTCTTAGTGAAGGAACTATTGCCTTTAAGGTTAAACTTGATGAAGTTCAACAAGTAGAAAAACTGATACCTATAGCTGAACTTGAGTTAGATTTGATTAGATCAGATCTGGAGCCTAGTGCACTTGCACCATTAAGACGAACCGATAGAGTACTGCATCATCCGAATAGATACTATAGTTTCTTGGTCCAGGATGGTGATCCCATTGAACTCGATGAGAATGATGAAGATTCGATCACTTATATGGATGCTATGTAGAGATTCGATTCTGAGAAATCGCTTAAGGCCATGAAATCCAAAATGGAGTCCATGAAGATCAATGATGCGTGAACATTGGTTGACTCAACTGAAGGGGTTAAATCCATTGGGTGTAAATGGATCTTCAAAAGAAATAGAGGCATAGACGGAAAGGTGGAGACCTATAAAGCCTGTCTGGTTACCAAGGAGTGTCATTAACGTTATGGTATTGACTATGATGAAACGTTCTCCCCTATGGCAATGCTCAAATCCATTTGGATAATGCTTGCGATAGCTGCCCATCTAGACTATGAGATCGGTAGATGGATGTGAAGACAGCTTTCCTAAATAAAGAGTTGATCGAAGAGGTGTATATGATACAACCTAAGGGGTTCACATCCACAAATGAGTCAAAAGTGTGCAAGCTTCAAATATCCATTTATGGATTGAAGTAGGCATCTCGGAGTTGGAACATGCATTTTGATAAGATGATCAAAGTGTATGGCTTCGTTAAGAATGGAGAAGAGCTCTGTATTTATAAATGGATAAATGATCCAGTAGTGGTATTCCTTATCTTATATGTGGATGATATTCTCTTAATCAAAAATGACATCCCCACACTGCAGGAAATAAAAGTCTGGTTGTCATCACAGTTCTCTATGAAGAACTTGGGTGAAGCATCCTACAACCTAGGAGTGAAGATCTATAGGGATAGATCTAAAAGGATGCTTGGATTATCTTAGTCCACGTACATAGATACTATACTGAAGAGGTTCAGCATGGAGAATTCTAAAAAGAACTATCTTTCGATAGGCCATAAAATTTCTCTCTCTAAGAAGGATTGTCCGACAACTCTTGAAGAGAGATAGTGTATGAGTGGAGTCCCATATGCTTTGGTAGTGGGATCTATCATGTACACCATGATATGTACAAGATCAGATATGGCACACTTGCTAGGAGTAGTGAGTAGATATAGTCTGACCTTGAAGAAAATCACTAGAAAGTGGTTAAAACCATCCTTAAGTATTTGAAAAATACTAAGGATTAATGGTTGGTTTATGGCAAGTCAGATCTAAAACTTATGGGGTTTACAGACTCTAGCTTTCAATCTGACCATGATGTCAGCAAAAGCATGTCAGAATATATCTTTACTCTAAACGGTGGAGCCATCTACTGAAAGAGTTTCAATCAACATACTGTGGCTGACTCTATTTGCGAAGCAGAGTACATCACAGCATCAGATGCTGCGAAGAAAGTTGTGTAGCTGAGAAAGTTTATCACTGAGCTTGGAGTAGCATCCTCTCTAGATGGTTCGATCCTGCTCTACTGCAACAGCATTGGTGCCATAGCTCAGGCAAAAGAATCAAAGGTACACCAGTGGACGAAGCACATCCTATGCTGCTTCCACTTAGTCTGAAAGATCATGGATCGAGGTAACATCGATCTTCAAAAGATCGATGGAAAGAAGAACCTAGCCGATCCCTTCACTAAAGCCCTGGCAATAAAGGAGTTCGACAATCACAAGTCGAAGATGGATATTAGATACTATACCGAGTAGCTTTAGGATAAGTAAAAGTTGTTGAAAAATGTGTTCCAAAGTCAATCGTCAGCCTGTTGACGGTCGTGCTACATTGTATCTATAATTAATTCATTAATAAATAAAATATATTTTTTATATTTTTCATCATAAAGTATTCATCTTCTAACGAACTTCATTATTGTGATGAAGTTTGTAGGACTATTTAGCTTTGATAAAAAAAGAATTTATCGATTAGTCCTTAAATTTGTTCATGACCAAATGATAGATTGTTATTAAGGATGACAGCATCTATCGAGCATAGGTCACTGTATGCCATATAGGTTGGTTGTCCTCTTAACCAAGGAGTGTGGAGATACTGATATGACATACAGGTGAGATGTATGGGTACATCATCATTGAATGTGACCAACTTCAGAGCATTCTACTATCAAAGATGTCTCTAATGGGATATAGATATAAGTATTCCTTAGATCTGAGATCACCTTAGTGACTTGCAAGCAACTCATTGAGCTTTGGTACTGGACTAATTAAATTTCTAATTCAGTAATGAAAGGCTTCTGGGCACAGTCAAGTACTTACAAAGTTAGAGTGTGATCAAGATGGAATTGACCACTCTAAGAGTTAGAGAAGAACAAGCAACTCACTGAGCTTTGGTATCGGACTAATTGAATTTCTAATTTAGTAATGAAAGACTTCTGGGCATAGTCAAGTACTTGCAAAGTTAGAGTGTGATCAAGATGGAATTAACCACTCCAAGAGTTGGAGAAGAATGTATCACTATATTTCAATATAGCAAAACCTTGGCTAGGATAATCCATCAGATGGATTTGATATTTTGAAATATAATGTGGACAACCTGAAAAAAGTTGATAGTTGAAGTTTGAGGTGTCCTACAAGCATTTTGGTCAAGGCGATGAATTATATGAAAACTATATCTACATGAGTTCTATGGATGTTGTTCTACACATTCGACCTATCCGATCGTCGAGTACCATTGCTAGATAGTTACTTTGATTGGTATAAGAATTTATTCCCATGCTACTAGCTTAGATTCGGACCTAAGAGATTACACATATTAGATTCCATGATTTGATCGGATGGTTGATCAACGATTAAGAATCATTCTAAGGTTAAACGATCAATATGATTGATGTTTAACCTAGTGCAAGTGTTGTAGGAGGATCGATTAGCAATTAGATTGCTAATTAACTTAATTTGATTAAGCCAGTTGGTTGAGAATAAGTTTAATTAAATATTATTTAATTATATTTAGTTTGGGATTGATTGGATCAAGTCCAATTGCCTTATTGGATAAGTCAAGTGTAAGGAAAAACTAGTCCTAGTCCAACTAGGACTCTGGTTAATCCAATTTCTTAATTTGATTAAAAAATTAAATAAAAATTAAATTAAATTTAATCTACTTTAATTAAATTTTTAATTGGATTAACACCTAATTTAATTAGGTTGGTTTACTTCTAATTTAATTTGGTTTGAGAAACCAATTTTAGATCAAGCCAAAATAAGAATCGTAGTATGACTAGGATTCCATATCTTGTGCCACCTTGACCCTACCTTGACCCCATGCCATTCTCCCTTTATTTTTGGCATTGAATCCCCTTTCTCCAACCTTTTGCACACATCCCCTCTCCCTCTCTCTCTCTTACTTAGAATAAGTTATGGACATTGGCTTAAGAAGGTAAGCTGTTGAGGTTTGTTTGGATTCTATGTGATAGAATCCCAACAAACTTGGATTCCTTCCCTTGTGCCATCCACACCTGATTACCTTTATTTGTTTTCCATGGTAAAAGAAGGAATTTTGTGTGCCAATCTCAGGTGGTCCATGGCATGGGATGAGGAGGGGGCACCCAAGTGTTGGGTGCCCCAACAACCTGCCTTGTATTGACTTGCATTGTCTAGGAATTTGTCCTAGACAAGGTTCTTCCATAACTTATTATTTAAAATAAATTTTTACTTAAAAATTTTGTAAAAAATAGAGCATTGAGAGTGCTTTGGGGTGTGTGAAAATTAGAGAGAGAAAGTTCTTGGGTGTTGGGGTTTCATAGACATCAAACTAGGTGTCTAGGTGAGAGTAAAGTGAAGAAGAAGAGGGTCTTTTTCTAGGATGCTGTGTTCACCTCTTCCCTTCTTCTTTCTTTGGGTTTTCTAAGAGTGTCTCACATCTGAATCCTCTTCTCCTCCTTCTCTTTGGAAGATTCCAAATCTTGAAGGAGAAGGCATCTGATCGATCATCAAAGAAGGATCAGCATAATACTAGCATACTATGCTAATTTTCAGCATCTAAACTTTTGATCATGATCGTGGGCTCGTGTGGATGACTTCTAAAGGCCGGATGCATGTACGGCTTGCAACTTCATCCTTAAGCCTGGATCAGTAAATTAGAACATCTAACTTGCATAGGTAATGGATCTGATCTATTATTCTCATACCTGCATTAAATATAGTGTATATATATGTTGATGTGATCAACATGTTTTAATTACTTCTTTAGATTTTGATTTCTGATTTAATAACATACCATGATCATGTAATAGATCTTAGATCTAGAATATTTTTAGATATTTAAAATTAATTTTAATTAATTTTTATCTTTTGCTATCTGATCTTGAAAAGGTTTCAAGATCTAGCCCTGAAATCCTAGATTTGGTTCCTACAGTATCATATACACCTCTTCGGTTGGCTCTCCATTTAGAAAAGCAGTCTTTACATCTATCTACCAGATCTCATAGTCCAGATGGACAGCTATCACAAGCATTATCTGAATAAATTTGAGCATTGCCATAGGAAAGAACGTCTCATCGTAGTCAGTACCATAATGTTGACCATACCCCTTGGCAACCAGACGAGCTTTATAAATCTCCACATTTTCATCTATGCCCCTTTTCTTTTTGAAGATCCATTTACATCCAATGGGTTTAACCCCTTCAAATGGGTCAACCAATGTCCACATATCATTGACCTTCATGGACTCCATTTTGGATTTCATGGCCTCAAGCCATTTCTCAGAATTGGATCTCTACATAGCATCCATATAAGTGATCGGATCCTCATCATTCTCATCAAGTTTGATGGGATCACCATCCTAGACTAAGAAACTATAGTATCTATCTAGATGATGCAGTACTCTATCGGATCATCTTAATGGTGCAGGTACACTAGGCTCCAGATCTGATCTAATCAAATCCGACCCAGGTTCAGCTACAGGTGTCGATTTTTCTACCTATTGAACTTCATCAAGTTCAATCTTAGAGGCAACGATTCCTTCACCAAGAAACTCCTTTTCTAAAAAGGTTGCCTTAAGGCTGACGATCATCTTTTGTTCATCAGCATGGTAGAAATAATATTCTTTAATCTCTTTTGGGTATCCTATAAATGTGCACTTGTCAAACCTAGGTCCAAGTTTATCTATAATTAACCATTTGACATAAGCCGGACACCCTCAAATTCTAAGGTGTGAAAGTGCTGGCTTATATCCTGTCCATATCTCATATAGAGTCTTAACTACTAACTTATTGGAACCCTATTTAATAGATAACAAGCCGATTCGAATGCATATCTTCAGAAGGATATCGGCAAGCTGGCAAAACCCATCATGGATCAGTCCATGTCTAACAAAATTTGATTTCTCCTTTTAGATACACCATTATGCTATGGTGTTTCTGGAGGAGTCCATTGGGAGAGAATTTTATTATCTTCTAGATATGCGAGAAACTCACTAGAAAGGTATTCCTCTCCTCGGTCAGATTGGAGACTTTTAATACTCTTTCCAATTTATTTTTCTACTCCACTTCGAAATCGTTTGAACATTTTAAATGAATCCGACTTTTATTTTATCAGATAGACATATCCATATCTGAATAGATCATCTATGAAAGTGATGAAGTAGAAATATCCACCTCTGGCACTAGTGCTTATTGGTCCACATACATCAGTATGTACTAGATCTAAGAGCTCAGTGGCTCTTTCATCTTTTCTAATAAAAAGTGACTTCGTCATTTTACCAAGAAGACAGAACTCATAGGTTGGAAGTGATTCACAATCACTGACTTCGATGATTCCCTCTTGAATTAACCTGTTTATCCTGTTCTTATTTATATGATCTAGTCTACAATGTCATAAATAGATATCTAACACACTATCTAATCTAGGATGCTTGCTAGTTGAATAGACTATGTTAACAGGTTGTGATAGCATATACACACTATTGTTCAAATATCCATAGAAAATAGTAACACCATTCATAATAATATTACAAACTTATTTCTTTATTAAAATTTCATAATCATTTTTGACCAGAAGACCTACAAAAATAACATTCAAAAAGAAACTGGGATAGAAATAATAATCACTAAGAATAATGATATGGAACTCAAATGTAAGTTTTAGGATTCCTAAAGCTAGAACTGAAACTAGTCTTCCATCTCTAATATTCAGGTCTTTCACCTTGCTCGAATCTCCTGCTAACCTGCAACCCCTACAATGAATTGCAAATATGGTAAGGCTACGAGTATCCAATACTCAATCAGTAATATCATAAATAGAGGAATTGCAAGAAGTTATCATATACATATCTTGCCCAGCAATAGCTTACTTCTTTCTGTACCTGTTCGGATCTAGAGAGATAATGTACTGAGGACAATTTCTCTTCTAGTGCTTCCACTTTTTGCAAAAGAAGTATTTAGCTTGACTCTTATCAGGCTTGATCTTCTTGGTCTGGCCCTACACAGATGTCCCAGTCTGAACTTGCACCTTCTTAGCTTTCATCTTTTTGTTCTTCTTCTCTTTCCTAAAGGGTCGAGAATCAGAAGATGAGCCTCCCACTAAGTTCACTAACTTCTTATGGAGTTGGTGATCCTTCTCAAAGTTCTGAAGTAACCCCAGTAACCCATGATAGTCTACTTCAGGCTTTGTCATTCTAAAATGAGTGAGGAATGGGAGAAAAAACTTGGGCAACAAGTTTAGTATTGCATCCTTCCCAAGCTATTTATGCAAGAAAAAGTCGAGCATGCTTAATCGCTCTATCAGCTCAATCATGTACAGTACATGATTAGTGACAGAGGCACCATCCCGCATTCTGGCATTAAGGATGGCACAACTAGTATTGTACCTCTCCACATCATCGGGTGTGCTAAAGGAATCCTCCAACACTTGAAGCATGTCCTTTGGCTGAGCTATCTCAAATCTATGACTGAACTCATCACTCATGATAGTTAGCATAATGCAGCGCACCATGGTCCGATCATCGAGCCACTTTTGATAAGTGTCTCTGACTGTTCCATCTGTATTGGCAGCTAGCTCCTTAGGTACAGGATCCGTCAACACATATAGAATTCATTTATTCTCCAGGACAATCTTCAACTTTCAGTACCAACTATCGAAGTTGAATCCCACCAACTTATCATTGTCCAACAATGATCGAAGCGATTGAAAAGTGGCCATATCTGCATAAAGAAAAATCATAATCTAATTAGTAATTGATTTATTAAACCTAAATATTTAGACTTTAATTAAAAGGTTCTCTCACTATTTTATTCGAATTGGTAGCCTTTACCTCCAATTCGAGAAATTATCCTAATTTCTTAGTGGATACTAAAATCCACATAGACTGCACATGAGTCCAACTTTGGTTGGCCAACCTGTGTACATCTAAGGATAGGTTCGTAACCAATTATTTTTTTAAATAATTTCTAGTAATTAAATTTTATCCCAGTCCCTAATCAGTAGGCTTTGGCCTTCACTGAAAAGGTCTAGTTAGGTCCAACCATTAACATGACCATACTTGGCCAATCAAACCAATGAATGATTAGGTCCAACTTTGGTTGGCTAACCTAACCATCATTTAGAAAGATGCAGCTAAGAAATCATATAATAAATAATAATTCTATTAGCCGATAAACACCAGGCCTTTGGATCTTCAATGATTATCCAACTAATGGATCCATTATCATCCACTTAATGGGAGGCTATGATCTAGCTATCATAATAACTATCTCATTTTAGGGATCTAATAATTTTAGAAGATTTAATTTGAAGATGAGAAAAAGTCAGATGAACCAGCTTATCATGAGCCTTCCACTGGCTTTTCTAAGTCAGCTTAAGGGAGACCATTAATAGGCTAGTCTAGGAGCACCTAAATCAGTCACACTGATTTACCTAGCTGACATGGGTCAGCTCGAATAGTCAAGTGATCCGATCAAAACATAATTTCACCAAGAGGCCAGGTAAGTTCGATCAGTGGGAGGGTCTGTCAAAGCTTGCCTTAGACACTATCAGAAATGGTCAAGTAAGTGGGCTGCTAATTAAAGACCACCGGTCTGATTTACCTTAGACACCAACTGGTTTAATTAGTCTTGATTAGATCAACTTAATAGTTTATGCTAAACCGCATAGCCAAGAATCAAGTCCATCTTGGATCTCGTTAAAGATATGGACTTGGCCAATTACAACTATTGTAATTGATCTAGAGAATCCTTGACCTAATCTAAGACAATAATTGATTAAATTTAGTCAATTCTCTAATTAAGTCCATTCTTTAATCTAATCCTAGGTCTAATCCAATTAATGGGCCTAATTTCTACTAATCCATTTAACCCAATGTGTTATGATTTATGTTTTAGAATCTTCAATTCACAATCTTAGATCTTAATCAAACAACTTCTTAATTCTTAATTAAGTTTTGGATTGAGGATTAGGGTTTGGCATTTTATAAATGATTTTCATATTGGTAAAATATTTTTATAACATGGTTCTATCAATCAAGTTACATGTTTAATTCATAATCAATATGCAAATAGGATAAGCATGAAATAACTTTAGATTTAATCTAAATAGGTTCATGTAATTGAAACAGTTTTAATTATAATCAACCATAAATTATCTTAGATCAAATATAAAATATTTATGATGATTAAAATTAGATTAAAATATTTTTAATTAAATCATAAAATTTTTTAGATCTAATCTAAAATTTTATGATCAATATTTTATAACAGCACGTACTAGGACAACCTCTCCATTGTAAGGGATAAACCTTACGGTAGGACAATCTTATAGCAGTCTGTGTAATCTATTTTTTTTATTTTTATATCTAAAAGTATTTTAAATTTAATAAATTATAAATAAAATTAGATCATATCTAATAAATTTATAATAAAAAATAAATCAACATGAATTAGGACAATCTCTCCACTATAAGGGATAAACCTTACAGCAAGACAACCTTATGGCAGTTCATGTGATCAAAATTTTTAATTTTAGATTTAATAATTAGATTATAAATAAGATCTAATCTAAGAAATAATCTAAACATGCTCGAATAATCATGTAATAATGAACTTAGGCTTTGATACCAATTGAAGGAACTGGATCTAGGATTTTAGGGCTAGATCTTAAAACTTTTTCAAGATCAAGCAGCAAAAGACTAAAATTAATCAAAATTAATTTTAAATATCAAAAAATATCCTAGATCTAGAGACCTATTACATGATCATGGCATATCATTAAATCAAAAATTAAAATATAATGAAGAAACTAAAATATGTTGATCACATCAACATGTATATACACTACATCTAATGTATGTATGAAAATAATAGATCAAATCTATTACCTATGCAAGTTAGATGTCTAACATGCTGATCTTAACTTGAGAATGAAATTGTGAGCTGCACACATGTCCAGCCTCTAGGAGTCATCCACACAAGCCCATGAATCACGATCAGAAGTTCTGATGCAGGAAATCAGCATAGTATGCTAGCACTGTGCTGATCCTTCTATGACAGTCGATCAGATGCCTCCTTCTTCTAGATTTGAACTCTTCTAAAGAGAAGAAGAAGGAAAGGAGGTTTTATATATGAGACACTCTTAGAAAACTCAAAGAAGGAGGAAGGAAAGAAATGAACATAGCAACCTTAGAAGAAGACCCTCTTTTTCTTCTTCTCTTTGGTCTCACCTAGACACCTTGTTTGGTGTCTATGAAATCCTAATGCCCAAGAATTCTCTCTCCTTGGTTTTCACACCCCAAAGCTCTATCAATAGTCTATAACCTCATAAAAAATTAGTCCAAAATTCATCCTAAATATAAAGAAAAAGAGGAGTCCTTGTCTAGGTCAAAAACAAGACAAGGAATGTCCAATTTAGGCAAGACAAGGGGACCCAACTCTTGGGTGCTCTCTCCAAAATTTTAGGCATGGACATTTAAGAAAATTGCCCAACTCTTTCTCCTTTTTACCATGAAAAATAGAGAGCAAATAGGAAGGAGGGCGACACACATGGGAGGAAGAATTTTGTTTTTTCAAAATACTATCTCATAGGATTTGAAACCAAAACAAATTCCCTTCTTTGACTTGGTCCACTACCTAATTGCCATATAAGAAAGAGAGGAGAGGAGGGTGTGCAAGAGAAGGCCTGGGAGAAAAAATTTTCTTGCACAAAATAGAGGAGAAATAGGACATGGGGTGTGAGGGGCTAAGGTGGCGCAAGGTGGAATCCTAGTCTTACTAGGATTCCATCTATGACTTGGTCAAAGTGGTTTCTCAAACCAAATTAAATCAAAACCAACTCAATCAAATTAAATTAGACCCTAATTCAATTAATGACTTAATTAAATTATATTAAATTAGATTTAATTTTAATTTAATTTTTTAATCAAATTAGAAAATTGGGTTGATCTAAGTCCTAGTTGAACTATGACTAGTTTTTTCTTGCACTTGGCTTATCCAATAAGCCAATTGGACTTGATCCAATCAAGTCTAAACTAAATTTAATTAAATTATATTTAATTAAACTTAATCTCAATCTACTAATTTAATTAAATTAAGTCAGTTAGTAATCTAATTGCTAATCGATCCTCTTGCAACACTTGCACCAGGTTAAATATCAATCGTATTGATCATTTAACTTTAGAATGATTTTTAATCATTGATCAACCATCCGATCAGATCGTAAGCTATAATGTGTGAGACCTCATAGATTTAAATCTAAGCAAATATTATAGAAATGGATTCCTGTACCAATTAAAGTAACTATTTTGTAATGGTACCCGACGTCTGAATAGGTCGAATGTGTAGAACAACATTCTTAGAATCCATGTGGATATAATTTTCATATAATTCATCCCCTTGACCAAAATGCTTGTAGGACACCTCAGAGTTTAATTATCAACTCTGATCAAGCTGTCCATATTATATTTCAAAATATCAAATTAATTTGATGGATTATCCTGGCCAAGGTTTTGCTATATTGAAATACGGTAATACATTTTTCTTCAGCTCTTGAAGTGATCAATTCCATCTTGATCACACTCTAATTTTGCAAGTACTTGACTGTGCCCAGAAGCTTTCCATTACTGAATTAGAAATTCAGTTAGTCCAGTACCAAAGCATAATAAGTTGCTTGCAAGTCACTGAGGTGATCTCAGGTCTATGGGACACTTATACCTATATCCCATCAGAGATATTCTCGATAGTAGAATACACTGGAATTGGTCATGTTCAATGATGATGTATCCATACATCTCACTTGCATGCCATACCAGTGTCTCCATACTCCTTGATTAAGAGGACAACCAACCCATATGGCATACAGCAACCTATGCTCGATAGACGCTGTCATCCTAGTTAAGCATCTATTATTTGGTCATGAACAGATTTAAGGACTAATCGATAAATTCTCTCTTTATCAAAGCTAAATAGTCCTAAGAACTTCATCACAATAATGAAGTTTGTTAGAAGATGAATACGTTGTGATGAAAATAATCAAAAATATATTTTATTTATTAATGAATCAATTATAATTATAATATAGCTCAACTTTCAATAGGCTGATGATTGGCTTTGGGACACATTTCCTAACATTTTCTTCCTGATTTTTTAGAATGCTTGAAAACCTTACCATACCTATGATTCATAGCATGCATTTGTACAAGAACCTCAATTCCAGATGATGGTATTGGAGCATATCATAATCCTATAGGACCATCAAACATATCTTGTTGAAACCAAAATGGATGGTCGGCTTCCAACCATCGACGATGGCCCATATAGCAAAATCCCCACTAGAAGAAAATGCAATTTGCCCCTTTGTGCTCCATCCGAATAAATTAGTATATGTAGAAAAATCATTAATAGTCCAAATAAGAGCTACCCTCAATTTGAATATCTGACCATTGCAAGCATCAATTGCATCAATATCTTTCCATAACTATTTTAATTCTTCTATTGAAGATTTCAAAAAGACATCAATATCATTGCCTGAATCCTTATCATCTAGAATAACCATTGATAGGATTAGCGAAGACTATTTCATACAAATTCATGGTGGCAAATTATATGGAATTAGAATGACCGACTAAGTGTTACAAATAAGACTTAATATCCGAAATGGATTGAAGCCATCAGTAGCTAAACCTAACCTAACACTGCGAACATCTAAGGCAAAATCAAGATGCCTATCATCAAATACTTTTCATGCTAAACTATCAGCTGGATGTCTTAACATCTATCTTCTGTACGACCTTCTTCATGCCATCTTTTCGATGAAGCTATCTTCGATGATGCATAAATCCTTTTCAATCTAGGTATCAAAGGAAAGTAATGCAAAACTTTAGCCCTTTTTTTCTTATTCTGAGTAGCATCCATTTCGTTCAATATATCATTCTCATCTTCTTTATGTGATGCCCATTGTAAAGATCCATAGACATTGCATAATTCTTGGTTAATATTTTTTTTTTGGTATAATATACAATCATTTGGATAACTATAAATCTTCTTGTATCCAAGATCCAAATTTTTTATTAATTTTTTAGCTTCATAAGAAAAAGTTGGCAGAGCGGTACCTTCAGAAAATGCATCATTTAATAATTAAAGCAGTATAGTAGAACTCTTACCAGACCATCCATTCAAATATTTTAAATGAAATAGATACACAAGAAATAAAATTTTTAAAAAGTTCTTACAACCTGGATATAATTCTTGATCATAATCTTTCAACAAATTATGATACCGATGTTCTGCCTCATCATTAGATGAATGCTGAGATATCTCAATATGCATAGGATTAATAGATGTAGACCCCTCGGGCATTACACCTATTTCTTATCCTTGACTAAAATCTCCTAAATTTTGAGCACCAAATCCCAGAGCATCTCTGAGCAAACCCCTTATATCATCTTCTATTGCAGGATTTCTTTGTAGATTAATGGTTCTAATATCATATCTATGTTCTATATATGAGGATTGATTATATGGAGATGGTAACATAGATTCTCTATGAAATATTTATTCAATATATCCTCTAACAAAACCATTCCATACCAAATATTCTTCAATAGTTTGTGGATCAAGAGAAGCATTATTTATACATTTTTGGCATAGACAAAAAATCTTTCCATTCATTAATCCTTTCTCAACAGTAAATTTATTGAAATTTTGAATTCTTTCAAAATAATCTTTATTGGATTTTAGCTTGTTTATCCAAGTTTTTTCCATTGTATGAGAATAATAACTATTATTCTCTGATACCAACACACTATATAATAGAGCACAAAAAAATTAAGCAAACATAAAAAAAGAAAAGAAAAGAAATGTAATTAATTCTAGCAATTAAAAATATATTGTTATAAGCAGCTCCATGCCATCTATAAGAAAAGCTATATAGTACAATTTTGACCATCACCATATGTAAAACTATTTGATATAAAGGATATAAAGCACATGTGTATGGTACATGGCATGTCTAAGTGTTGGTTGAGTATGCATGAATATAAAGCACATATCCTTTTATGCAATGGAAGAATCTAAATCCATCTTTGCAAGCACTAGTTGTTATTATAGTGATGTTAGGAACAACAAAGATTAAGCATGTAACATCTGTAATTGTTATTACAGCAAGCAAGCATGCATGAACAATGTGGCATGCAAATACAGTTGAGCCATGCCACATAGAGAAGAATGAAGAATCTTAAAAACAGAACATGGTACAACAAGAGAATTTCAGTAGGGCAAAAAAGGATCACCATGGGTATACAGCTTGTTGAGTTGTTGGTTGAGGAAAAGAAAAGAAAGAAAGATTGTCTAGTTAAGTTGACCCTCATAGCTGAAAAGGTAAAATTGAGAGAGGAAAAATTCAGGCACCTCCATAGCCAAATAAGCAGTCTCAAAAGGAGACTGTTGACATTATCCTTTCATTAATAAGGGGAAGCTATGGGAAAAGCAGTCCCAAAATCAACATTCAGCTATGGGAAATGCAGACCCAATTTTGTTTCCAAAATGATAGCATTTAATATTGATAGAATGAGGACTTAGATAAACATGGTTATCTTCTCCACCCACAAAGAAACAAAGAGTATAAATCGCAATTTCAAATTTCGGACTCACTCTAACTAAAGAGCGGGAGAGAGATTTTAGAACACCATTCCATTCAAACTGGATTGTGGGTAGCTGAGTTTCGGAGTCTGGCTGCAGGTTGGAAAACATAATCACAAAGAGGGTGGCACAAGTTTGAATACCAAGAATGTCAGTCAATATATACATGCTGAAGAGGCAGAAAGAGAACGATCATGTGGCACCATGTCTAAGCTACAGGTTTACATAAATTGCCGGGACACTGGCATGCTTGGCTAATTAACAAATTAAACATATATGACCATTAGGTACTTTTGGTAGAAGTATGCACAAAGTACCAAACATCAGATGATTGACGTCTTTTGATTTTTCTTTTCCAAAAAAAAAAAAAACTCTATGATCATCATTATTTTGAAAGTATAAGATATAAAAACATTTTGCATTTGGCGACTTATCTAAGATCCATGCTGTATATTGCAGCATCTACTTACAAGACAAAGGTAGGTGAATCACTATCTACTATCATATGTCATACATGCTGTCCTCCGCAAGAAGATCATAACTTGCATCAAACTATCCAAAAAAAATGATTAAAAATAAAAACATATGAATTATGTATCCAAACAACCTCCACCAGAAACATAGTTTCATCAGCTGGTGTTGCAAGAACATGCGCTATATAAATGAACTATCAATACAACAGAATCCATTGATGATGTTAAAATGAAAAATTTAAATTTAGCTACTCCCATGCTCCTTCCAACATTGCTTTAGTACAAGGCAATCATCATTCTCAACAAGATTGTTACAAAGTCAGGGAAATAACTCCACAGAACTGATTAATAAAAATTCTCAAGTTTCAATATTTACTAAAAAATTAAAACCACAACCAATTAAACAATTTTGTTATATATGAAAGAAATATGCCCTCAAGCCAATCGAAATATGTATTTTGATGGGATATTCTTTTGTCTTCCAAACTCATGTAATGATAATTTTATATTAAATATAGATATTTATTTCATCATCTTAATTATTTATTTTAAAGATTATGATGAATCCCATAAATTAGGGCTATGATTTTAGGATTATGATGAGATCATATCTGTTGTTGCGGAAATCTATGAGGACATCGAAGGTGGCTGGAGTGGAGAAGGTGAGGCCACCAATGAAATCTACAAAATAAAGTCCAAACCAAAGGTGGATGGCTCTACCAGAATTCTCCGACGCTCAAATTAATTTTTCGATCAACTGGAATGGAGTGCTCAGGATATAAAGAGGCAGACTAACGGAAAGGAGAAGAGAGCTTAGTGGAAACATATTTGGAGAGTCCCTTTTATAGATGGAGCGTGTAATAAACTAGTAGCGACAGCCATAACCGTCTGGTAGTAGGCCACTCAGGCCACGTGAAGTTTGTTATGAAGGGTGGTGTCCATTATTGTAATGTGCCAGTCGAGAGTAGTATCTATTGTCGTGACTTGCCAGTATGTCGAAGTTCAAATGGAGTAGGCACTGGCGGCGAAGTGCTTCAAGTCATAATATTTCCAGAGGAGTTCGGGCTCTTTTAGAGTCGTCTGCATGTAGGTTGGTATATATTATATTGAGAGCTGAATTCATATAGATGATGAGGTCCTTCTGGGTGACCACGGGGGGATCGACCGAAAGAAATTCGACTAGAGGAGTTTGGCTTGAAGAAGTTTGGAAGGAATTTGATTGGAGGAGTCTAGCTTGAAGGAGTCTAGCTCGAAGGAGTTTAGATGGCTTGTGACCAGAGGAGTTCGGCTTGAAGGAGTCCAAAAGGAGATTGACTAGAAGAGTCTGGCTTGAAGGAGTCCAGATGGCTTGCGATTGGAGGAGTTTGGCTTGAAGGGAGTCTGGCTCGAAGGAGTCCGGATGGTTTGCGATTGGAGGAGTCTGGAAGAAGATCGACTGGAAGAGTCGGGCTTGAAGGAGTCAGAATGGCTTGCGACTTGGAGGAGTTTGGAAGAATATCGACTGGAAGAGTCCAGCTTGACGGAGTTTGGCTCGAGGAAGTCTGGCTTGAAGGAGTTCGGCAACTGGAGGAGTCCAAACAAAAGTCTGCTGGAGGAGTCTAGAAGGAGACCATAGGAGGACGGCCATCTTAGGATCATTCTGAGATAAGATGCCAAGCCAAACTTTGGTAGGAGCGGATCTAACCCCAACAATAGTCCTTCGACTTTCGAATTCGAAATTTGAAGGAAGAGAGTACAAAAAAGACAACTATCGAAGTTCTTTCCTGGGTTCTATGCCCATTGGATGAAAAGTCATGGCGTTTACTACACTGGCACCGAAACTTCCTAAATACAAGGTGATCTGAAAAGATATTTTTCAAAACTCCCATCAAAACTCAATCCCAGATAAGGCACAATTAAAGTTCTGTTAGCTATCGATTGCCTACCATGATGAGCAGGACATGCATCAACCATAGATCGGTCGGAGATGACCTTCCATCATAACTGTCTCGGGCTCTGAGGGTTATTTAAATTCATCTTCTCCTCCTAGGGGCCTTATTTCTCTTCAATCTCTTCTCTTTCTTCCTTCGATGTCCTTCTTCCTGCTCGAGAGTCCTTGATTTTCTTCTTTATTTCTTTTGCCTGCAAGCACTTTCCTGCTTGATTTTCGCCATGCTCATCATCTTGTTGCTCTCCTTGACCAATCTAGGTTAGTTTTCCAACCTTTCCTTCAATTATTCCAGTGTCTTTCACATCTTCTTTTTTTAGCTTCTTCAAAAAGATTTTGCATCTTATTTTCTTGATTTTTTGAAGATTTTTCGATGTTCGTTTAATCCGAATATCTTTGGGGACTTCTTAGTCTGCCAGTTCCTGGAGTTCGTCTGGTCTGACCTTCCAAAACCCTGATCCCATCGATGAGACTGATCTTAAAAGCATGCCCCATCCAACCTTTGTACCAGGTTTGATCTACTGCACCTTAACCCCAGACAACCTTTCATTAATTAGAATACAATATGGGGTTTCACCGAAATACAAACTAGAACTCTCTGGCCCGAATGATCGGGCCTACTCTTCCCCTCCTAGCCGATTTTGTCTATACTTGAAAACTCTTTGTGCTGAACTAAGACTTCCTCTTCCACCTTTTGTAATTGTGCTTTTTCAATTTTTGAACATTTTCTTAGCTCCGTAGTGCCAAATTCTTTTAGGTTTTTGATCGGATTTCTCTCTCTTTACCACTTGGCCAAAGTCTGCCCAACCATTTCTCTTTTTAGAAATTACTGTACCTTCAAACACCATCCTTTTGTGAAGGACTAGTGGTACTTCTTCCTCCAGTTTGGCAAGAAGGGACTACTGAAAGATGCTCCTTCTTCTATCCACAACTGGAAGAAGAAGTTCCTTTTCGTATATTGTCCAACCTTGATGTTAGGGCTTCCTTCTTGGGGTCTCCTCAGAAAGCCTATCCATCAAGCCCCCAACTTAGATAGGGGCAACCTTGATTCTGCCAATAAGCTCAGGAATTATCGGGGTCCTTCCTTACCTGAACTTCTAAAAGATTAGGCTCTATTTAATGCGGGTTTGAGTCTCCTTGATTCTACTGGTATATTTCTGCATTCCACGAGCTTTAATGGGTTTCTTCTAATATATGTTTTAATTGTGACCTCCTCTTTGATGTAGAGATGGATGCCCAAGTAGCTAAGATGCTTGCCAAGGGGCTTCAGGCCTGCAAAAGAAAAGAAAAAGCTCCTAGCAAAAGTTCGAAGAGGGCAAAAGTTGATGCTCCAAGCTCTGCGACCCCCGTCACTGTCGTTGCTGCCTCTGAGGTTGCCGAGTGTGTCAAAGTTATCCCTGCTGTTGAGGTTGGCACTATTGATGGGGGCTCTATGCCTCCGACATCCCCGAGTCCCCCTGCTAAAGATCAAGCTCTGAAGCCTCCCACCGAAAAGGATAAAGGGGGGAGAAGAAGGGGAAGAACAAGGTCATCATCAAGACGTTCCGCAAGGCTCACCCTAGCAAGTCCAACGATGATAGCAATGCTCTAGAAGAAGATCCCTTCAGCGACTTGGATCTTATTCAGGATCTAACTGATAAATTTGCCTTGCTCAAGGTGGTAGACCAGATGGCCAACCTCGACCATACGTAGCTCATCTAGGATTCCCTTGGAACCTTCCTCAAGGTAATCATCTTGTCAATTTTTTTTTAGATGCGTAACATAGTTTATTTATTACAGTCAGGTCACCAAATACTCACGCATATCAAAATGGTGAACTATTTAAGGTCGGAGGCATTGAAGGCTCTGAAAGACCTTCAAGCCAAAGTCGACTGCCTTTAGTAGAAGATCACCAAGGCTGACCATCTTTTAAAGGAGAAGACAGTCGAGGTCGAAGGTCTTCAGGAGGCGCTCAAAAAAGAGAAGCTCAACTCGATGGGGCTAAAGGCCACTTTGGCCTTAGAGGAGGAGAGGAGGAAGAAGGTCGATATTAAGGTCTCTGAGCTGAAGGATCAAACTTCATGACAGATCTCGGAGGTGAAGATCCAAGCTATAAAGGATTTTAAGGTTTCTTCTGAAATGAGGGACCTGAGCGTTGCATTTGGCTAAGAGGCCTTTTAGAAGGAATATGAATTCTACGAGGATCGAGTGGCTGCCAAGTTTCCCATACTTGATCTCGGTTCCTTATACGGGGAGGTCCCTGATGAAGAGATGGGACCGTACACTATCGCGGCCAACCCTTCTCTCGTTGAAGCCATCCTAGAGCCCTCTAAACCTATCATTGAGGTACCTAGACCTGCACTGGAGTCGAAGGCGGTAGAGAATGCTCCGACCTTGTTCGCCGCTCTTCCTTCCGAGGTCTAGAATTTTAAATAGTTATACTTCTTCTTTTCTCTCTTTTTTTTTATGTATGTTCAAACATTTTGAGAAATGAAAATGAGTTTCCTTTTCCTTATACTTATGTTATGATGAATGTTATTCAGAATCCTTCCAATAACCAAAGTCAAGGTCAATCATTTTTAACCGACGCTGAGCCACTATCCGAAGCTATCCCTCTGAGACCTATAGTTAATGGTTTAAAGAGGAAAATCCATCATCTGAAGAAGTTGAAGAAGATGGAAGATGAGCTTTAGAAATCTAGAAAAAATGCTTCGAAGGTGATGATTGAAGTCACTCGCCTTCGCAAGTTGTACATGAAAGATTTCATGAGCTTCAACATTAGAAAAGATAACTTTGAGAGAGAGTTGGCCGAACTTAAAAAAAGCACTAGTGATAAATCTTGGGCATTAACTACGAAGGCCAGCTCCCTCGAAGTTGAGCACAAGGTGGTGAAAGAAAAAATTCATCTGCTAGAGGAAAGTTCACCATGGTCTTTCGATAAGACCCAATATGAATGGGATTGGTCGAAAAAATTTTTAGAGCTCCGAAAGCAACTTCAAGACATTGAAGCCTGGCACAATAATTATAGAGTATGCTAGGCGGAAAAAATGTCTAGACTTGAAAGGGAGCTCAGTGCATTTAGAGATGAAGTGACTTGTCTTTGAAAGTAGTTGGCCAATAACCAGCAAGCCGGTATTAGCAGGGAGCCTGAGCAACTCACCTTTTTAAGAAAATCCTTTGGTGATCTTACTGAGTTGTATGAGAAGGAGAAGGCCAAACTTCAGTAACTAAAGATCCAAATGGCCTATGAGCGACAAGTCATTAAGGATGCGGAGGCTGAGTCAGAGATCCTATGAAGATAATTACAGGAGTCCAGAGATAATTTCTAGTAGGCTGATAGATTATTTATAGAGAGCCTATTGAAGAGAAAGAAACTCGAAGAAGAAATTATCAGTTTGAAGCAATCTTTGACGATGGCGGGGTCGGTAGCCTAAAGTCCAAAGGATCTGATCCTTCTTCTTAGGACTTCGTCCACTTCACCTTTTTGTACATGGTCTTGTAGATCTTTATTTTGTCATGAACTTCATCTTCAATGAAACTATGCTTTCTTCAATCATCTTTTTGTTCTACTTGGATTCAATGTTTGTTAACTTCTTCGTATTCTTCATTTTTCTCCTGTCTCACATAACTGAAGGTCTTCTTACATGTCAGAATGAGGTCCTCCTCCTGTTCCTAAAATGGTTGACCTTTTTATTTCCTATCAGAATGAAGTTCTCCTCCTGTTCCTGATGGGGTTGATCATTTTGTCCTCTTATCGGGATGAGATTCTCCTCCTATTCCTAACGGGGTTGATCTTTTTATTTTCCTTTCGAGATAAGATTCTTCTTTTGTTCCTGATGGGGTTGGCCTTTCTTTGTTAGGACGAGGCTTTCCTCCTATTTCTAATAAATGTATAAGAACACAAAAGGATCGTTGAAAGGATCTCTCTCCTTCTCCTATCTTAAATAGCTCGAGATCTTCATCATCCATGTTAGGATGAGATTCTTCTTCTGTTCCTAACACGGTTGGTCCTTTTGTCCCTCCATCAGGATGAGGTTCTCCTCATGTTTCTGATGGAATTGGCCTTTCTTTATTAGGGCGAGGTCATCCTCCTGTCCCTAACAAAAGTATAGTGGCACAAAAAGGCCATTGAAATGGTCTCTCCCCTTCTTCTATCTTAAATAATCAGAGGTCTTTATCATCCATGTTAGGATGAGATTCTCCTTCTATTCCTAACATGATTGGCCTTTCTATCCTCCTATCAAGATGAGGTTCTCCTCCTATTCTTGATGGGGTTGTTCTTTCTTTGTTAGGGTAAGATCCTCCTCCTATCCCTAACAAAGATATAGGAGCACAAAAAAATCATTGAAAGGATCTCTTCTCTTCTTCTATCTTAAATAACCAGAGGTCTTCATCATCCATGTCAAGATGAGGTTCTCCTCTTGTTTCTAACATGGTTGACCTTTCTATCCTCCTATCAAGATGAGGTTCTCCTTATGTTCCTGATGGGGTTGGCCTTTCTTTGTTAGGACGAGATCCTCCTCCTGTCCCTAACAAAGGTATAGAAGCTCAAAAGAGTCATTGAAAGAGCCTTCTTCTCATCCTATCTTAAATAATCAGAGATCTTCATTATCCATATCAGGATGAGATTCTCCTTTTGTTCCTAACATGGTTGGCCTTTCTATCCTCTCATCAGGATGAGGTTCTCCTCCTGTTCCTGATGGGGTTGGTCTTTTTGTTCTCCTATCAGGATGAGGTTCTTCTCTTATTTCTGATAGGATTGGCCTTTCTTTGTTAGGGTGAGGTCCTCCTTCTATCCCTAACAAAGATATACGGGTATAAAAGGGCCGTTGAAAGGGCCTCTCCCCTCCTCCTATCTTAAATAACCAGAGATCTTCATCATCCATGTTAGGATGAGATTCTTCTTCTATTCCTAACATGGTTGGCCTTTCTATCTCTCTGTCAGGATGAGGTTCTCCTTCTGTTTCTGATGGGGTTGGCCTTTTTTTGTTAGGACAAGGTCCTCCTCCTGTCCCTAACAAAGGTATAGGGGCTCAAAAGGACTATTGAAAGGATCTCTCTCCTTCTCCTATCATAAATAACCAGAGGTCTTCATCATCTGTGTCAGGATAAAGTTTTTCTTCTATTCCTAACATGGTTGGCCTTTCTGTCCTCCTGTTAGGATGAGGTTCTCCTATTCTTGATAGGATTGGCCTTCCTTTGTTAGGATGAGGTCCTCCCCCAATCCCTAACAAAGATATAGGGGCATAAAAGGACCATTGAAAGGGTCTCTCTCCTCCTTCTATCTTAAATAATCAAAGGTCTTTATCATCCATGTCAGGATGAGGTTCTTCTTCTATTTCTAACATGGTTGACCTTTCTATCTTCCTATCAGGATGAGGTTCTCCTCCTATTTTTGATGGGGTTAGCCTTTTTTTGTTAGGACAAGATCCTCTTCCTATCCCTAACAAAGATATAGGGGTACAAAATGGCCGTTGAAAGGATCTCTTTCCTCTTTCTATCTTAAATAATTGGAGATCTTCATCATCCATGTCAGGATGAGATTCTCCTTCTGTTCCTAATATGGTTGGCTTTTCTGTCTTTCTATTAGGATGAGGTTCTCCTCCTGTTCCTGATGGGGTTGGCCTTTCTTTGTTAGGACGAGGCCCTCTTCCTATCCCTAACAAAGGTATAGGAGCACAAAAGGGCCATTGAAAGAGCCTCTCCCCTCCTCCTATCTTAAATAACCAAAGATCTTCTGCTTTGTTTATTAGCAAAGTTTGATTGGGTCATTTCCTGTAATCACATGATTTTGTGCTAAGAAATAAAAATATTGAAATAAAGAAATTTTATTAAGATTGGATTATTGGTAGTATATTCACAGATTTTCTGAATTTCAAGATCGTGGGAGCATAGATCCTTCGAGATTCTTTAAATTTTATATTCCTGGTCAGATGATTTCCACCACCTCATAAGGATCTTCCCAATTCAGAGCGAGCTTTTCTTGATTTTGAGACTGCAAAACATCCACACACCGAAGTACAAGATCTCCTATTCTGAAGTTTTTGCTTCTGACCCTCGAATTGTAGTAGCGGACTATTCTTTGCTTATAAGCTACCATTTGGATCTGGGCCTTCTTCCTTATTTCTTTCAGTAGATCAAGGTTAGCTCTGAGGTCCTGCGAGTTGCCTTGTTCATTGAAGGCCTCTACTCGTGCTGAGGAAAGTTCAAGTTCGATTGGGATAATCGCCTCCATTTCGAAGGCCAGTGCAAAGGATGTTTCTCTAGTGGATAATCTTTAAGTAGTTCGATAAGCCCGAAGCACATGATAGAGATCATCCACCCAGGTCTTTTCTGCTCTTTCAAGCCTGATCTTTTTCTCTTGAAGCAAAGTTCTGTTAGTCACTTCTGTCTCACCATTTGCTTGCAGATGAGCCACTGATGTGAAATGGTGAGATATATTTATACCTTCATAGAACTTAGCAAACTTTGCACCTACAAACTGACACCCATTATTAGTGATCAGCATCTGAGGTAGACCAAACCTATAAACAATCGACTTCTAAACGAAGTCCTACACTTTAGCTTCTGTGATTTTTGCTAGAGGTTCAGCTTTGACCCATTTAGTGAAATAATCCACTGCCACTAGTAAGAACTTTTGTTGCCCAGATGCTATGAGAAAAGTTTCAAGTATGTCCATCCTCTACTATGCAAATGACTAAGGGGCACCTAATGGTGTGAGCTGCAAAGCCGGCTGTCTCTAAATATTTACATTTTTTTGACACGTGTTGCACTTTCTCACAAATCCACTGCATCCTGATGCATTGTCGACCGATAGTATCCTTGATGGAGCAACTTGTATGATAGGGATCACACTTTGAGATGATTTTTATAAATTTCCTCATAAACTTTCTTCAAGACATAGCTGGGTTTTGAAGGTCGGAGACACTTGAGGAGTGATAAGGAGTATGACCTCTTATACAACTTGGTTTCATACAAAATGTAGTGGAAAGCTTGATTTCTCAACTTCCATGCTTCTTTGTGATCTCTAAGAAGAATTTCTTCCTTGAGATATGCTATCAATGGATTGAACTAGCTGGGCTCATGAACAACTTACATTATAGCCTAGGGCTCTTTCGAACTCAGGCATTATAGGACCTCAAAAAGTACTTCTTTTGGTAGTTCGTTTGGGGCTAAGGTAGCCAGTTTAAAGAAGAGGTTGGCTCTAGTATTCTCCGCTCTGGAGATCTGCTAAATATCAAAATTATCAAAGACCGATCTTAAGCTCTTCACCTTTTCTAAGTACTTTATCATATTTTCCTCCCGGACTTCAAAGGAGTTATTAACTTGTTCCACCACTAGCTAAAAGTCACTGTAGACCTTCAAATGTTGCACTCCTAGCTCCTTGGATATCCTCAATCCTATAAGTAGGGCTTCATACTCTGCTCCATTGTTAGTGGCGGGGAAGTCAAAGCGTAATGCATACTCCACCACAACTCCTGAATTGATGAGAATCAAACCCGCACCTACTCCAGAAGCATTGGATGAACCATCCACATATAGTGGCCAAAAGTTTTTAGGAAGATCAGTCTTCTCTTCTGGGGAGCCAGGGATAAAAGCTTCTTAATGCTCTAGTTCAGTCTCTTACAAAATAGTGCACTCCACTATGAAATTGGCCAGTATTTAAGCTTTAATGGATGGTCGAGGTTGAAAATGAATGTCAAATTTGATTAGCTCAATTGCCCACTTTGCCACTCTACCAGAGGTATCGGGTCGATGGAGAACCGCCTTGATGGGTTGATCAGTGAGGAGAGTAATAGTGTGCCCTTGGAAGTAAGATCGGAGCTTCTTGACTGTAATCAATAAGGCATAGGTTAGTTTTTCTAATTTAGTATATCTTGTTTTTGCATCCCTCAAGACTTTGCTTATATAGTAGGTCAGCTTTTGAATTTTTGCTTCTTCTCTGACCACTATGGCTCCAATAGCTATAGGAGATATGGTGAGGTATAGGAACAATTCTTCTCCAGGTTTAGATTTGGCAAGCAGTGGGGATGAGCTGAGATAGCTCTTCAATTTTTCAAGGGCCTGCTGACAGTTGGGAGTCTAGCTGAAGTTCTTGGGTTGCTTGAGTACTTGGAAGAAGGGCATGCAGGGCTCCACCGACCTTGACATGAAGTAATTTAGAGCGACCACCTTGCTTGTGAGGCATTGAATTTCTTTTATTATTTTTGGGATAGTTATTTTCTAGATGGCTTTGATCTTCTCTGGGTTAGCCTCGATGCCGCAGCTTGACATCATGAATCCTAAGAACTTTTTCGAGGTTACTTCAAAAGCATATTTCATAGGATTTAGCTTCATCTTGTACTTTTGGAGGGTACTGAAGATCTCTTTAAGATCGACGATGTGATTTGACGGAGATTGACTTTTGACCAGCATATCATCTACATAGATTTTCATGGTGCGGTCGATCTACTCCTTAAAAATTTTATGCACTAGGCGTTGGTATGTTGCACCTGCATTTATAAGCCTAAATGGCATGATCTTGTAATAATAAAGACCACGGTTAGTAACAAAAGCAGTCTTCTCCACATCCTCTGGTGCCATCCAGATTTGATTATAACTGAAGAAGGCATTCATGAAAGTGAGAAGCTCATGGTCCAAAGTCGTATCCACCAGTTGGTCAATCCTGGGTAGAGGGTAGCTATCTTTTGGGCAGGTTGTATTTAAATCTATGAAGTCTATGCACATCCTCCACTTGCCATTTACCTTTTTAACTAGGACAACATTCGCAATCCAGTTCGGGTAAAGCACTTCTTCAATGAATCCCACCTTAAGGAGTTCATCGACTTCATCCATTATAGCCTTCTACCTCTCCAATGCAAAACTGCATTTTTCTATTTTACTAGTCGTTGCTTAAGATCTACACCCAGATGGTGCTCCATGACTTCCGCATCAATCCCAAGCATGTCTGTAGGTGCCCAGGCGAAGACATCAGCATTCCTTTGCAAGAATGTGATGAGTTGCTTTCTAACCTCTCCTTTTAGGTTTGAGCTGATCTTTATAGTATGTTCTTTGTTCCCATCATTTAAAGGGATCTCCTCAAGGTCATCGATGGGTTCTCCTCTTTCTTTAGATAGATCATTGCAAGCATCAAGTTTGTCTACCAGACAAAGGTCTATTTGCCTCCCCTCGTATAAAGTAATACTGTAGTAGTGCCAAGCTAGTGCCTGATCTCCTCTAACTTTCTCGACTTCATGCCTGGTTGGAAACTTCATTTTCAGATAGCAAGTAGAAACTACAGTCCAAAGTGCATTCAAATCAGATCAACCTACTGGGAATGTGTCCCAAAGCCAATCATCAGTCTATTGACGGTTGGGCCATATATTTGTAATTGTATATGAATTATAAATTAATAAAAATTATTTTGACATTTTTCATCATAAATTCTATTATCTTCTAACGAACTCCTGTGTTATGATGAAGTCCTTAGGACTATCTAGATTCGACAAAGGAGAATTTATCATTTAGTCCTTAAATAGTTCACGATCAAATGATACGCTATTACTTAGGACGACAATGTCTATCAAGTATAGATCGTTGTGTACCATATAGGTTGGTTGTCCTCATAACCAAGGAGTGTTGAGACACTGATATGACATGCAAGTGAGATGTATGGGTACATCTGCACTGAACGTGACCAACTCTAGGGCTTTTCTCCTATCAAGATTAGCTTCGATGGAATATGGGTATAAATGTCCCTTCGACCTGAGATCATCATGGTGACTTCTAAGCAACTCAATGTATTTTGGTGCCGGACTATCTAAATTTCTAATTCAGTGATGAAAGATTTCTGGACATAGTCAAGTACTTGTGGACTCGATGCATGTATCAAGATGAGATTGACCACTCCTGATTTTAGGAGCTGTGTTCAATTATATTTTAATTTAGCAAAACCTTGGCCAGGATAGTCTTAGTGAGGAGTCATGGGACTAATTACTTTGAGACACGACATGGATCTATTTTCTAGGATTGACAGTCTAACCCTGAGTCATCTATTACACAGAGGTCATAGGGATGAATTATATAGTAACCATATTTGCGTAGGTTTTGAATGTTGTGATTGTGATTATTCGACCTATCTGGATGTTGGGTACCATTGCTAGATAGTCACTTCGATTAGTATAGAAATTGATTTCTGTGCTACCGACTTAGGTTTGGACCTACGGGATCACACATATTAGTTCCTACCTGATCTGATGGCTGATTAAGAGTTTCATTGATCTGGGACTCTATGGTCAAGAGTCCCACTAGATTAGGACTCTATGATCAAAAGTTCTACTAGATTGGGACTCTGAGTTCGACTTATTTAGGACTCTCTAATCAAGAGTTTCATTGGTCTGAAACTCTATGGTCAAAGAGTCCCACTGAACTGAAACTCTATGACCAAGAGTTCTACTAGATTGAGACTTTGAGTCCTACTTGTCTGGGACTCTCTGATCATGAGTCTTGATAATCTAAGATACTATGGTCAAGAGTCTCACTGAACTAAAACTTTGTGACCAAGAGTCCTACTAGACTGAAACTTTGAGTCCTACTCATCTGAGACTCTTTGATCAAGAGTTTCACTAGTCTGAGACTCTATGATCGTGAGTTCAATTTGTTTAAGACATTGGGTTCAAGAGTCCCACTGATTTAGGACTCTTCAATAGTTTCATGTTGATAGGACTCTATAGCCCAGTAACCCATTTGATTTGAACTCAGATATTTTTTGGAGGATTAATTAGCAATTTGATTATTGATTAGATTTATTTGATTGAGTGATGAGGATTCAATCAAGTCTGACTGAATTTGAATTAATTGGATTTGACCCGATCAAGTCATGAGATGACCTAATTGCTATGGGAGTTTTGACCCTGATTTAATCGGGACATAGATCTAATTAATTTTTAATTTAATTAGAATTTTATTAGATTAGGCTAAGCCTAATTTGATTGGATTTAACCTAGTTTAATTAGATTTAAATTAATTAATTTGGTTGAAACTAATTAGGACCAAGTCAAATGAAGTTTGAATTCAAATTCTCCCATGCACCCACCATTTTTGACTTTTCCACTCTGCTTTCCACCCCCTTCCTTTTGTTTGTTGAATATATTTTGAGAAATAAAAATGTGCATGTAGAAGGAGAGTCCTTCTATGTTAAACATAAGGGAGGGAGCGTTGGATAAGGATAAGAGGCTCATTTGATTTTTGAAATCAAGTGAGTGGTTAAATCCTCTTAATCACTCGACCTTATATCATTTTCCATGTAGTTTTACCATGGTATTCATGTCAATAAATTATAAAAATTTTTATGTATGTAGGAAAAGGGGTTAGCATTAAATGATAAAAATTTTACAGTATTTGGGCATCAGTTCTAGGCAAAAATATTCTTGGAGTTAAGGTGAATAGGATCCTATAGCACTTTTCTTTTTCTTTATGCCTCTTTTCTCTTATGATTTTTACCTCTAAGAATATCCTATTTTTAGATATGATATAAATAGGGATTATATATTCGAAAGTTATCTTTCTATAAAAACTTATTTTATGGAAAGACTCCACACAGAGAGGGTGTGATAGGATTTTTATTGTGTCAGGGTTTTTGGGCCGAGTGAAATCCTAGATTTGGGAATCTAGGTTCGGATGGAGAGATCGAGTGCTGTGAGCATCGGATCATCACCAAATTTGAAACACATCTTCACCATCCTCCAATACTTATGTTTTAATTATTTGAAATATTTAAGAAATTAGTAAGTATACAATCAATTTGCTCGATCATGATCAGCCATCGAAGGCCCCGAGGAGGAGCTAGCACTCCAATGGGGCTGATCGAGATCAAGAGCTCCGTATGGACCAACTATAGAGGTCAGACACATGTGTGGTTATGATGTGATATAAGAGAATTATTTGATGAACTCAGATTATGATGATCGACTATCCGCAAAAAGGTATTGTGCTTTGAACATGTAGATGTAGTAAATAGTTTATTACATAGTTTTATTTTCAGATCTATTGATGTATACATACATATTATATTTAGATCCTAATGTATAGATTTAAATAATCTAATATGATCAATAGATAATTAATTAGATTAATTATTTTTTGCTACATCATTGCTATTTTTGAAATATTTTTCGAAAGTAGCATGGCAAACCCTGCACTATTTTCTTACAATGGCATCAGAGCAAGGCTCTTTAAATATGATATGCTTGCATATTTAGATTAATAATTTAGATTTAATCTAAATATTAATCTAATAATTAGAGTTAAAAAATTAAAATTTAGATCGCATGGACTGCAGGTTGTCCTGCTGTAGGGTTTACTCCCTATAGTGAAAAGGTTGTCCTGGTACATTGCTGATCTATATCGTTAATCATGAAATTACTAGATTTGATCTAATATTTTTATGATTTAATTATATTAGGCTTTAATTTAATTTATGATCATGAATGCATATTTAGATAAAGTTTGATTCATGATTTTATGATTATGTAGTGTACATAGTTTTAGATTAAATCCTACAACTAGTGTTGTTAATGAATTGAGATGATTTAATTTTGAAATGAGTTGACTTAATTGGTGAACAATGCTAAGTTATAAAGAACCTTTCAAAATTAAAAATATTTTTAAAATACCAAACCCTAACCCTCAGCCCATAAACTTAATTAAAAATTAAGTATAATGATTTAGTATCTAGAATTATGAATTAAGATTCTAAGTCATTAATCATAAACTTATGGGTTATTGGGTTAGCTGAATTAGGTCCGTAAATTGGGTTAGACCTAAGGTTAGTTAAAAGATGGACTAATTTAGAGTAATTAATCAAATCTAATTAAATATTAATTTAGATTAGGTCAAGGACTCTATAGACTCAATTACAATAGTTATAGTTGGTCAAGTCCATGCCTTTAACAAGGACTAAATGAACTTGATTTAAGGCTACACGATCGAATCCAAAATTACTAGGTTGGTCAAATTAAAACTAATGAACCGAATGGTATCTAAGGTAAGTTTGGCAGTTTGATCAGTGGTTTTTAATTGGGAGCTACTCGCACCGATTCAGTCTTTGATGAGTTAATGGCATATCCCTTCCACTGATCTCGCTGACCTGACCATCTTGATGAGTTAGATTTTGCTTAGATCACTTGGTGATTCAGGCTCACCCATGTCTATTAGATAAATCAGTCTGACTGATTTAGGTGCTCCTAATGCCAACTTAGATTAAATTCTTTTCTGACTTGGTAAAGTCAATGAAAAAATCAAAATTGGCTTGCTGAATTTTCTTAAATTGGTTAACTAAATCTTCTAAAATTATTAGATCCTTAAAAATAAAATAGTTATATAGATAACTAAATCATAGCCTCCCATTAAGTTGAGTGATAATGGGTTCATTAGTATAATGATCATTGAAGGCCTAAAGGTCTGGTGATTATTGACTAATGAAATTATCATTCATAAAATGATAATTTGGTTAAGTCTTTCTGATGGTGGTTAGGTTGGCCGACCAAAGTTGGATCCAATCATTTATTGGTTAGATAAGACCAAATGTGGTCATGTTAATGGTTGGACCTAACTGAACCTTTTTTAGTAGAGGCCAAAGCCTACTGATTAGGTCTGTGGGACTAAATCAATATTACTAGAAGTTGTTTAGAGAAATAATTGATTTTGAATCTACCCATAGGTGCACATGGATTGACCAACCAAAGTTGGGCTCATGTGTAGTCTATATGGATTCTAGTACCTACTAAGGAAGTAGAGTAATTCCTCGAATTGGAGGTAGAGGCTACCAATTCGTATAAAATAGTGGAAGAACCTTTAGACTGAAGTCCAAGTCTTTAGGATTAATAATTCATATACTAATTAGGATTTATTTTTTTTTGTGCAGACATGGCCACTAATCTATCACTCAGGTCATTGTTAGACCATGATAAATTAATGGGATCCAACTACGATAGCTGGTATCATAAGTTGAAAATCATCCTAGAGCATGAGCGAATCCTTTATGTGGTAACGGATCGAGCACTTGAGGAGCCAGCCCTAAATGCTAGGAAAGTGATCTGAGATACTTATCTGAAGTGGCTTAATGACTGCACCACCGTTCGATGTATAATGTTGACGATAATGAATAACGAGTTTAGTCATAGGTTTGAAAATGCCCAGCCATAAGAGATGCTTCAAATATTGAATGACTCTTTTGGCATGCCGAACGACGTTGAAAGGCATAAAACAAGTTGTGCCATTTTCAATGCTCGGATGAGGGATGGGGCCTCAGTCATCGATCATGTATTGTACATGATCAAGATGACTGAGCACCTTAGCAAGTTGGGCTTTTTCCTACACGAGCGGCTCGGAAAGGATGCAATCCTTAATTCTTTGTCCAAGTCCTTCCTCCCCTTCCTAACTTATTTTAGAATGACAAAGCCTACAGTGAACTACTATGGCTTGTTGGGGTTGCTACAGAACTTGGAGAAGGATCACTAACTCCACAAAGAGACGGTGAATGTAGTGGAAGGATTTTCTTCTAATCATCGACCTTTTAAGAAAGGGAAGAAGAATAAGAAGAAGAAAAATAAGAAGGTACGATCGCATGCTGGAATGACTGCACAAGGTTAGACCAAGAAGCGCAAGCCCGACCAGAGCCAGGCAGAGTGCTTCTATAAGAAGCAGGAGCACTGGAAGAAGAACTATCCTTTGTACATTGCCTCCCTAGACCTGAACAGGCTGAGGAAGAAGCAAGTGGTTGCTGGGCAAGATAATTATATGATAACACCTTACAATTTTTTCTTATTTGATTTTACTGCCTGGGTATTAGATCTTGGAAGCCCTTATCATATTTATAATTCTATGCAAGGCTTGCAGGTCAATAGGAGATTTGATCAAAACGAGAGGTTCCTGAATGTTGGAGATGGAAGACAAGTTTCAATCCTAGCTTTAGGAATCATGAACCTTGTAATCAATTCAAATAAATTTATTCTTAATGAATGTCATTATTGTCCAACTTTCTTATTGAATGTCATTTTTGTAGGCCTTTTGGCCATGAATGATTTTGAAATATCAATAAATTTTTTTTTTTGTAATGTCATTTTGAATGGTGTTATAATTTTGATTGGACAATTGAATAATAGAATTTATTTACTTTCTATGGCTGTTAACATGGTTCAATCCTCCAGTAAATGCCCTAGAATTAGTGATGTATCTGATGTCTACCTTTGGCACTATAGGCTAGGTCATATTAACAAGAATAGAATTAATAGGTTATTTCAAGAATGAATTCTTGAGGTTAGTGATTGCAAGTCACTTCTAACCTGTGAGTCTTGTCTTCTTGGTAAGATGATCAAGTCACCTTTTATTGAAAAAGATGAATGAGCCACTAAACTCTTGAGGTTAGTACATTCGGATGTATGTGGACTCATGAGCTCAAGTGCCAGAGGTGGATATTTCTACTTCATAACCTTCACAGATGATCTATCGAGGTATGGGTATGTCTATTTAATGAAGCATAAGTCAGAGTCGTTTAAAATATTCAAACTATTTTGAAATGAGGTAGAAAAGCAAACTAGGAAGAGTATTAAAACTCTTCGATCTGATCGAGGGGGTGAGTACCTTTCCAATGAGTTTCTGACATATCTTGGGGAGAATGAGATTCTCTCCTAATGGATCCCTCCTAGAACACCACAATATAATGGTGTGTCTAAAAGGAGAAATCGGATCCTAATGGACATGGTTTGATCCATGATGGGGTTTGCTGGTTTACCAATCTTCCTATGGGGATATGCGCTCGAGTCAGCTTATTACATTCTAAATAGGATTTTGAGTAAATCTATTAATAAAATATCATATGAAATATGGATAGGGCGTAAGCCAATGCTTTCACATCTTAAGGTTTAGGGGTGTCCGGCCTACGTCAAACGTTTGATGACAGACAAGCTTGGACCTAGGTCTGATAAGTATAGTCTTATAGGTTATCCAAAAGAAACCAAATGATACTACTTCTATCTTGGTGATGAGCAAAAAGTGTTTGTCAGCCTTAAGGCAGTCTTTTTAGAAAAGGAGTTCCTTGGTGAAGAAACTAATGCCTCCAAAGTCAAACTTGATGAAGTACGATGGTGGAAGAACGGACATAAGTTGTTGAACCTGAGCTGGATCTGATTAGATCAGACCCAGAACCCATTGTAGAAGCATCCTTAAGGAGATCTGGTAGAGTAGCACATCAACTGGATAGATACTATGATTTTTTAGTCCAGACCGGGGATCCTATCAAACTTGATGAGAACGATCAGGACCCAATCACCTATATGGATCCAATGCAGAGATCCGACTCTGAGAAATGGCTTAAGGCCATGAAATCCGAGATGGAATCCATGAAGGTCAATGATGTATGAACATTGGTTGACCTATCCGAAGGGATAAAATCCATAGGGTGTAAGTGGGTCTTCAAAAGGAAAAGAGGCGTAGATGGAAAGATAGAGACCTATAAATCCCGTTTGATTGCCAAGGGGTATCATCAATGTTATAGTATTAACTATGATGAGATATTCTCTCTTGTGGCAATGCTCAAATCCATTCGGATAATGCTTGTCATAACTGTCTATCTGGACTATGAAATCTGGCAGATGGATGTGAAAATAGCTTTCGTAAATGGAGAGCTGGATGAAAAGGTGTATTTAATACAACCTAAAAGTTTCATATTCATAGATGAGTCTAAGGTGTGTAAGCTTCAGAGGTCCATTTATGGACTAAAGCAGGCATCTCGGAGCTAGAGCATACGATTTAATAGAACAATCAAAATGCATGACTTCGTTAAGAACAAAGAGGAGCCCTACATATACAAATGGGCTAATGATCCAGCAACAGTATTCCTAGTGTTGTATGTGGATGACATTCTCTTAATCGAGAATGATGTTCCTGCATTACAAGGAATAAAGATCTGACTGTCATCACAGTTCTTCATGAAAAATCTGGGAGAAGCTTCCTACATCCTAGGGATGAAGATCTATAGAAATAGATCTAAAAGGTTGCTTGGATTGTCCCAGTTCACGTACATTGACACTATGCTGAAATGATTCAACATGGAAAATTCTAAGAAAGGCTATCTATCGATAGGCCATGGAATTTCTTTTTCAAAGAGGGATTGTCCAACAACACCTTTGGACAGAGAGCGCATGAATAGAATACCATATGCTTCAACAATGGGTTCTATAATATACGCCATGACATGTACGCAACCAGATGTGGCATACTCACTAGGTATAGTGAGTAGATACCAATCTAATCCAAGGGAGAATCACTGGAAGATTGCTAAAACCATCCTAAAGTATTTAAGAAATACTAAGAACCAGTGGCTTGTATATGGTGAATTGGACTTAAAACTTGTGGAGTTCATAGACTTTAGTTTTCGGTCCAATCAGGATGATAGCAAGAGTGTGTCGGGATACATATTTATCCTTAATGGTGGGGTCATCTACTGGAAGAGTTTCAAGCAGCACATTATGGTCGATTCAGTTTGTGAGGTAGAGTATGTCGCTGAATCAGATGCTGCCAAAAAAGTAATGTAGCTAAGAAAATTCATCATCAAGCTCGAAGTAGCACCGTCCCTTGATGGTCCAGTTCTGCTCTATTGCAACAGCTCTGGAGCTATTGCTCAAGCGAAGGAACTAAAGGCACACCAATGGACAAAGCATATTCTACGCCGCTGCCGTCTTGTCCGAGAGATTGTGGATTGAGATGACGTCGACCTTCAAAAGATCGACGGAAAGAAGAACCTGATCGACCCATTCACTAAAGCTATTGCGGTGAAGGAGTTCGACGATTTTAAGTCAAAGATAGGTATTAGATACTGCACCGATTGACTTTAGTCCAAGTGGAAGATTATTGGGAATGTGTCCCAAGCCAATCATCAATCTATTGATGGTTGGGTCATATATTTGTAATTGTATATGAATTATAAATTAATAAAAGTTATTTTGGCATTTTTAATCATAAATTCTGTTATCTTCTAATGAACTCCTATGTTGTGATGAAGTCCTTAGGACTATCTAGATTTGACAAAAGAGGATTTATTATTTAGTCCTTAAATAGTTCATGACCAAATGATACGTTGTTACTTAGGATGACAATGTTTATCAAGTATAGGTCATTGTATGCCATATAGGTTGGTTGTCCTCATAACCAAAGAGTATTGAGATATTGATATGGCATGCAAGTGAGATGTATGGGTACATCTACACTGAATGTGACTAACTTCAAGGTTTTTCTCCTATCAAGATTAGCTTCGATGGAATATGGATATAAATATCTCTTTTGAAAGGAATATGCCAGTTTACATACAAGATGTGGCAAAATGATTCTCTTACTATCAAGTGCATCATACTTGCCTCCTTGAGTAATGAATTATAGAGGCGGCATGATGGCATGGATACTCAGTCCATATTGCTTAATTTAAAAAAGCTTTATAGAGAATAGAGTAGGACTATTAGATATGAGATATTTAAGCAGTTATTCCATACCAGGATGGTAGAAGGTTCATCCGTGCAAGAACATGTGTTGATGGTAATTGACCTGATCACTCGATTGGGCCAATTAGATTTTGTCATGGATGGAAAGTTAAGTCAAAATCTGATCCTACAATCACTCCCTGAATCATTTTCTTAGTTTATCATGAACTATCATATAAACAAACTAAATACTTTCTTGTCTGAGCTGTTAAATATGCTCAAAATAGCAAAAAGCCATATCAAGAAGGATAAGGCTCTTTTTCTTCTTGTAGATGGGATCTCCAAGAAGAAGGCAGGTAAAAAGGGTTCTAAGAAGAAGCTGAACCCTAAAGATGGCATAAATAAGAAAAAGAAAGAGAAAAAGGACTCTAGACAGATGAACTACTTTCACTATGGCAAGGTAGGTCATTGAAAGAAAAATTGCAAAGCTTACCTTGCAACTATGAAGCTTGGTGCAAATAATGCACCAAAAGATATGTATGAGATATATACAATATTGTCATTAAATTCTTTTATTTCAAACTCTTGGGTATTGGATACCGACTGTGGTTTTCATATCTATAAATTTTTGCAAGGGCTACAAAAAATTAGAAGTTTAAAAAAGAAAGACTTTGAGCTCTACAGTGCTGGAGGAGAGTCCATCCAAGTAGAAGCTGTAGGAACAAATTGTAGAGAAATGTGCAGGGTTTCATGCATGAATTTCAAAACTTTTTTAAAATATAACACCGTGAAAGTTGTAAATTAAATAATTTAATTTATAAATATATATAATCTAATTACTAAATTTTACAACTAGGACCTATAACGTGTCATAATGTATGTATAAATCTAAAAATAAATATTTTGGTATTGATCAAATCAATATCCTAGATCTAGAATAGTTCTATATCTGAACCTTAGATCACATCTAGGCCAAGAAAAGATCAGATCTCTTACCTTCGCATGGGTTGAGAACTTCATGATTGATTCTCGATGTTGCCTTTGAAGCCACACATGCGTCTGGCCTCTATAGGTGATCCACACAAGGCTGCAACAAAATCGGAGGTTCGTTGAACGAAGATCCGCTTGAAGTGCTAGCTTCTCATGGATCCGAAATACTAGGTTCGGGCTTGGGTAGCTCAATTAGGTCTAAGCGGTTGATCAAATTGAATCAAGAGTTGGTTAGATGGGATCAACAATGCTTAAATTGACCAGCCTAATAGGATTAAGTCTGGGTCAAGATCGAGTCACGATCAAGCAAGACCTAATTAGGCTCAGAGGTTAGAGTCTGGATTGTAGGCTAACCCAATTGATTCTAGCTCAACAATTTGGTGTCTATGGTAAGTCTGGCACAGACGATCGACTGGTTTTTAATTGGAAGCTACTCGACCTGAATGCATTCTTGTGCGAGTTAACGGCATATTCCTTCCACCGATCTCACTTACCTGGCCATATCTGTTGACACAGTTCTGATCTGAGGTGGTCAATAATCCGAGCTAACCCATGCCACTAGGTTAGTCATAATTGTTATGACTAAGCCAAGTCTAGTTTAATGAGACCTGAATCAATTCTCCCTAAGAAAAGATTAAGTCCTGAGGTCTTCCACCATTGTAGATAGATGTGCGGGCCCTTCCCGGGGTTGATTGTTCTCGGCTGGATACAGTGGCTCAGTTGCACCGGGAAGATGCAACCATGTCTATTAGGCATTGGATGCTATGGGCTGGAGGATGAGTTGGGCTCAATATTTTGGATACGGTGAGAGACCCAATTAGGAACCCAGTCTATGCAAATGGTGGGTCTGACTTAACTAAGGAGTGGATCAATATTCCGGATACGGTGAGATTCATGAATTAGAGACCAAGTTTGGGTGCACCATGATTAGAGAATCATTGAACAAGAGTTGTTCACTCATTGGCTAACCCATCACCAATAACTGTTAGGTGAGGTGATGAGTCAGTTGGTGAGACCGCACCACCCACTAGAAATCATCAATCGCGGAGATTTTCGCATCTCTACAGAGGGAGTGTAGGGATCCGAGAAAATAGTGGAAGCTAATTTGTTTAAAAATAAAATCCCTAAACAAATTGGTCAAGTCAAAATTACAGTATCTAACTAGAATCTTTGACTCTCTACAGGAAAATGTCTGCGTCCAACCCACTGGCACGTATCCTAGACACACATAGACTGACTGGACCCAATTATAAAGATTGGCTCAGGAACTACAAAATTATTTTGGGTTCAGAGAAGTTAACCACATGTTATTGGACCAGGACCCTCCCACCTTACCAGCTCGTCCATCCACTGAACAGAGAGCGTCTCTGGAAAAATGGATTGACGAAGACAATAAGGCCAGATACTACATGTTGGGCTCGATGTCTGATGAGCTCCAGCGCCAACATGAAGATATCGGGACTGCTCGCCAAATGTTGGCTCACCTGCAGGAGATGTTTGGTGAACAGAGTCGCGCAGCCAAATATCAAGTCACGAAATGACTTTTTAAGGCTAAGATGCGTGATGGGCAGTCAGTCCAAGATCACTGTCTGACAATGATCAAGGACATGGAAGAGCTTGAGAAGCTCGGTGTGAAGTTGGACTTGGATCTGCAGAATGATATTATTCTGCAATCCTTGACTGATGCATATGGGCAATTCATCATGAATTACCACATGCATAAACTTCAAAATTTCTTGGCCGAAGTTGATGAATATGCTGGTTACCGCTGAGCTTTCTATGAAAGGTTCTAAAGGCTCAGTTCTTGCTATGGAACGGACTTCTTCCAAAAGAAAGTCTTATGGAAAGAAAAAGAAGTCTGTGAAAAAGCAAAAAGGTAGAAGGATCAAAGAAGAAGAAGGCAGAACCGAAGAAGAAGGTCGATGGCAAAGGAAAGTGTTTCCATTGCAACAGCGACGGCCATTGGAAGCGGAACTGCCCTACTTACCTGGCCACCCTGAAGAACAAGAAGGAAGGTCCTTCTGGAGGTATGCTCGTTATTGAGTCTAACCTTACGATTTCTTCTGCATCCAGTTGGGTGCTTGACTCTGGTTCTAGTGCTCATCTGTGCACTTCTATGCAGGGTCTTGAGGATAGCAGGAGGCTGAGGGATGGAGACATGATCCTACGCGTCGGTAATGGAGCAAGAGTTGCTGCAGTAGCCGTGGGAACATACCCTCTTCGATTACCATCTGGTTTAGACTTAGTTTTAAAAGACTGTTATTATGTGCCTGCAGCTAGCAGGAATTTGATTTCTGTTTCATGCTTAGCACAAGAAGGCTATGTGATTCACCTTCTTTAAGGACCATTGTAACATTCTTTATGAAAGAAATAAAATTGCAAATGGTTTCCTTATTAATGGTCTTTATCAGTTACATATTGATGTACCTATTTTAACTATCGAGCAAAACGTGAATGCCAAACGACCTAGGGATAGTCCAAACGATAGATATCTATGGCACCTGAGATTAGGTCATATAGCAGAAGATAGGATTAACAAATTGGAGAAAAATGGGCTATTGAGTCCATTGACTTTTGAGTCATATCCAACTTGTGAATCTTGTCTTCAAGGCAAAATGACTAAACTCCCTTTTGTTGGACATGGGAGAGGGCCACAGATCTCCTTGCCCTAGTACATACTGATGTGTGCGGCCCATTTGATGTGCCGGCTAGAGGCAATTTTGTCTACTTCATTACCTTTACCGATGATCTGTCTAGGTATGGGTATGTGTATCTTATGAGACATAAGTCTGAAGCTTTTGAAAAGTTCAAAGAATTCAGACATGAAGTAGAAAAACAAACTGGAAAACCCATTAAGGTTCTTCGATCAGATCGAGGAGGTGAATACCTTAGCCGGGAATTCCTAGACTATCTTAAGGAAAATGGCATAGTCTCTCAATGGACTCCACCAGGAACACCTCAACTCAACGGGGTTTCAGAACGGAGAAATCGGACTCTATTGGATATGGTCCGATCCATGATGAGCTTCACAGACCTTCCCAGATTTTCTTTGGGGACATTCATTATTAACTTCAATTTATTCTACTGAATAGGGTTCCCTCTAAAACCGTTCCTACCACACCGTATGAGATATGGCACGGTAAGAAACCATGTCTGAGTCATCTCAGAATTTGGGGTTGTCCGGCTTATGTCAAAAGACAACAAGCGGACAAGTTAGAGTTTAGGTTTTTTAGAGCTCGATTCATAGGATATCCTAAAGAGTCATTAGGATACTATTTCTACATTCCAGAAGACCACAATGTGATTGTGAGTCGACATGCCATCTTTCTTGAAAAATAGTTTATTCAAGATAGTGGCATTGGAAAGCAGATTAAGCTTGATGAGAAAGTCTCACAAAGTACAACGAGCTAAGGACCAAGTGGAACCAAATCAGGTTGAGCCAATAAGAACACTACCTCCTCCACCTCGTAGATCGGAAAGAGTTTTCCCGTCCCCCTGAAAGATACTTAGGTATTATTTCAGAGGAAGTAGAGGAAATGTTCCTCATAGGTAATGGTGCTCATGGTGATGATCCCAAAACCTACAACGAGGCGATATCAGATATCGACTCCGAGAAATGGCTTGAGGCAATGAAGTCAGAGATTGACTCGATGCACTCAAACCAAGTCTGGACCTTGGTAGATCCACCAGAAGGTATAGTACCTATTGGGTGTAAATGGATCTTCAAGAGAAAGATTGGTGCAGATGGGAATGTGGAGACATTCAAGGCTAGACTAGTGGCAAAAGGTTATAGTCAACGCGAAGGCATTGACTATCAGGATACCTTTTCCCCAGTAGCTATGCTAAAATCCATCCGCACATTGCTTGCCATTGCAGCCTATTTCGATTATGAAATATGGCAAATGGATGTGAAAACGGCATTCTTAAATGGATATCTTGAGGAAGATATCTATATGGAACAGCCGCTAGGTTTCACATCCAGTGATACTGATCACAAGGTTTGCAAGCTGCAAAGGTCCATATATGGACTTAAGCAAGCATCTCGGAGCTGGAACACTCATTTCAATGATGTGATCAAAAAGTTTGGTTTCATCAAAAATGAAGAGGAAACCATGTGTGTCTTCAAAAAGGTCAGTGGGAGCGCTGTTGTCTTCCTCGTATTGTACGTGGATGACATCCTCCTTATTGGGAATGATATTCCCATGTTGACGACAGTCAAAATATGGTTGTCCAAGGAATTCTCCATGAAAGACCTAGGTGAAGCATCCTTTATTCTAGGAATTAAGGTCTATAGGGATAGACCGAATAGGATGCTAGGACTTTCACAGAAGATGTACATAGAGGAAGTACTAAAGAGGTTTAGTATGGAAAACTCTAAGAGGGGATTAATACCCTTCAGACATGGTATTCATCTTTCCAAGAAGATGTGCCCTAGCACACCTGAGGAAATAGAACGCATGAGCAAGATCCCTTATGCTTCTGCAATAGGGAGCCTCATGTATGCCATGCTATGTACACGACCTGATATAGCCCATGCTGTGAGTGTCACAAGCAGATATCAGTCAAATCCAGGTGAAGAACACTGGACTTCTGTGAAATGTATCCTTAAGTACTTAAGAAGAACTAAGGATATGATGTTGGTCTTTGGTAACGGAGAACTCCAAGTCCAGGGATACACAGACTCGGATTTCATATCCGATATAGATGATCGAAAGTCGACATCTGGGAGTCTGTTTGTGTGCAATGGTGGTGCTGTCAGTTGGAAGAGTTTCAAGCAAACCATGATAGCAGATTCCACCATGGAAGCAGAATATATTGCTGCATCAGAGGCTGCGAAGGAAGCATTTTGGTACAAGAAGTTTGCTACAAAAATCGAAGTAATACCATCAAATGCCATTCCATTTTACTGCGACAATAATGGCGCCATAGCCCTTGCTAAGGATCCAAGGTCTCACCAGAAATTCAAGCACATGGAGTGGCGATACCATCTCATCTGTGATTACCTCAAGAAGGGTTACGTCAAGGTCAAGAGATTCGACTCCACAGATAATGTAGCGGACCCGCTTACAAAGCCGTTGGGTCAGTAGAAAATCGAAGCCCACCTTGAGAAGATGGGACTTAGACTTGTAGTCAATTAGCTTTAGGACAAGTGGGCGATTGTTAGATATATGTGCCCTAGAAGCCAGAATTGGTTGACACTTGTAATACACTTCTAGGGGCGAAATTATAATTTTGACTATAATTAATAAAATGGGTTATGTTCTATTACATGAGTGTATTTAGTGTCTGTGATACATTCTTTGAGTTAATAGTAATGATAATTCATATTTTCAAGAGTTGAAAATTTAAGACATGAATAATTATTATTAACTCATAAAATACTCCCGACCATAGGATCATCACAAGGATGGTGATTGATTCGGAAGGTTGGTGTACAATTGCTTCTCTTTAGTAGATGAGTCTTGAGTCTATAGTGTGGAGACACAGGAGCGAGACTACAGGTACTCGTTAGAGAATGAGGGCACTGAGCGTGACCACCATGAGTAGTCATTAGGAAGTCTACCTTCTCGTCAATGACTGGCTTGATGCTGTAGTGGTGTGTCTGGTTCTTTGACCTAAGGTGCATTGATAGTTCACCTTGAGGGTGTTATAGTTTGACTACACCATAACTCGGTCTCCTAGCCATTCGGAATTCTGAGGTGTATGTTGGCTATAGCATGTTCATTGTAGGAACTGGATTGCATCAAGATGAAATCTATCTACCTCGATGGCAGAGGAGCAGCCCTATGATGATCATGAGAATCAAGTTTAGAAGCCCATGGCCATGACATAGTGAAATAATAGAAAGAGTTTCTATTTAGGATTTCACATCGGACTTGAATCGAATGATTACATCATATGATAGAGACTAGGGTTTGATGAGTTCACCTAAATCCTAATCTGATCGGAGCTCAAGATAGAAGAACTTAATCACACAAGTAGCTACACCAAGAGGTTTGCATTTAGCTCTGATGGGTTGCCACCATATACTGCTAGGTGTCACTGGTGTATTTTGGGAGCAATTAGAATGATTTAGATGATCGATCATTCTAGCTATTTGAATCAGAAGAGTTTCGATCCATCGAAAGAAGTTTTGATGATGTCAATGATAGAGATCATGACATATCCCATTACCATACAGAACTGAACCTAACTAGGTCACACAAACAAGGGTTTGAATCTGGTGATTATCAATTGAACTGATCCAGCTCAATTGATATGAATGAGATTCAATTAGGTTCAAGGAAATCATGCTAGCACTCGATTGAACCTAATGTTCTTCTTTTACTATCATAAATAGTTGTCTTGACTGAGTCAAAGGAGTTTATGCTCGATCAGAGGCCTTCACTTGGTCTGACTAGAGCCTATCCAGATCAAAAAAGGGTTGTCTTATTTTGTAAGACAATACCTACCATTTTTGGTCATCTGCCATTTCTCATCCTTTGACTTTGATCAAAAGTTGACCTTTGATCGATCAAATATTGACCATTGATACTTTGACTTCTGTCCACATGTCACGCACCTATTGGAGAGCTGGTGGGGGCTTGTCCCCCTACCAGAAGCTGGCAAGGAGGAGGGCGCACGTCAGGAGGCGCCCAGGAGTCCCTATTGGATAGGGACTCCATCTTCTTTTTGGATTCCGATTAGACTCCTCCTAAGAACCAACTTTGAGTGGTCTTAGGCACCATCTAAGGAGGAATCCAAGGGACTCTATTTCCACAAATCAAATTTAGATTTGATTTCACAAAGGGTTGTGATTGGTTGGGAAGAAGAGGAGTTGGATCACGCATAGTCTATAAATAAGACCCTACGCCCAACTCAAAGAGAAGAATAATTCTCCATGCTCCAAGGTTGCCTCTCTCCTCCTCCTCCATGCCAAGACCATCTTCTCCCTCTTCTCTCCATGCCCAAAGTAGTTTGGGATCTAAGTTGGTGCAATCCAGATGAGAGAAAGGCGATAGAAAGCTAGAAGGTTGCGCTGCTACAAAGGACAACTGCTGATCTTCGAAAGGTGTTTTGAAGATCCTCTAAATTAGATTCAGATCTAATTTTTGGATACATGATAGAGAAGAAGAGGATCTCCAGATCTAGATCAAGTGGATACTGGTAGAGGCCAGGCACCTGCGTGGCTAGATCTAGAACCTTCCGTTGCTTATAGGATCATCAATGGGTAATAGGATTATCCTACATCAAGATAAATTAAATTTTATTTAATTTATCTAGATTTTATTTTTATTATTAGAATAATAAGAATCAGATCTAAAAATATCCTAGATTTGATTTATGTCAAAGAAATTTTTTTTTGAAATATATCTCTTAATTCGATCAGATCTAAACAAACTTGGTCCGAAAAATCAGAATTTCCCTTCAGGTTGAACCCTAAAGATGGTATAAATAAAAAGAAAAATGAAAAGATGGTCTCCGAACAGATGATCTATTTTCACTATGACAAAATAGATCATTGGAAGAGGAATTGCAAGGCTTACCTTGCAACCATGAAGTCTGATGCAAATAACGCATCAAAAGGTATGTATGAGATACATACAATATTATCATTAAATTCTTTCATTTCAAATTCTTGTGTATTAGATACCGGCTATGGTTTTCATATCTGCAAATCTTTGTAGGAGCTACAAAAAATTAAGAGTTTGAAGAAAGGTGACTTTAAGCTCTATGGCGCTGGAGGAGAGTCTATCCAAGCAGAAGCTGTAGGGATAAATATATTGAAGTTACCTTATGGAAAGATCTTAGAGCTTACAAATTATTATTATATGCCTAAGGATCATTAGAAATATTATATCTATACCTTTGTTATTAAAACAAGGTTATAGTCTTAATGTAACGAGCGAAGGTTGCTCGATCAAATATTCTAATGAAAATATTTGTTTTGGCATATTTAGCAATGGTTTGTTGACTCTATGTTTGGATGACAATATATTTCATATTGATGAAAATAGAAAATATAAGAGAGATGACATAAATAATACTTTACTTTGGCATTGTCGATTAGGTCATATTAGTGAGGCTAGGATTAACAAGTTATACAAAGAAAAGTTCTTTGATCCTTTTGATTATGAATCATTGGGAACTTGTGAATCATGCCTCATGGGTAAAATAACCAAGATTCCATTTAGTGGACATGGAGAAAAAATAAATGAGTTATTAGAACTTGTACATACGGATGTATGTGATCCTATGATAACTCAAGCCAGAGGAGGATACTCTTATTTTATAACATTCACTGATGATTTATCTAGGTTTGGATATGTGTATCTTATGAAACACAAATTAGAAGCCTTTGATAAATTTAAAGAGTATCAAAGTATGGTCGAAAAACAAACTGGACAATGTATAAAAATCCTTCAATCTGATCGGGGAGGAGAATACTTATCTAGTGAGTTTCTAGACTATCTTAAAGTTAAAGGGATTCTCTCTGAATGGACACCTTCTTATACACCATAATTAAATGGTATAGTCGAAAAAAAAAATCATACCTTATTAGATATAGTACGGCCCATGATGTGCTTCACTGAATTACCTATTTCCTTTTAGGGTCATGCTCTGGAGACTGCAATTTACATCTTGAATAGAGTTCCTTCTAAATCCGTATCTAGTACTCCATATGACATATGGAGAAGTAAGAAATCTAATCTTAAGTATCTTAAGATATGGGGTTGTCCAGCATATGTCAAAAAAAATTTTGGACATAAATTTGATGCTAGATCAGACAGATGTCTATTTATAGGATATCCTAAAAATAGTATAGGATATTTATTCTACCATCCTACTGAATAAAAGGTATTTATAAGTAGGCATACCACTTTCATGAAAAAATAATTTATCCTAGAAAAGGGCAGTGGTAGAAATATTGAACTTAGTGAAGTTCAAGAAAAACAAATAGAAATTTCTCAACCATATAATCACATAAAAGAACCAGAACACATAACTCCTATCCGTAGGTCTAAAAGAGTATGAAATACACATATGAGGTATGGTTTCATTATTGAGAACAATGAAACCCAAGTCATTGAGAATGACGAACCTCTAACCTATACGGAAGCAGTCAAAAATAAAGACTCTTACAAATGACTGGCTGCCATGCAATCCGAAATAGAATCCATGCACACCAACAAAGTATGGACTTTGGTGGATGCACCAGAGGATATAAATCCTATTGGATGCAAATGGATTTTTAAGAAAAAGATTGGAGCTGATGGTCAAATTGAAACCTATAAGGCCAGATTGGTGGCTAAGGGTTTTAGGCAAAAATAGGGGATTGATTATGATGAAACATTTTCACCTATTGCCATGCTCAAATCTATTCGGATTATGCTTGCTATAGCAGCATACCACGACTATGAAATATGGCAAATGGATGTAAAGACTGCCTTTCCTTAATGGTTTCCTTGAGGAGGAGGTCTATATGTCACAGCCAGAGGGATTTGAGTCAAATGAGAGACCAAATCAGGTATGCAAGCTTAAGAGATCCATTTATGGATTAAAGCAAGCATCAAGGAGTTGGAACATCCATTTTGATGAAATAGTAAAAGAGTTTGGTTTTATCAAGAATGTTGGATGAACCATGTGTGTACAAGAAAACTAGTGGGAGAACCATAGTCTTCTTGGTTCTGTATGTAGATGACATACTCCTCATTGGGAATGATATCCCAATGTTACAATCAGTCAAATTATGGCTATCAAATAAGTTTTTCATGAAAGATTTGGGAGAAGCATCCTATATACTAGGAATAAAGATCTATAGAGATAGATCTAAGAGGATGCTAGGCTTGTCCCAATCTAGGTACATTGACTTAATACTGAAAAGATTCAGTATGGATGGGAGTAAAAGAGGTTACTTACCCATGAGTCAAGGCATACATCTCTCTAAAAAGATGTCTCCAAAGACACCTGAAGAGAGAAATAGAATGAGTTCTATTCCTTATGCTTCGGACTGTTGGATCAATAATGTATGCCATGTTATGTACAAGGCCTGATGTTGCTTATGCTTTAGGCATTGCAAGTAGATTTCAAGCTGATCCAGGAGAGGATCATTGGAAAGCTGTGAAAAATATTCTTAAGTACTTGAGAAGGACTAAAGATATTTTTCTAGTATATGGTGGTTCTGATCTTAAATTAGAAGCATATTCTGACTCTAGTTTTCAATCAGACCCAGATGATAGCAAATCCATTTCAGGATATGTCTTTACTCTGAATGGTGGAGCAGTAAGTTGGAAGAGTACTAAGCAGCCAACTATAGCTGACTCAACCACTGAAGCAGAATACATAGCTGTAAGTGAAGCCGCCAAGGAAAGCTGTCTGGATGAAGAAGTTCATCACTGAATTGGGTGTTATTCCTGAAATTGAGAATCCAGTACCACTTTACTGTGATAATACTGGAGCTGTTGCTCAAGCAAAGGAACCAAGGTCTCATCATAAATCCAAACACATTCTGAGATGCTTCCATCTCGTTCATGAAATTATTGAAAGACAAGATGTAGTCATAGAACGAGTTGACACAAAGAACAACATAGCAGACCCATTCACTAAGGCTTTACCACTACAACTGTTTGATCGCCACCTTGATTGTATGGGATTAAAATATAAGGGCGATTGGCTTTAGTGCAAGTGGGAGATTGAAAGGAATATGCCCTCAAGCCAATTAATTTTTTGGGCTATTCTTTATCTTCCAAACTCATGTAATGATATTTTTTAATAAATAAATAAAAGCATTTTTTTCATCATATGCAGTGTCTTATTATTTATTTAAGATTATGATGAACCCTATAAATTAGGGCTATAGTTTTAGGATTATGATGAGATCATACCAGTGAGACCTAAAATCTTAAAATTCTAATTTAAATATTTCTAGTTGATGGGATATTGAGTTAGGGATCAATGTTTTTCGGTAAGACTAGCACATTCTTTGTATGCTCGATTGAGAGGGTGATTGATCTCACAATAACTTGTGTATGACACTAATATAAGAATGTGGGTGCTCATTAGAGAATGAGTTCACTGAATTGATCCAAATCAAGAATATCTAATGGAGTCTTATCTACATGTCAATAGATGGTTCCCATAGTGAAATTTGTGCATGTAATCCTTTGACCTGAAACTACCATAGAATCTTATATATATAAATCCATATTTTGGTTCATACTCATTCATGACTCAGTTATGTATGGGATGATTTGGATATGGTAGATTATATATATGAAGGTTGTGAGTAGGTTAACATGGAATCGATCTCTTCGGGTAAGAGAAAATAGCATCCTACCTGCTTCAAACAAATGATGATTCAGGAAGACTTTGATCAAAGCATGATGAAAATTAGAAATGGTTTCTAATGTTTCATTAAATGAATCATCATCATAAGATTGAAAGAGAAATGAATATGATATTGGGATTGACATATTTCCATACCCAAAGTCATATTCAGGATGTAGGGAGATCGAAGGATCTAGTTTCGTGGTAATTTTTACTGAAGGGTATTTTTGATATTTTCATCAAATTTCACATCTTTTGGGAAGTCACGATACATTGCTAGAAGTCAATCATATCTTGTGGGTTCGATCAAATTAAAATTTTAATTTGATCATTAAATTAGAAAGTGTTCTAAATTAAATCAAATTGGGTTGGCTAGTTTTGACCTAAATCAGTTTGGTTGAGTTCAAACCAGATTAGGTCAAATTGCACTCAGACCCACTGCTGGTTAGATGTGAAACCTAATGGATTATACACAAAGAGAATTGATTAAGGGTCTAATTGGATTAGACCATGTTTGCAAGATGAATATGCTAGCACATGTAGCAAACCCTAGCACTTGGATTCGAATTGGGTTCGAATCGACTTTCGATTTGGGCTAATTAAGGTCTGATTTGAGCCAAATAGGATTTGGTCTTGAATTGGATTAACCTAGACTGATTGAGCTTCAGTTGGGGTGCCACATACCTGAATCCCACATGCTAGAGAGTCTCTCTCTTATGCGTGGGAAGTCTTTCATGTGCAAAGCATTTTTGATGCATAGAATTTGTTGGCGCCTACCTTATTTGACTTTTCTCATTTGTTATGTCGCATAAAAACTTTTGAGTAGGCATGGACATCAGATATGGGGTGATAAGGAGTCCTTCTACAAGTTAAAAACTCCATTTTCTTTTTAATTTTTGTCACCCAGGATTCTTTGTCACCCAAGACTCCTTACCGTCCAAGACTCCATGCCGCCCAGTCCTCCTTGATGCCTCTTGGACCAAGTCAAAGTCTCTTCAGACTTTGACTATTCAAAGATCATCTCCACACCTTCTTGCTGAATGGGTGTCCCTTTTTAGAGCCATTGGATGGCCTTTTTATCCGATCTAATGGATGAAAAGGGTGGCACCAAAGATGAAATATTGCGACTCTTCGTAAATAACTTACGTAGAATTTGTCCAAGAGTCCTTCTGCTTTAAAGCACCTCTTGGACTAAGTCTACATCTTGTTATTTCTGATGAGGCATGAGATTGGCTGAAGGAACATGAGATATTTTTTGAATGGGCATGAGAAATTGTGTTGGCACCCTTACATATATTATAAATAAGGGTGCGTACCATGAGTCCGATAGAGGTGAAAATTATTTTTCTTTCTTACAAGAGTTTCTTTTTATCCAATTTTCTTTCTTCCCTTCTCTTATCTAGACCTTGTCCTTATAAGGATAAGAAGTCATCTTAAGACTAAGAGATTAGAAAGGAAAATTAAGAAGACAAAGAAAAAGAAAGATAGATAAGGAGAGGCAAGGAAGGTGACATAAAGGCTAAAGAAGGTCTTGCCCTTTTAATTAAAGTTCTTACTATTAGAACTCTAATTATATAAATCAGAGGTTCTGGTATCTTGATCAAGTCTCTGTGTGGATCAACGTTGGAGGGTGAACATGTGGGCACCTGGTGGAACCCCTGACGGACTGCGATCGGCGATCAGGGTCAATTTAGGGTTTAGCGATAAGAGGTATGTTCTAATACTTTCTTTTATATTATAAATGCATGTTATATAATTTAATTGCTAATAAGATGGTCCTAGGATTCAGATTTGATTTATATGATTTCATGTTTTTGCTTTGAAATTCGTGCTTTCGCCTTGTACACCAATCCTACTACAAACATCAATCGCATTGAATGTTTGATCTTAGAATGATTCTCAATCATCGATTAACCATCTGATCTAGTTACATCCTCTAATATGTGTGACTCTATAAATTCAAATCTAAGCCAATAGTATAGGAACAAATTTTTATACCAGTCGAAGTAGTCATCTAGTAATGATTCTTGACATTTGGATAGGTCGAATGTATGCAAAGCAACATTCTTAGAACCCTAACTCATGGTTACCATATAATTCATCCCTATGACCAACAATACTCAAGACGACTTCAAGTACGCTATCAATGCTCAGACAAGTCATCTCTATTGTGTCTCAAAATTTTACAAGTTTCGTGACTCCTCATGAGGATTACCCAGGCCTAGGTTTTGCTAAATTGAAACACGAGTCATTCTCTTCCTAAAGTTAATCAAGAGTGGTCAATCCCATCTTGACTCACACACTGACTTCACAAGTATTTGACTATACCCAGAAATCTTCCAAACCTATATTAAAAATATAGGCAGTCCGGTACCAAAGTATAATGAGTTGCTTGCAAGTCACTGCGGTGATCTTAGGTTGCAGGAACATTTATATCCATTGGCCTTAGCTAGCTACTCTTGACAGTAGAGTGCTACATTGGTCACATTCTATGTAGATATACTCCTACATCTCACTTGGATGCTATACCAATGTCTCCACAATACTTGGTTATGAGGACAACCAATGCACATGGCATATAGCGACCTACACTCGATAAGTTATCATTCTTGTTAATAACTTATCATTTGATTGTGAATAGTTTAAGAACCATTTGATAAATCCTTCTTTATTGATTGATTATGGTTCTAAGGATTTCATCATAATTTAGAAGTTCATTTAAGAAAAATAGAACTTTTATGATGAACCAGTCAAATAACTATTATTATTAGATAATTCATATACAGGTTTCAATCATCTACAACTTAGATGATTGGCTTTAGGACACATTTTCCAACAACTCCAATTTGGACTAAAGCCAATCAGAATGATATTAGATATCCTATCTTTCACTTGAGTTGGTAGAACTCTTTAGTTCCGATGCCTTAGCAAATGGATCGATCAAGTTCTTCTTTTTCATTGGATCGACGTCACTCTGATCTAAAATTAAAGATGATAGCGATACAAAATATGTTGGTCCTTCGGTTCTTTAGCCTGAGCTATGGCTTCAGTGCTATGATAGGATTGGACCATCGGTGGAGGGTGCCACTCCCAACCTACTAATGAACCTCAGCAACTACATAGTTTACATGGCAGCATCATATGCCATGATGTACTCTACATCACTAACTGAATAGGCTATAGTATCCTACTTAGAACCTTTTTAGCAGATTGCTTCTACAATTAGGGTATAATCCGATATTTTCTTGCTATCATCTTGATCTAACTGAAATAAAAACATCCATATATTTTAATTCAGTATTTTCATATTTGAGTCACTAGATCTTAGTATTTTTCAAATACTTAAGGATTACTATACAATCTTCCAATGGTTCTTACTTAGATCAAACTAGTATCTGCTCACTATCCTTAGTAAGTATACCATATCTAATCTTGAATATGAAAAAATTTGATGACAGCCAAACCTTTATTTCTTGTAATGCTAGAATGCCATTCCTGATTAAGAGAACTTCATCCATAGACAATACAAGGAATAACATTATAGAACATTTTGCCTAATTTCAAATGCAAGATTTGTCGTTCTTCATAACAAAGACATACGTTTAAAACGTATGTTCAAAAACTGAGATAATAGCTAAACGAGCTTTATAGGTCTTTACCTTTCCATATGTACTATTATGATCCTTTTGAAAATTCATTCACACCCAATGGATTTTATTCCTTTAAGTGAATCAACTAGTGTCCACACACTATTGATTTCCATGGACTTCAATTTGAATTATGTGGCTCCAAGCCACTTCTCAGAGTCAGACCACTACATTGCATCCCTATAGGTGATTGGACCATTGTTCTCATCGAGCTCAATAGGATCGCCATCTCAGATCTAGATACTGAAGTATCTATCTGGCTAATATAATACTTTACTAGATCTCCTTAAAGATGCTATTTTAATTAGCTCTAGGTTTGATCTGATCAAATCAGGTTCTATAGGTTTACTAGATAATGTCGATTCATTTTCTACCAGTCAAACTTTTCTTAGGCATCAGTTCTTTCTCTAAGAAACTTCTTTCTAAAAGGAATGCTCTACTACTGATGATCATCTTATGTTCTTCATCATGGTAGAATTAATAATCCTTAAATATTTATTAGAGCAGGATCCAAGTTTATCTATATGCAAACCTATGACATAGGTCGATCAACCCTAAATTTGAAGGTGAGAGAGTTTAGGTCTACGCCCAATCCATATCCTATATGGAGTCTTCATAATTGATTTACTTGGTATATTTTTAGAGTAAAACTAGTAGTCACAAGAGCACAACCTTGAAACAAGCAAACAAGTGAACTCTATTATGGATTGAATCATGTCTAACAAAGTTCAATTTCTTCTTTCAGATACACTGTATTTTGAAAAAAAATTCACTAAGAGAAAATTCTATTCTCTCCTAGATATATCATAAACTTACTGAAAATGTATTCGCCTCTTCGATCTGATCGAAGAGATCTAATACCATCTCTAGTTTATTTTTTTATTTTATTATTGAATTATTTAAATATTTTAAATGATTCAAGCTAGATGCACTCATGCCCAGATAGGTCATCTATAATGAAATATTAATATCTTCCTCTAGCACTTAAGTTCATAGATCCACATACATCACTATGTATGAGACTTAGAACTTAATCGGCTCCTTCACCTTTTTCAGTAAAAGGTGACTTTGTTATCTTTTCAAGAAAATAAGATACATAGGTTATCAATGATTCATAATCATTTATGTCGAGGTTTTCCTCTCAAGCTAATCCATTTATCCAGTTCTTATCAAGATGACAGCCTATAATGCCAAAAATAGATATCCATGACATAATCTAACTTGGATGTTTATTAAATGTGTACATTACACTTAATAGATTATATAAATTATTAAATATTATTTTTTTATTATCCATATATTATTATAATATTATTCATAATAATATCATAATAATCTATTTTATTGATAAATGATAACCATCTCTGACCAAAAGGCCAATAGAGATCATATTTACCACAAATGATGAATAATAATGATAATCACTTAAAATGACATCTTTTGAAAATAAGCTTGATAATTCCTAAAGCCATGATTGGAATAGAACTTCCATCCCAAAGTTTAGGTATTTCTTACCATTTTCAAACATTCCACTTAAAATTCTTGTAACAAATTGCATAGCATTACCGGTATCCCATACCCAGGTAGTAGAATTACATATAGAAAAATTTCAAGGTGTTATCATGCAACATCCTTGATAAGCAACTCTTGCACCTTTTCTCTTGTTCAACCTATTATGGTCAAGAAAAGCAAGACAATTCTTCTTCCTATGATACTGCTTCTAATAGTAGAAGCATTATGCCTGCTTTAGGTTAATATTGGACTAATCATGTTGACTGGGCTTAGAAGTCCCAATATAAATCCATTCATACTGCTGAACCAAATTTAACTTTCGATACTAATTATCAAAGTTGGATCCCATAAGTCATCACTATCTAACAGTGATGGGAGCAATTATGATTTAGCCTTAATTTGAGAAAAGAGAATAATGATCTAAGTATATGAATTATTTTAACCCTAGAGACTTGGACTTTAGTCTTAAGATTCTCCCACTATTTTATTCGAATTGGTAGCCTCTACCTCCAATTCAAGAAATTACTTTAATTTCCTAGTAGGTTCTAGAATCCATATAGACTACACACAAGTCCGACTATGGCTGGTCAACCCATGTGCATCTACTGGTAGGTTCTTTAATCAATTATTTCTCTAAATAATTTTTAATAATTTAATTTTGATCTAGAAATCTAATCAATAGGCTAGGACCTCCACTATAAGGATCATGTTAGGTCCAACCATTAACATGACCATACTTGGTGCATCTAACCAATGAATGATTAAGTTCAACTATGGTTGGTCAACCTAACCACCATTAGAGAGACACATCCAAGTCGTTATATTATGAATGATAATTTCATTAGTCAACAATATGGGTCTCCAATAATTATTGAGTTAATGGACCCATTATCAAACACCTTAATGGGAGGCTATGACTCAATTATCTCCATAACTTTATCATTCTAAGGATCTAATAATTTTAGAGAATTTAAAATTATTTATGATTTAAGGATAAAAAGAACATGGATCAATTTGCTCCCACTGACTTGATTAAGTTAAGTCCTCCCACTGACTTCTTAAGTCTTTGACAAGAACTAGGATCAATATCGATCCATGGGAGCCTAGATCAGTCTCACTAAATAAAATCAGTCTTACCAATTTTTTGTGTGACATGGATTAGCATGAATCAATGAGCAACCTAATCAAGGCCTAATTAATCATATTGGCCAGATAAGTAAGATCGATGGGAGGGTCTGCCAAGGCTTGCCTTAGACACCATCAGAAATGATCAGGTAAGTGAGCTACCAATTAAAAATTATTGGTCTAGAAATGTCAGATGATAAGTATCATAAATTTATCAATAAAAGTATTAATTTATTAATTAATTTATTTTTATTTTTAAAAATTAATGATCAATTTATATATATTTTTAAGAAATTAATATTTTTATTAATTAAAAAATAATAAAAATTAAAAAATAAAATTTTATTATCAATAAAAGGAGCTCAGTTTTTTGATCATAATAAAATAAATTTGAAGCAAAACAGAGCTAAAATAGATCAGATATAAATTTTTAAAGATAAAAAAATTAAAATAAAAAAAAAATAGCTCAGTTGGCTCCGCAAACTTAGCCACCAAGCCAAGCCGGCATGCCATTAAAGCCAACTCAACCATAAAAGCCGCCAGCCGATCCACAAAATAGTGTAAACTGCCAGCTCAGCGATAATCGATGAATCAGGGAGATCAATCCTAACCCTAGATTTTTTTTTTATTATTATTTATTTTATATTTAAATTAATCTAAAAAAATTCTCACTTAAACCTAATTAAAAAGCTTCATGACAAGATTAGAAACTCTAACTGCTTAGAGCATGCATCATATTAGTTTTATTTTTTTATTTTGATGATTGCGGGAGACAAGGTAAACTCTTCAAGTTTAATTAAATTGCATGCATCTAGTTTAAGTTGCATAGAACTCCTTGTTGAAAGTGATTATGTATATGCATTTCTAAATCAACTTAAGGGCAACACCCAATTAAACAAGATAAGATGGAGATTTGATCATCTTTCCTTGGCCCACAAATAACCAACCATCATCCTGTATTGATCTAAACCTTTAAATTAAAATCAATTAGACATCAGCCTTGGGAACTCGAGTTCAATAGGACAAGGAACCCTAAAAGTTGGATTGAGTTAGGGTTAATCAATTTAACTGATGTTTAGAAAAGTGATTCAGGGACAACTGGACCCGAAGAAAGGTGGTTACTTAATTGGTTCTGTTAGCTTACCTGGTCAAGCACAATTGGTGTCTAAGACAAGCAACGGAGGAACTCCCACTAACCTTATACTTACCTGATCAGTTGATTGGCTGATCTTACACTTAGAGGGCTTGAAGGTGACCTTGGCAGTTAGGAGCTGTCTAGATCTAGGATAATCCTTAGATAGGATTGATTGACCAACTTGATTGCTAACCAACATTAAACCTAATTAAAACTAATTCTTCTATCTCTTTTTAGCTCTAGGACTCCTTAGGACCTCTTCTTTAGAACTCTTCTTTCTTTCTTCTTCTTTTTTTCTTCAAAAATAAAATAAAATTAAATAAAAATTAAATTAAATTAAATCAAACTAACAAAAAAATTATTAAAAATAATAATTAAAATAAATTAAATTAAAATAATAATTAAATAAATAAAATATTAAAAAATATTAAAAAATATTTTAAAAAATAATAAAATAATAAAAAATATAAAAAAAATCTAAAAAAATTTTGAACCATACGTTAGGGTTGCACCAGGACATACATAGTAGAAAATCGCTTTACCTGATCTAGTTAAACCCAACCATAAAATTGAAAGGTTGAATCGTATTAAATTCAATAACCAAATGGTTGAAAATTTTAGAGAACCACTTAGACAGATGAAGGAATACTTTATTTCTTCCATCTACAATCCATCGACTTATATCCAATTACCTAAAATTCATGTTATCCACTATGAGATCAAGCCGACCACAATCCAGATGCTCCCATCTTTCTATGGGAATACTAAGCATCTGGATGAGTTCTTAAAAATCTACTCTACGGTGAAAATTCAAAATTAACTAATGATGCCCTTACACTAATTTTATTTCTACTATCATTAAAAGACAAAGCCAAGTACTGGCTTGGCACAATAGGAAGATCAATTAAAACTTGGGCTAAATTGCAAAATAAATTTCTTAAAAAATTTTATCCCATAGGCCGAACCAACATTATGAAGCGAGCTATCACTGGATTTGCTCAGCTTCCAAGAGAACAGATTCACGAGTCATGGAAGAGACTTAAGAAACTTCTTAGAAAATGTCCATACCATGGTCTGTCTAAGTGGCAAATAGTTCAAGCTTTCTATGAGGGTATAGGAGATCAATATAAACAATTGGTAGATGCATCCTGTGGAGGTGCATTCATGAGCAAGAGTGAAGATGAAGCTTATACACTATTTGAAACTCTAAGTAAAAATTCGATTAACCATGCCTTACTATCCTCTTATGAAAGATCAATTTCTCATAAAAAATGGGCAGGAATATATGAGATCAAACATCCAAAACCTAGTTCTAATGCCAACCTGAACCTAATAGCCCAAAAATTAGATAAAGTGGATCTTCTTGCTCAGAAATTAGATCAAGTACTAACCTTAGGTTAACAAATTCCTACATAATTAACATCATCTTCTAATTATCAGGAGATTTGTTCAATCTATGCTAGCCCAATCCATCATGTGAGCGAATGTCCTATGACTGCATAGTTTCCACCTTTTGTCCAAGAACAAGTCCAAGTTGCTCAAGGCTATTTTAAGCTGGTTAATGATCCATTTTCAAATTCATATTGGAGAAATCATCCTAATTTTTCTTGAAAATCACAACAGACTCAGGCTCAGACCCAAACTCCATCAGTACAAAATTATTAGAATAGACCACAATATCAGAACTATGCTTATAACAAAGGTCAGCCTAGTCAGCCTTTCCAGCCACCACATTATAATCAGCCCTCATACTTACCTTCTCAACAGACTATTCTAGCTGATGATAGATTTAACCAGTTATAATAATTGATTCTAACTCAACAATAATCGATTGCCAGGCTAGAAGCTCAAATTGGACAACTAGCTGAATCTAATATGAGGAGAGAACTAGGTCAATTGCTAAGCCTACCAAATGCAAATCCTATAAATAATCCACCTAATGTCCACCAACCATCTGGACTAAGTTATCAATTTAATGTCTTACTTAAGAATCTCTAATTTAAGAATGCCAAAGTAATTTTTGAACTTAAAAATTATAGGATTCTTATGGACCCATACCAAGATCAGGTGAGAGAGGCTAATACCGATTTTAGCCAAAATAAAAATTTAGAGAAATAGGTTAGTACTGAGACTAACCACATAGAAGAATCAAAGTTCGAAACTAGTACTGATGCTGGTTCCAATTTAAATGAGATAAAAATAGAGAAGAAGAGAATAGATGATTTACCTGAGACCTATAAACAAAAAGTCCTATTTCCTTCAACCTTAGAAGCCGATTCTTACAAAATCCAAGAGGCATATAATGAAAAGTCAATGTAGTTATTTAAGCAAGATCATATTAATTTACCTTCAGAATTAAATCCACCTATAGATACCCTTCCAGTATTCATTATATCAAACTTAACTCCTAATACAAAAACTTAATTCATCAGTATTTTACAAGAACAAATAGAAAAATTTCTTGAAAAATATGAGTTTAAGAATGGGATCATAAATTATGTTTCTAAAATTAACAACAAATATATTAATAAAGGGATAAGAAATTATCTTCTTGAGATTAGCAATCTAAAACCATTGAAATTTGTCAATCCAGTATTTGACATAGGATAGTAAGCTACATTATGTCTGTCTAAAGATGGTAAACTTAGCGCTTACTGGAAGGCAACCCAATATTTAATTTTCTTTAGTCTAATTTATCTTTTTAGTTAATTTTCTTTTTAGGATAATTTAAATAAGTTGGAGGAAGATTGACCAAATACATTAAGTTAGGTATATTCTTTCATATTCTTTATTATACCCTTTATTTTTTCTTCTCCATTAAGGATAATATCGATTAAGTTGGGGAAGGAGAATAATAAAATTTTTAAAATTTTTTAAGTTTTCAAAAAAGTTAGTATTTAGTATTTAAACATCTAATTATGTTTAAAAATTGAATTGAACTAAATATTTTTTTAAAAAAATTGGTGCATAGATCAGAGAATTTATTAGATATTGAGAAATCAAGTATTAAAAAAATTCAATAAAGAATTAAGTCTAGAATATAAAAAGTTTTTTCTTTGAGCATTTCTAATTTTTTCTACTAGCATGAAAGAAAGTCTACTTTTTAAGGGCATGTGTAGGATAACTATACGTTTCTTCATATAAAGAAAGTTATTAAAATAAAATAGTTTTCAAGTACTTCTTATTGAGTAACCTAGCCTCTTTGCCTAAGCAAGCATTGAGTTTCACGTCAAAAGATAGGAAGGGCAAAGAAGCTCATTGTAAAGCTAGTCTTAACTCGTAGCCTATTTGATTCGAGCTAGTAAGTCCGAGGGGTATTCTATACCTAGTGCCCTAAAGCCAACTGGTTTGGGAGTTATTGACTCAAGACTTGCTACATGGATCAAACAAAAAGCTTAAGAGGTTAAGACATTCGATAGTAGTACAACGTTAAAAAAAAATATCGAGTAACTGGATCCCATTGCCTAAGTAAACAATGATATTCGCATCAAAAAGTGGACAATGTGAATAAAAAAAATCAATAAATGAAGGATGGAAGTAGCAATACACTTGCTCATATGAAAGTTTAGGCAAATCAGAGATAAAGGTAGGATGATTTAGAAAAAATTTAGAAAAAGTTGACATTCTTCACTTAATTTTTTTTATTGATAAATATTAATACCCCAATGATATGTCTCACTTATGCTCTACTAAATATCAATAGCCATTTAAAAACTGCTTAGGTAAAATTCGAAACTCTAAAGTTAAAAGGTATCTAAAACTAAATTCTTTCTTTACTCGAGGACAAACAAAGCTTAAGTTAGGGGGTGTGATAAGTACCATAAATTTATCAATAAAGTATTAATTTATCAATTAATTTATATTTATTTTTAAAAATTAATGATCAATTTATATATACTTTTGAGAAATTAATATTTTTATTAATTAAAAATAATAAAAATTAAAAAATAAAATTTTATTATTAATGGAAAGAGCTTATTTTTTTTATCATAACAAAATAAGTTTGAAGCAAAACAGAGCTAAAATGGATCAGATATAAATTTTTAAAGATAAAAAAATTAAAATAAAAAAAGAAAAATGGCTCAGCTAGCTCCACAAGCCAAGCTGGCGCACCATCAAAGCCAAATCAGCCATAGAAGCCACCAACCGATCCACAGAATAGTGTAGACCACCAGCTCAGTGATAACCAGTGAATCACAGAGCGACACATGGAAGACCAAGACCCTTAAAGGGTTTATAGAAAATCTATCATGGCTCACGGGACATTTTAGTCTTTTCACTCGATGAAAGAAGATGCTGATTGGTTGTGGTGTGTAGTGTGGTTGATCCATGTGGTCCATGGGAATAGTAATTGTGCAATTGTGCGGCTGTAATTATTTACGATCAAGATCAGACGATGGAGGTTTAAAACCAAATTTGATTCAAAATCAGCTTCATGCGGATTGCCATCGGATGGTAGCACTCACATCTGACTCAGATCCAATAGTCCAGAACGCTCCTGATGGTGAATCAAACACTAGCGCTTGATCTGACGACCTGATCTTCTCCATCAAAGCATGATCCGATGGTCTATAGTCAATCTGGCTGTGGAAAGGAGTTTTAAAGGATTTTTGCTTGATTTTGGAGCCATTTGATCAGCATCCAATGGCCAAAACACATCCAGATTGATTTAATCCAATTTTGACCCAAATTTCTTTATATTTTGATGAAAAAAAAAGGCTCTTAATCCCACATTGCCTAGCAACAAATCCTCCAACCCTCCAACACCTATAAATAACACCCCAAGCCTCTAGAATTCATTATCTTCGATTAAGGTGAAGCTTTGGTACAGGATAAAGCCAGGCTTTGGATTAACGGCTACTTCAAGGCAACTGATGCCGACAGGAAGAGCTGGGCTTCTACACCATCTTTCTACCAATGTCGATTCAAGATTAGAGATCAACCTATTTTAATTTCTAATTTTTTCTTTGCTTTTTAAATTTCATGTATTTAAATTATGAACTTTTTAATTAATGCAATATTTATTTTTATGCTCTTTAATTTCATCCTCTTTATTTTTATTATAATTTAATTTTTATACTTTAATTATTACTCTTTATTTTACTGTAAGTAGATGCTAAGATCTAAATAGTAGATCCTAGTACCAAGTTTATTTTTCTACACTGTTTAAATTTCACTTTTAATTTTTGACTTCAATTTTATTTTCAAAATCTGTCATTTTCTTTTATAAAATCAAAGATTTTGAATCTGAAACACTACCTTCCCTATGAATTCGATCCAACTCACTATTATCCATATATTTTTAATTATTTTAAGAAGTTGGATTAAATTGATAAATATGGTGTCTTAATGATAATATCGTGATCTTATCACTAGACTTACCTTAGATACCAATCAATTTATCAATTTTAACTTGGTCTACCTAAAGACCCGGGCTCGACCATTGAGGCACGATCAGTATCCATTTATTAGATGTATGGACTTTGATCAACTATAACTATTGAAGTGATCTATAGAAATGATCTAATCCTAATAACTATTAATTAGGTTTGATCAATTTCTTAACTTAGTCCATATTTAATCTAATCCTAGGTCTAACCCAATTAAGAATCTGATCAAAGCTAACCCATTACCCTTTAACCCATATTTTATAAAATTATCTTACGATCTTCAAATCATAAACCTAGATCCTAAATAATTACTTAATTCTTAATTAAGTTCAAAGCTTATGAGTTTGGATTTATAGAACCTCGAAACTAATTTTTGATTTAATTATTTAAAATATTTTTAAATTATAAATAGTTTACATTGAATTATATTCAATATATGATTTTAGATCTAATTTATTTTAATATTTTGATCATGTCCTAGGATTTCAAGTTTAGGATTTTGTAGAAAATAAGTTCTTAATTTAAATTTTATAAAATAAATATATCATGTACATTCTAAATTCAAAACAAAAATTACATATCAACATATGTAATAAGAGAATCTAGATCTAAATATAAAATACATCATATAAATCAGATCATAAATTATTTAAAATTAAATTTAAAATTTAAAAATAAATCATAAATTATTTTAAATCTTATCTAACATATTTATGATTTATGTTATTCAGGTTAGCACATACTAGGATAATTTCTCCATTGTAAGGGATAAACCTTAAAATAGGACAATCTTATAGCAGTATGTACAATCCGATATTATTTAGATCTAATCTACATAATCTAAAATAGATCTAACATCTATTTAATTTTATATTTAAAATTAAAAAATAAATTATAAAATTATTTAGATCATATCTAACTTATTCATGATTCAAGAATAGATCAGCACATATTAGGACAACCCCTTGACTGTAAGAGATAAACCTTATAGCAGGACAACCTTATAGCAGTATATGCGATCTTTAGAGTTTTATTTTTTAAATTTAATTTAATATAAATATGATCATGTTATAAATGAACCTGGCTCTGATACCACTATAGAAAAATATGCAGAATTTCATGCATGAATTTTAAAACTTTTTTAAAATATAATGCAGTGAAGGTTATAAATTAAATAATTTAATTTATAAATACATGTAATCTAATTACTAAATCCTATATCTAGGTTCTATAATATGTATAATGCATGCATAAATCTAAAAATAAATATTTTGATATTGATCAAATCAATGCCCTAGATCTAGAGCAGTTCTAGATTTGAATCCTAGATTACATTTAGATCAAGAAGAGATCAGATCTCTTACCTTCATGTCGGTTGAGAACTCTGTAATTAATTTTTATTATTGCCTTTAGAGCCGCACATGCATCCAACCTCTATAGGTGATCCACACAAGGCTGCAACAAAATCGAAGGTTCATCGAACTAAGATCTGCTCGAAGTGCTAGCTTCTCACGGATCCCTTCGAATGGTTAATTTAAAATTTATTCTTCAGGTCTCTTGGATACTCCAAGAGATGATGAACAAGTGGAGGAATAAGAAAGAAATCCAACCTTTGGATCTCCCAAAAATTAGAAATAAAATACATTAGAAAAGATCCTAAGAGAAGACAAATCTTTTCTTTCAGGACATCAATGATTAATATCCTAAAAATATCTTTATGCTAGAACAAGGGAAGACCTTCTCCCCTAGATTTTTTTCATGTTTTTAGATCTCATACTCTCTAAGTTTTCTCAAAGAAAAATCTCAGGAAAATATGAAGAAGAAGGGTTCTCAAAGAAACCCTAAGAGAAGACCTTCTTTTCTTATTCTCTTATTAGGACATGATCAGATCATATCCAAAAAAAAAATCATCCTACCCCAACACCTTGGAGCATAGATCCCCATGCCCTCTTCCTCTCTCTCTCTTAGATTTTTATCATATAAAAATCATAAAGAAAAATGAGAAAATAAACTTTGAAAGAAAACTATGAGAGAAGACTATCTTTCTTACCTTTGTCTTCATCAAGACATGAACCTTTCATATCTTAATGAAGACTTTTTCTCCAAGAAAGTAGGCACCCATAACCTCCCACACCTCCTTTTCTTTTTCCTCTAATTTTACCATGGAAAATCTGAGGTGTTTTGATGCCATACTCCTATCTAATAGGAGGCGCCACAAAGATAGGGAAGACTAGGTCAAATGACCTAGTCAAACTTGGAAATTATGGGCCATCCAACTCTTGGATGCCCCTTCACCTATTTTTTCTGCGTGGAGACTAGGAAACCATGCACAAATCAAGGAAAAAAGAATGACAAAAAAATAAATATGGGTGTTGGAGTTATTAGCAAAAGAAGAATGAAGTATTTTGGTCAAAAAGGACTCTTTCAAAAAGAAACAAACCAAACCACTTTTCATAATGAACCAAATTAGATTTGATTCAAATTAAACCAGATATGGGGTGTGAAAAATCAATCCTTAGGCATGAAAATCATAGAAAAATTCTAGAAATAAAATTAGTGGGCATGAAGATTATTTTCATAAGGAAAGAAACAAGGAATCCTAGTCTAACTAGGATTATCATTTATTGACTAGGTCAAACCAATTTTTAACCCAATTAAAATATGATTAGTGCAAGCCTAATTATGGATGATCTTATTCCAACTAGAAACCCAATTAAGTTAGGTTTAAATCATATTTAAATCTAATTTAAATCCTAACTCAATTAGAAATTAGGTGTACTCAAATCCTAGTCTAATTAGAAATTATTTTTTTCTTACAATTGACTTATCCAATAAATAATTAAACTTAATATAATTAAGTCCAAACTAATTTTAATTAAATCTAATTCAATTATACTTGATCTTAGCCCAATTGCTCAAACAGATTGAGCCAATTAGCAATCCAATTGCTAATCGATCCTCCTACAATACTTGCATTAGGTCAAACATCAATCGCATTAAATGTTTGACCTTAGAACGATTCTCAATCATCGATTAACCATTTAATCTAGTTACAATCTCTAATGTATGTGACCCCATAGGTTTGAACCTAAGCCAGTAGCATAGAAACAAATTTCTATACTAGTCAAAGTAACCATCTTGCAATGATTTTTGATATCCGGATAGGTCGAATGTATGCAAATAAATATTCTTAGAACCCTGGCCCATGGTTACCGTATAATTCATTCCTATGACCAACAATGCTCAAGACAACTTCGAGTATGCTGTCAATGCTCATACAAATCATCTCTATTATATCTCAGAATTTTGTAAATTCTGTGACTCCTCATAAGGATTACCTAGGCCTAGGTTTTACTAAATTGAAACACAATGAGTCATTCTCTTCTTGAAGTTAATGAAGAATGATCAATCCCATCTTGACTCACACACCAACTTCACAAGTACTTGACTATATCCAAAAATCTTTCGAACTTATATTAGAAATACAGGCAGTTCGGTATTAAAGTATAGTGAGTTGCTTACAAGTCACTGTGGTGATCTCAGGTCGAAGAGATATTTATATCCATTGATCTTAGCTAGCGTCTCTTGATAGTAGAGTGCTACATTGATCACATTCAGTATAGATGTACTCCTACATCTCATCTGGATGCCATACCAGTGTCTCCATACTTCTTGATTATGAGGACAATCAACGCATATGGCATACAGCGACCTACACTCGATAAGTTATCATCCTTGTTAATAACTTATCATTTAAATGTGAACAGTTTAAGAGTCATCCGATAAATCCTTTTTTATCGATTGATAGTAGTTCTAAGGACTTCATCATAATTTAGGAGTTCATTTAAGAAAGATAGAATTTTTATGATGAACCAGCCAAATAACTATTATTATTAGATAGTTCATATATAGGTTCCAATCATCTACAACTTAGATGATTGACTTTAGGATATATTTTTCAATATAAATATCTTGAAGATATCTTCTGAAAAGATTTTAGAGCTAACAAATTATTATTATATGTCTAAGATCATTAGAAATATTGTATCTATACCCTTGTTATTAAAATAAGATTATAGTCTTAATGTAATGAGCAATGGTTGCTCTATTAAATATTCTAATGAAATAATATGCTACGGCATTTTTAACAATGGTTTATTGACTCTATGTTTGGACGATAATATATTTCATGTTGATGAAAATAGAAAGCATAAGAGAGAAGACATAAATAATACTTTACTTTGGCATTGTCAGCTTGGTAATATTAGTGAGATCAGGATTAACAAGTTTTACAAAAAATAGTTTTTTGATCCTTATGATTATGAATCATTAGGAACTTGTGAATCATGTCTCATGGATAGAAATGACCAAGACTCTATTTAGTGGACATAGAGAAAGGACAAATGAGTTATTAGGACTTGTACATATAGATGTATGTGGTCCTATGACAACTCAGGCTAGAGGAGGATACTCTTATTTTATAACATTCATTGATGATTTATCTAGGTTTGGATATGTGTATATTATGAAACACAAATTCAAAGCCTTTGATAAATTCAAAGAGTATCAAAGTATGGTCGAGAAATAAACTAGAAGGAATATAAAAATCCTTCGATCTGATCGAGAAGAAAAATACTTATCCAGTGAATTTTTAGACTATCTTAAAGTAAAGAAAATTCTCTCTGAATGAATCACTCTTTATACACCATAGTTAAATGGTGTAGCCGAAAGGAGTTGTACCTTATTAGATATGATACGGTCCATGATATGCTCCATAGAGTTACCTATTTTCTTCTGGGGTCATGCCTTAAGGATCGCAGTATACATCTTGAATAGAGTACCTTCTAAGTCTGTATCTAACACTCCATATGAGATATGGAGAGAAAAGAAGTCTAATCTTAAATATCTTAAGATATAGGATTGTCCAGCATAAGTCAAAAAAAATTTTGGAGATAAGCTAGATACTAAAGTAAATAGATGTCTATTTATAGGATATCCTAGAGATAGTATGAGATATCTATTCTACCATCCTACTGAATAAAAAATGTTTGTAAGTAGGAATGCTACCTTCATGGAGAAAGAGTTCAATCTAGAAAGAGGCAGTGGGAGAAACATTGAACTTAGTGAAGTTCAAGAAAAATAAATAGAAATTACTCAACCAAGTGAACACATAAATAGGAAAGAACCTGAACACACAACTCCTATCCGAAGGTTTAATAGAGTGCGACATGCACCTATGAGGTATGGACTTATTGTTGAAAATAATGAAGCCCAAGTCATTGAGAATGATGAACCTCTAACTTATATAGAAGCGGTCATGAGTAGAGACTCAGATAAATAGTTGGCTGCCATGCAATCAGAGATGGACTCCATGTACACCAACAAAGTATGGACTTTGATTGATGCACCAGAGGGTGTAAACCCTATTGGATGCAAATGGGTTTATAAGAAAAAGATTGGAGCGGATGGCCAAGTTAAAACCTATAAGGCCAGATTAGTAGCCAAGGATTTCAGGCAAAAATATGGAATTGATTATGATGAAATATTTTCACCTATTGGCATGCTCAAATCTATTCAGATTATGCTTGCTGTAGTAGCATACCATGATTATGAAATATGGCTGTTAGGGATAAACCCTCACCTACCAAAGTCCGATAGGATGCTAGGTCTTAGAGTGACCCCATCCGGCAACAACAACTATTACCAACTTTAACTAGTGAAGGATTCCTGCTTAGCGCCAAGGCCGCAGACCTCCAATTTGGACTTGCTATCCAACTTTCTCTGTTCTGATTGCCAGCTTTTTTAGAGAACTCTAAAACCTATAGGGCATTGCAGGCTTCACCCAGACGAGCTTGTATAGTGATGATAGCCCTCTAAGCAATTAAGTATTCGATCCTAGTGCAATATGGCCTGGCCAACCTTGAAGCTGCTCGAACTCTTTTTCAACTAGAACTTTTTCAGGCTGTTCAATCATGATCTGCGAAGCTACTCCCCGAATGAATTTCTATAATATGCAGAGAGTGGTTGGTCTTTGGATTCTTGCACCAAGAACCTTGAATGTGTAGGCAAAAGGATCTCATCTCCACTTTGTTAACCTTCGGACGGCCTTGAAAGTAGCTAAGCTTCAAAGAAATGGATGAGTTGGAAGAGTATCATAATCGTCCACCCATCACAACCGCAAACCAAGCCCTTATCGGCCGATCTCCTCCCAATCACTAGGAATGTTCCTTTTAGCCGAATTTCTAGTCATCGCCCAAAGGGCCCATTCTAATCGAGCTTCTCTCCATCGTTGAAAGGACCTCAGCATCAATCCTTAATACTATGAATGCCAGTCAATGCACAAACAATCTCGAAGACTTTCAAACCTCTTTTGAATTACTATCTCCTCCAAGCCGAGCTCCTTCAGGATTCCTTCAGCCTTTCGGACCACCCAGGAGATCTTCTTCCAAACTCCTCCAGTAGATCTCCTTTCGAATGACCTCCTCCAGTCAGACTCCATTTGGTCGATCTCCACCAGTTTCCCTCTTACCAGTTAGATTCCCTTCCAGACGAATTCCTTCCAGTAGCTAGGCAAGCTTCCTTCAGACGACCTCCTTATGATCGACCTTCTTTCGACCACCTGGAAGGACTTCATTGCCCACATGAATCTAGCTACTAAAGTAGAGCAAACTTACCCACATACGGATGACCTTAAAGGAGTCCAAACTTCTCTGAAAATTCTATGACTCAAAGTTCTTCACTGCCAATGCATGCTCCCTTTGAACTTCAATTATTAAATCTCAATGGACTGGCATGTCGCGACAACAGACACAATCCTCTGTAACAAACTCCATGTGGCCCCGAATGGCCCACTACTAGGCAGTTATAGCTGTCACCATCAGTTTGTTATAGGCTCCATCTATAAAAGGAATCATCCATATACTTTTTCTTTAAGCTCTTATTCTCCTTCCCATTATTCTACTACTTTGTTTCCTAAGCACTCCATTTTTATTGGCTAGAAGAACTGACTTGATTGTTGGAGGATCCTGTCAGAGCCACCACCTCTGACTCTAGATAGGACTTCTATTTTGCAAGTCCTCGATCGTGACCTTATCTTCTGTAGCTTTAGCTCTATTTTGACGTCAATCAGATTCTACACCAATAGGATTGGCGCTAGAGGAAAGAACGCTTAGATCCATCTTCATTTGATCTTTCTCAGTCTTAGAAATGCCTCCAAAGAAGAAAACCACTTGGCGATCCACCACCTCTACCATCAAATCTGAGCCAAATTCGTTTGCTCCAACACCATCACTGGCATCTCCACCTCCTCTTGCGGTAGTAATGGTGGATCCAGAGTAGTTCAACCTACTAGTGCAGCAAGTTCGAGGCCTCACCAAAATGGTGCAAGCCATGCAGCAACCTTCGATGGTGATCCAGCCAGAAAACTCTCATTGGAGTTTCAAGAACCAGTCCTAAGGAGGCATACTTGGGTTAGTAGACCCGATACCCCTAGGAAGGAGAAATGAAAGGCAGGAGATCCCTATTCAGATCATGATTATTCTCCATAGGAGACCTTCCCCATCTATAGCTAGAAATCCTCTGAGATCCATAATCGAGATGAGACCCTCGATCAAAATCTTCAGGACATGGACCGATAGATTGAAGAGCTCCACCATACTGCCCTGACTCACCACGATAATATCTGCACCAATTTTTCTTTCTCTCAACAAATCATGTAGGAGTCAATCCCGCTGAACTTCAAGCTTTCTCAATTCGAGAGCTACGATGGGACCACTGATCTGATCGACCATTTGAAGATCTTTCGGATCATGATGTTGCTCCATGGCACATCAGACGCCATCTTGTGCTGAGCCTTTCCATCCACTCTGAAGGAAGCAGCAAGAAACTGATACTCGATATTGAAATCAGGTATGATCTTCTCCTTCGACCAAATGAGCCATCAATTTGTGGCTCATTTCGTCAGCAGCCAAATCTTAGATGAGGCTCGGACTCCCTCATCAACATCAAGCAGAAGAAAGAAGAGTCCATCCGAGCCTACATCAATCGCTTCAATGCCGCTGTCCTAGAGGTCCGAAACTTAGACCAATCTATTGCCATGGCTGTACTAAAGGACGGCCTTTAGAAGAATGATCTGCTATTTTTTCTGAAGAAGAAGTACTCCAAAAATTTTGTGGATCTGCTAGCTCAGGCTGAAGGGCATGCCCAAGCTGAAGAAGCCTTCAAACTGAAGGATGAGAAGCTACAAAGGAGTGGCAGATGGGCAAGTCTATCAAGCTCGCAGTTGAAGAGAAGCTGAATGAAGTTCGATCATGCTCTCGAACCCTCCTTAAGCACAAACAAATCCAAACCCCTCCTCGAGCTCGCCATCAAAGAAGCCTTGATGGAAGGACATAGAGGAGCCCTCCTCCTAGAAGGTTCCATAACTACACTTTCCTCAATGCTCCAAAAATTTAAGTGTTAATAAAAATCAAGGAGCATTTGCCGAGATCGGAGAGGATGCACACTCATCCTAGCAAGTGCAACCCTAACAAGTATTGTCTCTACCATCGTGACCATGGTCAAGATACTGAAGAATGCATCTAGCTTTAAGACGAGATCGAGGAGCTCATCAAGGGAGGCTGGCTTGGTCGATTCTTGTGACATCGGCCTGAGATAAGAGAAGAGCAGTCGAGGGCACTTTCATAATCAGAACCATCAAGGAGGAAGGAGCAGCAAGGAGATCGGCCACCTCTCAGCATCATCAACACCATCTTTAGGGGACTTCAATGGGAGGAGGCTAGTGGATCTAAGGGATTGGCCAAAAAATGGAGAACTGAGAAGACCATCACTTTTACTGAAGAAGATGTGCAAGGAGTTCAGTTTTTGCACAATGACGCAGTTGTAATAACTTTAAATATTGCAAACTATGATGTATGCTACGTTCTTATCGATAATGAAAGTTCAATCCATGTCTTATTTTATGATGCTTTCTTCAAAATATCTATACCTAATAATTAGCTCAAACCAATGAGTTCTCCATTGGTTGGCTTCACTGGTGATGCAGTGCCAATTGAAGGGGCAATAACTTTAATTATGGCTATAGGGTGATATCCAAGACAGTCTAGGGCATAAGTGGATTTTCTGATGGTAAAAGCTCCATCTGCTCATAATGCAATTCTTGGACGACCTAGTCTAAATGCACTTCGGATAGTAGTGTCGACCTACTATTTGAAGATGAAGTTTTCAAGAAACTATAGGATCAAAGAAGTCAGAAGAGACCAAGCTTTGGCATGGCATTACTATTTATTGCCTTGCAAAGAAGAGAACAATTAGACCCTTGTTCGGTTGATGGGCTGGACGTCTGGGGCGATCTTATAAAAGAACGATGAGAATCCATGAAAGATATTATCCCAGTTTCTTTGAATGATGGAAATAAAGAGCACATGGTGCAGATTGGCTTCAATCTAGAAAAGGAGGTATCAGAGTAGCTCATCGAATTTCTATGGAAGAACGTAGATGTTTTTGCTTGGATCCCTACGGACATGCCCAAAATTGATGTCAAAGTTATGGAACATTGTCTGACTGTTGATCCCAGACATTGGTCAATGAAAGAAAAGATGCATAGCCATGCCCCAAAGAGATAGAAAGAAATTATAGAAGAAGTTGACAAGCTCCTCAAGGTCGGATTCATCCAAGAAGTCTCCTATCCGAACTAGGTCTCCAACGTAGTCCTTGTTAAAAAGTTAAATGAAAAATGAAGAATGTGTATAGACTTCAAAAAGTTGAACAAGTTCTATCCAAAAGATAGCTATCTCCTATCCTAAATTGACCAATTGGTGGTCGCAACTTCGGGCCATGAGCTCCTCACCTTCATGGATGCCTTCTCTAGCTATAACCAAATCTAGATGGCTTCGGAAGATAAGGAGAAAACTATTTTTATTACTGACTGTGGTTTTTATTGTTACAGGATTATGCCTTTTGGACTCAAAAATGCAGGAGCAACCTACTAGCAATTGATGAATAAGATCTTTAAGGAGCAGATCAACCATAACATGAAAATTTATGTAGATGATATGCTTGTCAAGAGCCGATCTTCAACAAATCATATAGCCAACCTCAAGGAGACCTTCAACAGCTTTTGAAGATACAAGATGAAGTTAAATCCGACCAAGTGTATCTTTAGAGTGACCTTAGGAAAGTTTCTAGGTTTCATGGTATCGAGGTATGGAATCAAGGTAAATTCAAAAAAGATTTGGGCCATTCAAGAGATGACTGCCCTAAAATAAACAAAGAATGTTCAACTCCTGATAGGAAAGGTGGTGGCTAAAATCATTTTGTCTCAAGATCGATCGAATGATGCACGCCCTTCTTTCGAGTTCTCAGACAATCAAAGAACTTCTATTGGGATGATAAATGTCAACAAGCATTTGAAGAACTCAAGAACTACCTCGGCTCATCTCTCTGAACCTGGAGGAGAACTATTTTTATACCTGACAATCTCCCCAGTAGTCCTTGCCATGGTCTTAATCAAAGAAGAGCCAAAAATACAGCGATCAATCTATTATATAAGCTGAATCCTGAGGGATGCCGAGATCAGGTATACTAAGTTAGAAAAACTAACTTATGCTCTACTGATTGCAGTCCAAAGATTTGGATCTTATTTTCAGGGGCACACTATAACCCTCCTTACTGATCAACCAATCAAGGCAGTTCTTCATCAAACAGATACCTTCAAAAGAATCACAAAATGGGCAATTGAATTTACAAAATTTGACATCAATTTTTAGCCTCGACCATCAATCAAAGCTCAAATATTGGAAGATTTCATAGTGGAATGCACCATCCCAGATGAGACCGAGCTTGAATAGAATGAGATCGGCATTTCATGATTGTAGCTGAGCTCCCCTGAAGAAAGAACCAACCTTCCTAAAGGCTTCTAGGCCCTATATGTGGATGGTTCATCCAATGCTTTGGGTGCAGGCACTGGATTGATCTTGGTAAATTCGGAAGGAGTCAATGTCGAATACGCACTATGCTTTGAATTTCCTACAACAAACAATGAGACCGAATATGAAGCTCTGATTGTAGGATTAAAGATAGCCAAAGAGTTGGAAGTGGATTGGCTCCAAGCTTACAGCGATTCTCAATTGGTAGTGGGGCAAGTTAATGGCAACTATGAAGCTCAGGAAGAAAGTATGGTAAAATACCTTGAGAAAGTGAAAAACTTAACTCTGGCCCTTAATAGTTTTAACATTCAATAGATTTTAAAAGTAGAAAAATACCAGAGCCGACCTTCTCTCTAAGCTAGCCATACTTGCACCGAGTGAATTACCAAAAGAAGTCTCTTCAAAGTTCTAATATGTCCAAGTTCAAAGGGGTCACAGTCTGTGATGTAGATCGATCATGAATCCTACTAGATTGACTTGCTAATTTCTTATCCCAAAGATGGAGCTCTTCCTTATGATCCAAAAGAAGCTCAAAAAATAAGAAATCAGACCTCCTGGTTTGTCCTATATGAAAATAAGCTGTATAAAAGGTCGTATTTTTTATCACTATTAAGATGTCTTTGGTCTTTTGAGGCTGATTTTGTATTATGAGAAGTACATAAAGGAATCTACAAAAGTCATGTAGAGGCCAGATCTTTATCTCATAGACTACTTTGGCAAGGCTACTATAGGCCAACAATGTATTATGATTCATTAGAGTATGTCAAAAAATGTGATCGATGTCAAAGAAATACAAATATTCAAAGATAGCTGACTTCTGAGCTTACCGCCCTGAGTGCCCCATGGACATTTGCACAATGGAGAATGGACATACTTGGGCCCTTTCTTATGGCATCTGGATAGCAAAAGTTCTTATTGGTAGCAATTGATTACTTTACAAAGTGGGTTGAGACCGAACCTCCGACAAAAATTACTGAAGCAAAGGTGCAAGACTTCATCTGAAAGTCAATTATTTGCAGATTCAGTCTGCCTCAGACTCTCATAATAGATAATGAGTAATAGTTTGCTAGAGCAAAATTCATCGAGTTCTATGAAGACCTGAACATATCTCATAATTTTACAACAATAGTCCATCCACAGACAAACGACGAGGTTGAGGTAACCAATAGAACCTTGCTGCAAGCTATCAAAGCAAGGCTTGAGAGAGCAAAAGGAACCTAGATAGATGAACTCTACCATGTACTCTGGACATACCAAACTATCCAAAGGCTGCCAACTGGGGGACTCTATTTGCCTTGGCCTTCAAAATAGAGACGGTCATCCCAATAGAGCTTAAAATTCCATCGGTATGAGTTGTGGTATTCAATGAGTAGCAAAACCCACAAGATCTTAGGGCTAACCTCGATTTGTTGGAAGAAAAAAGAAAGGAAGCTCAAGTTCAGATGGTAGCCTATAAGCAAAATGTAGCCCGCTACTATAACTTCAGGATCAGAGGCAAAGTATTCAAAGTGAGAGATTTGGTACTCTGACGTGTGTTTGTTTCACAACCTAAGAACCAAGAAAAGCTCACACCAAATTCAAAAGGCTCGTATGAAGTTAAGAAGGTCATCCGGTCTGAAACTTATTACTTAAAGGAGCTCGGAGGGGCAACACTTTCACGATCCTGAGATTTGGAGAACTTACGAATGTATTACCAGTAATCTTTCCTCAATAAAATTTTTTCATTTCAATATGTCTATCCTTTGGTACAAAACTTTGATGACAAAAAATAACCTCCTGAATTTATCAAAACTAATTATGTTGGGAATAGGAGGAGGACCTTGTCCCGACACAAATAAAGACCTCACCAGAGGAGGGGAGAGGCCCTTTCAACAGTCCTTTTGTGCCCCTACCATACCATTAGGAACAGAAGGAGAACCTCATCCTAACATGAGTAAGATGAAGACCTCCAATTGTTTAAGATCAAAAGAGGGGAGAGGCCCTTTTAATGATCTTTTTATGCCCCTACCATTCTATTAGGAATAGGAGGAGAACCTCGTCCTAACATGAGCAAGACGAAGACCTCCGACTATTTAAGATCGAAGGAGGGGAGAGGCTCTTTCAATGGCTCTTTTGTGTCCCTACCATCCTGTTAGAAATAGGAGAAGAATCTCATCCTAACATGAGCAAGACGAAAACCTTCCATTGTTTAAGATCAGAGGAGGGGAGAGGTCTTTTCAATGCCCCTTTTGTGCCCCTATCTCCTGTTAGAAAATGGAGAAGAACCTTATCCTAACATAAGCAAGATAAAGACTTTCGATTGTTTAAGATCGAAGGAGGGAAGAGGCCCTTTCAATGCTCTTTTGTGCTCCTACCATCCTATTAGGAACAGGAGGAGAACTTCATCCTGACTTGAGCAAGACGAAAGTCTCCGATTGTTTAAGATAGGAGGAGGGGAGAGGCACTCTCAATGGCCCTTTTGTGCTCCTACTATCTTGCTAGGAATAGAAGGAGAACCTCATCCTAACAAGAGTAAAAACCAACCTCATTAGGAATAGGAGGAGAACCTCATCCTAATACAAATGAAGACTTCTAGTAACTTAAGATCGGAGGAAGACCTCATCCTAATAAAGAGATAAAGAGAAATCAACCTCGTCAGGAACATGAGGAAGACCTCATCCTGACAAGAGGAGAGGGACAAAGCCAACTGTGTCAAGAATAGGAGGAGAATCTTATTCTGACATAGATGAAGACCTCCGATAGGAGGAGAACACCTACCAATGATTATTTTGATAAAAGATGAGGCAAAGAAAATGGCAAAAACAAAACAAGACAAATCTATGCAAGACAAAAAGATAATTGAGGAAAGCTTCATGTTATTACAATTGGAGTCTATTACAAAGGTCCGCAAGATCATGTACAAAAAAAGGAGAGAGGAGAGAAAGAAAAAATAAATAAAGTCCTAAGAGAGCCCATAATCCGCAGACTTTAGGCTGTCGATCCCTGCCATCGCCAAAGATTGCTTCAAACTGATGATTTCTTCTTCAAGTTCTCTCCTTTTCAGTAGACTCTCCACAAATAATCTATCAACCTATTGGAAATTATTCTTGGACTCCTATAGTTGCCTTCTTAGGACTTCTGACTCAGCCTACGCATCCTTAATAGCTTAATGCTCATATGTCATTTGGACCTTTAGTTGTTGAAGTTTGGCCTTATCCTTCTCATATGCCATGGAAAGACCACCGAAGGACTCCCTTAAGAAAGCAAGCTTCTCTGACTCTCTATTAACATCGGCCTGCTGGCTATCGGCTAACTATTTTTGAAGATGAGTCACTTCGTCTCTAGCCGCCCTAAGCTCATGCTCAAGTTTGGACATTTTTTCTATCCAGCATACTCTATAACTATTGTGCCAGGCTTCGGTATCTTGAAGTTATTTCTAGAGCTTCAAAATTTTTTTTGACCAATCCCAGTCATACCACACCTTCTTAGAAGACCATGGTGAGCTCCCTTCCAATAGTAGAATTTTTTCTTTTGCCGTATTAAGCTTAACTTCAAAGGAGCTAGCTTTGGCTGTTAAAGACCAAGTCTTCTCACTGGCATGCTTTTTGGTCTCTTCAAGCTCAACTTCAAAATTTCTTTTTTTTTGATATAATCCATAGAATCCTTTTTGTGCACTTGGCGTAAGCGAGTAACCTCGATCGTTAACTCTGAGTAGCTTTTTCTTGACTTTTGATGTTCACCTTCAACTTGCTTCAACTTCTTTTTTAACTGATGAACTTTCTTTTTCAAGTTTTTAGCAATGGATTTTAAAGGGACGCCCTTGGGTAGCAATGCAGCTTTGGCTGAAAAAGGAGGGTCGGGGCTTTGCTCGTCAGAGGAGTTCTAAATAGTAAACACCACAATACGAGTATGAAGTTTAATTTACTTTGCCAGGTGATTCCGTTCTTCAAGAGTCATTTCTATGGCAAAAAAAGTTAAAGTCAGAAAAAGAAAGAAAATAATGTACAATTGGCAAGTCGTGGAGGACTACCTACCGGGTCAAGAGGACTGAGACCAAGGTTAAGTAAGGTCTGATCATCCAGGAGTTTGGAAATTAGGGAAGTTGGGTAGCTCTTTAGTCTATTAGCTGAGTTTTGATCTTCTTCTCAAGCCTGGAAGCTCGACGGATTGAATCCTTTATTTTATTTAAAGAAGAAAGTCCTAGTTCTAAGGAAGGATATGAAATAAAAAAGAATTTCTCCTTCCAGTTGTGAATGAAAGAAGGGATGCCCTTAAACAATCCCTTCTTGCCAAATTGGAGAGAGACATACCACCAATCTTTGGTGGTGGAATGATGTTTGAAGGTAAAAAAAATATGGAACAGAGAAATGGTAGGTCGGACATTGGTCATAATACAAAACGAGAGAAATCCTATGACGAACCTAAGTGAGTTCGGCGCCATAGCAACAAAAGAAATGTTTAAGAACTAAAACATGTTAACTATAAAAGGAGGTATGGGTAGCTGGAGTCTTGCACGGAGGGTTTCAACATACAAGTAAGTTCGGCCTGGAGGAGGAGAGCAGGCTTGGTCACTAGGACCAGGAAGTTCAAGCTCATATTCAAAGAGGAATTCAAACTTGAATGAATGGAGGTCGGGACACTTCTACAGGTTTGGGATCCTTATGGGATGGATTTGTCAATGCTAGATGAGCCGAACCCTTAGAACAAGTTGACCAGGATCCTTCGGTGGACATATGGATCAAACTAAGTTGGAAAAACTTCCAAAAAATCAAGAAAATAAGACTCAAGACTTCCCTAGGAAACCAAATGGATGAAGATGCCAAGAAACATAGGAATAATCAGTAGGAGGGTTCAGGGACTAACCTAAATCGATGGAAAATAATGGAGAGATGGCGAGCTCGATGAAAATTGAATAGGAGAACCCCTAGGAATCGAGGGAGATGATGGAAGACACTGTTACTCTAGAGCAGGAAGGAGATGAAGACCAGAAGGAAAAGAGAAAAAATCTAGACGAACTGAAATCCTAAAAGAAGAAGATGAGCTTAAGTATCCACAAGAGTTCGAGGCAGTCATGATTGCAGGTCTCTAATGACCAACCTCAGGTTGACATGTATTTCGTTCATCATGGCAGAAGGTTGGCAATGGATAGACCCATAATTGCACCATACCTTGGGCAGCGCTTCAGCGAGAATTTCAAAAATTATCTTTTTGGATCACCTCGTATTTAAGAAGTTTCAGTGTCAGTATGGTAAATACCAAAACTCCCTTTCTAACAAGCACGAAGAGTGGATAAAGACTTCGGCATTCACATTTCTTTGCTTCCTTCCTTCAAATTCCGAACTCTGGAGTAGGGGGGGTTATGTTAGGGATAAACCCTCACCTGCTGAAGTTCGATAGGATGCCAGGTCTTGGGGTGACCTCATCTGATGACAACAACTATGACCAACTTCAACCAGTGATGGATTCCTGCTTAGCACCAAGATCGCAGACCTCCAATTTGGACTTGCTATCCAACTTTCTTTGTTCTGATCGCCAGCTTTTTTAGAGAACTCCAGAACCTACAAGGCATTGCAAGCTTCACCTAGACAAGCTTGAACAGTGATGACAACCCTCTAAGCAATTATATATTTGATCCCAGTGCAATATGACCTGGCCAATCTTAAAGCTACTCGAACTTCTTTCCAACTAGAACTTTCCTAGGCTGTTCAATCATGATCTGCGAAGCTACTCTCCGAACAAATTTCTACAATATGCAGAGAGTGGTAGGTGTTTGGATTCTTGCACCAAGAACCTTGAATGTGTAGGCAAAAGGACCTCATCTCCACTTTGCTAACCTTCGGATTGCCTTGAAAGTAGCTGAGCTTCAAAGGAATGGATGAGTTGCAAGGTATCATAATCATCCACCCATCACAATCGTAAACCAAGCCCTTGTCGATCGATCTCCTTCCAGTCGCTAGGAATGTTCCTTCTGGCTAAATTCCTGGTTGTCGCCTAAAGGGCTCCTTCTAATCGAGCTTCTCTCCATCATCGAAAGGACCTCGGCATCAATCCTTAATATCATGAATGCCAATCAACACATAGACAATCTTGGAGACTTTCAAACCTCTTTTGAATTACTATCTCCTCCAAGCTGGGCTCCTTCAGGATTCCTTCAGCCTTTCAGACCTCCCCAGGAGATCTTCTTCCAAACTCCTCCAACAAATCTCCTTCCAGATGACCTCCTCCAGTCAGACTCCATCCGATTGATCTCTACCAGTTGCCCTCCTACCAGTCAGATTTTCTTCCAAATGAACTTCTTCCAGTAGCTAGGCAAGCTCCCTTCAGATGACCTCCTTTCGATCGACCTTCTTCCAACCACCCGAAAGGACCTCATCACCCACATAAATCCAGCTACAAAAGTAGTGCAAACTAACCCATATATGGCCGACCTTGAAGGAGTCCAAACTTCTCTAGAAATGCTGACTTAAAGTTCTTCACTGCCAATGCCTACTTCCTCTGAATTTCAATTATTAAATCTTAATGGATTGGCATGTCGCAACAATGGACACAACCCTCCGTAACAAACTCCATGTGGCTCTGAACGATCCACTACTAGATAGTTACTATTAGATGTGTGCCTTAGAAGCCAGATTGACTAACACCTGTAATACACTTCTAAAGATAATTTTATAATTTTGACTATAAATTAATAAAAAGATTATTTTCTATCATAGTATCTATTTAATGTGTCTGTGATACATCCTTTGAGTTAGTAGTAATGACAATTCATATTTTCAAGAGTTAAAAATTTGAGACATGAATTTTCATAATTAACTCATAAACAGTTCTCGACCGTAGGATCATCATAAGGATGGTGATCGATTCAAAAGATTGGTGTATGATTGCTTTCTTAAGATAGATATGCCTTGAGTCTATGGTGTGAAGATATCAAAGCGAGAGTATAGGTACTCATTAAAGAATGAGGGTACCAAGCATGACCACCTCGAGCAGTCATAAGGAAGTCTATCTTCTCGTCAATGACTAATTCGATGCTGCAGTGGTGTGTCTGATTCTTTGACCTAAAGTGCATCGATAGTTCATCTTGAGGGTGTTATAGTTTGACTATATCATAGCTCGATCTCCTAGCCATTCAAAATTTTGAGATGTATGTTGGTTATAGCATGTTCATTGTAGGAATTGGATTGCACCAATAGAAAATCTATCTACCTCAGTAGATGAGGAGTAGCCCTATGATAATCATGAGATTGAGTCCTTAAGCCCATGGCCATGGTAGAGTGAAGATGATAGAAAGAGTTTCTATTAGAGTTTCATATTGAACTCGAATCAAATGATTAATTCATATGATGGATATTGGGTTTGATGAGTTCACCTTAACCCTGATCCTATCAGGACTCAAGATAGAAGAACTCAATCACATAGGTAGCTGCACTGAAAGGTTTGCTTTTAGTTCTGATAGGTTGTCATCATATACTGCTAGGTATCACTGATGAATTTTGAGAGCAATTAGAATAATTTAGATGATTGATCATTCTAATTATATGAATCAAAAAAGTTCTGGTCCATCGAAAGGTATTTTGATGATGTCGATGATAAAGATCGCAACATATTTTATTACCATATAAAACTGAATCTAACTAGATCACACAAACAAGGATTTGGGTCTAGATGTAATCAATTGGACTAACCCAATTCAATTGATTTGGATTAGATCTAATTAGGTTCAAGAAAATCGTGCTAACACACAATTGAGCCTAACATTCTTCTTTTGTATTCATTTGGTTCGTCTCGACTGAGCCAAATTTGTTTGACTCGCTCAAAAACTTTATCTTAGTCTGACTAAAGCTTGTCTAGATTAGAAAAGAATTGTCTTAATTCATTAGATAGATTTAAGATAATACTTACAATTCCTGTCACCTGCTAATTCCTTTTTATAGACATAGGTCAACAGTTGACCCTGAACACTTGGACATAGGGCCATGTGTCATGCGCCTATAGGAGAGAACCTAGGGCTCTTATCTCCTTGCTAAAAGAGGCAAGAGAGAGGGTACACGCCACCTTAGGTGTGCGCCCCATATGGATAAGGGATGGAATCCCATACAGATGGGACTCTAGGATATTTTGATATGATCAAACACCCAAGCATCAAGGACTCTTGCTTTATCCAGTCTTAGCACCATCTATGTGGATTTTTGAGAGACTCTCATTTGATTGGATCAGATGACATAATCCCATCAATCAGATTTAGATCTGATTGAATGAAGGCCTCTGATTGATCGGGATGATGTGGCACTGCATGGCATAGTAGGGTCTATTTAAACCCTGTCTACGCCTAGGGTTAGAGGGCTTTTTCTTTTCACCATGCTGCAAGGCTGCCCTCCTTTATTCCATGCCTCCCTCTAATCCTCTTTCTCTCCTCTCCATGCCCAAAGGAGTTGGGCATGGGTTCAAGTGCAATCCATGAAAGAAAGGTGCCAAGATCAGGAAGAAGATAGCACTGCTGAAAGAGATGACCATTGCTTCTTCAAGGAAGTTTTGAAGAACTTCAAGATCAGATCCAGATCTGATTTTTGAAGAGAGAATTTAGAAGGAGAAGACCTCTAGATCTTGCCTGAGTGGACATTGGTAGAGGCCAGGCACATGTGTGGCTCCTTTCAAAACCTCAGGATCAATCAAGATCATCACAGGATAGTCTGATTACCCAAATAAAGGTATGAAGTTAAATTAGATTTAATTTTATTTTATTTTTAATATCAAATCTTTAAGATCAAATTTGAGATATCTTAGATCTAATTAGGATCATAGAAATTTTTTTTTAAAATATTTCTTTAGATCCAATTAGATCTGAACGATCTTGTGCAAGGAAAACAAGATTTTTTCTTCAACTAGTATCAGAACCAGGTTGGCAGTTCATCATATTTATTTTAGATCTAATTTAATTTTTATGTATGATCTGATATTAAAAAATTTAGATGTCATATCAGATGTGATTAGATCTAAAATCAAAAAAATAAAAATTTTATGATTTAGATCTATAATGTATGAGATGCATGACTAGACTAGGAATAGAATAGTTCTATGTATAGTCTAGTATAATCATATTATTAAATTAATTAAATATGATTTTAGATCTAATTTTTTTTTCTAATTTTATAATTATTATAATCAATTCTAAAAAATAAAAAATAAAATTTTAAATTTTTATTTTATTCATATGAGATATGAAAGATGCATGCTTAGACTAGTTATAGAATAGTTCTATATAATATCTAGAATAGTTTTATTTTTGATATGATCAAATTTAAAATTTTATTTTTTAGATTTAATATATGATATTTCAGATCTAAAAGTATGCATGATTGATTAACTTATGATACATGAGATGTATGCAAAATATGTATAAGTTAGATCATTAATTGTATATGCGATATATGATTTAGATCTAACTAGTTTTATAGTAGAAATTATATTTCTGATTAAGACGTTCCCTTTGGCCATCCAGTCATAAGAACAAAGTAGGGTTTAAAAGCCCTCTCTCTCATTCGATAGGGTGTTCTTATGATGTGTAGGGGTGCTGCACGTTCATTCTTAATCAAAAATCAAAACTTATTTTTCTATAAAATCCTAGATCCTAAAATCCTAGGATTTTATTACATATTTTATTCATGAACCCAAAACTTAATTAAGAATTAAGATTATAAAATTAATTAGGTCTAAAATTATGAATCATCAGATCTAAGATATATTCATAAAATTGGGTTCGAACTTGGGTAGCTCAATTAGATCTAGTGATTGATCAAATCGAATCAAGAGTTGGTTAGGTGGGATCAAAGAAAGCTTAGCTTTGACTAGCCTAATAAGATTAAGTCTGGGTTAAGATTGAATCATATTGAGATGTGACTGGATCAAGTCAAGACCTAATTTGGCTCTACAGTTAGAGCTTGGATTATAGGCTAACCTAATCGATTTTGATTCGATAATTTGGTGTCTAAGGTAAGTCTTGCAGATACGATTGACTAATTTTTAATTGGGAGCTACTCGACCTGAATGCATTCTTATTGAGTTAATGGCATATCCCTTCCACCAATCTCACTTATCTGGCCATTTATGTTGATCTAGTTCTGATTTGAGGTGGCTAATAACTCGAGCCAATCCATGCCACTAGGTTAGTCATAATTATTATGACTAAGTCAAGTCAAGTTTAAAGAGATCTAAATTAAATCTTCATAAAAGAATATTAAGTCTAAGGTCTTCCACCATTATAGATGTGCAGGCCCTTTCCGGGGTTGATTGTTCTCGGCTGGATATGGTGGTTTAATTGCACTAGAAAGATGCAATCATGTCTATTAGGCATTGATGCTATGGGTTGGAGGATGGATGGGCTCAATATTGCAGATATGGTGAGGGACCCAATCAGGAATCCAATTCATACAAATGGTGGGTCTGACTTAACTAAGGAGTGGATCAATATTTTAGACATGATGAGATTCATGAATTAGAGATTAGGTTTGGGTGCACCATTATTAGAAAATCATTGGACAAGAGTTGTCCACTCATCGATTGACCCATCAACAATAACTATTAGGTGAGGTGATGAGCTGGTCGGTAGGACTGCACCATCCATTAGAAATCAATAATTATGGAGATTTTCGTATCTCTACTAAGAAAGTGTAGGGATCCGAGAAAATAGTGAAGGCCTAATTTATTTAAAAATAAAATTTTTAAATAAATTGATTAAGTCTAATTATAAAATCCAACTAGAAACTTTGACTCTCTACAGAAACATGTCTGCATCCAACCCACTAGCCCATGTCCTAGACACCCATAGACTGATCGGACCCAACTACAAGGATTGGCTCTAAAACTTCAAAATTATTTTATGTTTCGAGAAGTTGACTTATATGTTGGAACAGAATCCTCCTACCTTACCAGCCTGTCCATCCGCTGATCAGAGAGCATCTTTTGAGAAGTGGATGGATGAAGATAACAAAGCCAGGTATTACATATTGGACTCGATGTCTGATGAGCTCCAGCGCCAATATGAAGACATCAAGACTAGCCACCAAATGTTGGCTCATCTGCAAGAGTTGTTTGGTGAATAGAGTTGTACAGCCAAATATCAAGTTACTAAGAGACTGTTTAAGGCTCAGATGCATGGTGAGTAGTCAGTCTAAGATCATTATCTGATGATGATCAAGAACTTAAAAGAGCTTGAGAAGCTCAGTGTCAAGTCAGATCAGGATCTATAGATTGATATAATTCTGCCGTCTTTGACTGATGCATACGGATAGTTCATCATGAACTATCATATGCATAAACTTTAGAATATTTTGGCTGAGCTCATGAACATGCTGGTTACTGTTGAGTTTTCTATGAAAGATTTTAAAGGCTCAATACTTGCTATCAAGCAGACTTCTTCAAAAAGAAAGTCTTTTGGAAAGAAGAAAAAGTTCATGAAGAAGCAGAAGGTGGATGGTGGGAAGAAGAAAAAGGTAGAGTCGAAGAAGAAGGTCGACAAGAGAAAATATTTCCATTGCAACACTAACAGCCATTGGAAGCAGAACCGCCCTTTATACCTGGCTAGCCTGAAGAACAAGAAGGAGGCAGGTCCTTTTGGAGGTATGCTCATTATAGAATCTAATCTTATGGTTTCTTCTACATCTAATTGGGTGCTTGACTCTGGTTCTAGTGCTCACTTGTGCACTTCTATGTAGGATCTTGAGGATAGCAGGTGATGCATGCTAATTTATAGCTATGGCAAGTGCACCAGTCGATCAAGTAATAAAGTGAATGAGTAGAGTATCGTCCCTAGATGATTGAAAAATAAGTACTAAAAAGCTCTTTCCTATGCTTTATTTAGAAGATCGATTTATGAGAATAAGAAATTAAAGAAAATAAAGAAAAAAATAATTAAAAGTTTTTAATTAAATAGAGAGAGTGTAAATTATTAGGGTTTTAAACTCAAGAGTAATGGATTACTAAGGCAATCGGTTCACCAACTCAGTCAATACAATATTCAGGTTTTTAGATTAATTTTATTTCATGTGACGGTGGAGTCTCCTAATTTATTCACTACCCTTTGGTCCAGGCATAGCAAAACTATTAATATTTATTAATTATCCTTTGGTCCAGGTGTAATTTAAATAAATATTAATGCATTAAGTTTTGTGAAACCCTCTAATTAAAATACGCTGCATCCAAAGCGCACTAAAATTTCCGCATGCATATGAATTCTAATTTGATTCATAATACAAGGTATATAATCAAGAAGCATTAACATAGATGTACTTGGTCCGTAACATCTATGTTCATCAGATCAATTAGAAGATGGCCAGTAATCTAAAAGCATTAAGATCAGATTTATATACTCCTCATGAATAAAATTTAAAAATAAATCACACTGAATATTGCATCAAAAGAGTGGCTACACCTTAGCCTTAGTAAAAAAAAATTTAGTTCATGATAACAAGTTCAAAAATAGCAAATAAAATAAAAAGCATAGAGAAATTAGACTGTTTGATTGCTGAAATTGATTGTCTGCTACTCTTGATGTGGAGAACTTGGCGAAGATGAAGAGGCTCCTTAATCGATGTCTTGATCGTCGAAAGAAATAAAAAAAAATCGAAAATCTTTTTTATTTTTCACAAATCACTCTTACCTCTTTCTACCTCTCTCCTCTCTTTTTCTCTCTCTCTCTCTCTTTTTCTCCCTCTCTCTCTTTCTCCCCATCTCTCTCTGTCTCTCTCTCTCTGATTTTCTTTTTTTTTCATGGCAACAACATGTTTTTATAGATAAAGAGTTTGATTTCCCTCCAAAATCCATCAAAAACTAGGTTTAACTCTCCAAAATAACTCAAATTAAGATCTGGATAATTTTAGCCGTTAGATGTTGATCAAACGGTCCAAAAATCAATCAAAAACCCCTTAAAATAACCTAGATCAAGTCGGATTTAATGCCAGCCGTTGGATCAACCTTTAGATTTAATCTGGGCCATTCGATCGCGTAGAAATAAGCCTTCTGATCTATAGTTTAACTTCGAGATGAATATCAGTCGTTGGATTTCGATCGAGAGCTACGGATGCCATCCATTAGTGCCTTCGTTTTGGCCATTCGATCGAATTTCAGTAAAAATCGCCCATTGGATCAGACAAAATTCCCAAATTACCCTCCGTGGACCATGCGTGAGCCCGGTGTTACGTGGACCGCCGCGTTCTTCAGCCAATCAGAGCACTTTTCCTAATGTGAAATGCCTGAAATACCCTTCGGTTGGTCCACCATGCGCCGCGAAAAATGCTGACGTCAACGTTGCGTCGGTGGTTTTTTTTTTTTGAAATTTAATTCTGGGCTCATTTGAAGTCCATTTTGCCTGAAATTTATTTCATCTGAACCTAGAAAAATAAGATCTTCACATTGGTGGTCTTCTTTCCTACATAAGATTAATAAAAGTATCAATTTTTTAATAAAATAGATTAATTTATTTTATAATTTAATACTTTTATTAGTATATTTTTACCACTTATCACACCCCCCAACTTAGTCATTGCTAGTCCCTTAGCAATGTTTTATTTAATACCATGTTTCAATAAGATTATCCATCACAAAGATAAAATCTAGGATTAAAGGTCAAAAAGTTTAGAAAATACTGCTAACTAAGCATTGAGCTTCAGAAGCAAATTTTTCAGTCAATACAATTAAAAACTTTCTTAGAGTACATCAAAGATCTATAGCACTTGTGTTCGTGATGACTAACTTTAGCATTTCAGTATTAAATTAAAAGAACAAAAGTATCTTCTCTTATCACCTATTTTGGTCAATTTTCTATACATTCTCAATTTTATACTCATGAATTAAGGTAGCTTTCACACTGCTTTTCTTTTTTTTTTTTTTTTTTTTTACTGTGCTGAGCATCCTGGCCTTTCCTTCACCATTTTACGTGAATTTTCACACTTGACCTAGGTGCAGAGACCCAGTTACTAGGCTTTGGGCAATCCACATATACTCTGTCTTTTGCACTTTATTTATAGGCAGGTAGCTCTTTCCTTAAATTCAAGTTTTTTTGATTAGAATGTATATTAATTACCAATTTTTCAGTGATAATTGAATCCTCAGTTGGCCTTATAATCAATACCTACTTTGCCTTGTTAGTGTGCATGTGCAATAAAAAGTGCTAATAAGTCTTTTAATGACCTAAGTAGGCTGCTAAAAGTTGACCAAACTAATCTACTTCTTTAACTCATTACATTCATTAGCAAATAATTCTATCTTTTATCACTTATCCAGTTTATCTTGCTCAAGATTTTCTTCTTGACACATGAGTTTTTTTTTTTTTTAAACTTATTCTACATTGTCTTAAAGGAGAAAGAAAAATAAAGGATGCAATAAAGGATAGGAAGGAATACACCTGATTTTGGTTCAGTCTGGTTCTTTGGAGCTTTGAAATTTTGCTTGAGTTCTCATTGATTTTTCTGCAAAATTGAAAATACACACCAGAGCAGTAAAAGAGCAACAACAAATTACTGAAAAATAAAAGAAAAGAAAAATGATCAAAACTAAAAAGAAAAGAAACAACCTATCTAGTAGTTCTGATTTATAGTCTTCAGCTTGACTTTCTTTGAGTTCTAAAGTGGATCAATCTGGTGCCACTTCAATTGGAATACTTTCATGTTTGATCGAGTCCTCTTTCAATTTGACATTGCTCGCTTTTATAGTCTCAAACCTATTTTCTACAGAATTCTCATATAATGGATTGTCAATAATATCAATTAGAAAACAAGTTTGATTATCATCAGGATGTTTAGTATCTTTGAAAACATTAAAAGTAACTTGTTCATCTTGGACTCTAAGAATTAATTTTTCCTTGTTGAACATCTATTAAAGCTCCTCCAGTAGCTAAAAAGGGTCTCCCTAAAATAAGGGGTACATCATAATCTTCTTCCATATCAAGAACAATAAAATCAACAGGAAAAATAAACTTGTTTACCTTTACCAAGACATCCTCCACTATACCTCTTGGATATTTAATGGATCTGTCGGCTAATTGAAGAGTAATAGTGGTAGGCTTTGGTTCTCCTAGACCCAGCTTCCTGAAAATAGAAAAAGGCATGAGATTAATGCTTGCTCCTAAATCACATAAAACTTTATCAAAACTACAATCACCAATAATGCAGGGGATAGTAAAACTCCCTGGATCTTTTAGCTTCTGTGGTAATTTATTTTGAAGTATTGCTGAGCATTCTTCATTCAAATTTATTCTCTCATGCTCCTTCAGCTTTTTCTTATTTGTTAAGATTTCTTTGAGAAACTTGGCATACCTGGGCATTTGAGTAATAGCATCTACAAAAGGAATATTAATATGTAAATTCTTTAAAATTTTGAAAAAGTTAGAAAATTTCTTATCTGGATGCTGTATTTGTCTCTCTGGGAATGGTAGTGGCGGCACGTAGGGCTTCACATTTGGATCAGCAAATCGTATACCTGGAGACCATCCATCTGCTGGTTGTTTTGGTGACTGACGAATTTTAGTTGATGGTTCCTTATTTGTAGTTGGCTCTTCAGTCTCATTCTTCTGATGTGGCTCCTCCAGCTTTGTACCACTTCTTAGGGTGATAGCATTGACTTGCTCCCTTGGATTTGTCTCCGTATTGCTTGGCAAGGATCCTTGAGGTCTCTCGGAGATTATCTTAGCCATTTGACCTATTTGCATCTCCAAGTTTCGAATTGCTGCTGTTTGGTCCTGCCTAAGTTTGGCTTCCAAATTTTTTATAGTTGCTTCTTGGTTTTGCATAAATTTGACCATCAGCTCTTCCATGTTGGACTTCTTTTCAGGTACTTGGAATCCCGGGGGTGGCTGTTGTGCTGCATTTTGATTGCTCCATGAGAAATTTGGGTGCTGCCTCCACCCTTGATTGTATGTGTTGGAGTAGGGATTATTTTGTTGCGGCCTGAAAAAATTACCAATATAATTAGCTGTATCAGTTGTTTTAGCAAAAGGATTACCTATCTGGCAATTGCTCGTATCGTGTCCTCCTCCACATAGGTCACAAGTAATGCTCTGAACATGCATAGCTGTTCCCTTTAAGTTGTTGACTTCGGCTCTAAGGGCTGCAATTTTCAGCTAGTAAGGTTGGCACGCAATCTACTCCCTGCACAGCTGCTAGTCTTTTTGGCATCATGCGTTCTGTCTGCCATTGATAGCTATTTGATGCCATCTCATCGATCAGATCGAAAGGCTTCTTCCTCCATTTTTTGATTAATGGTTCCTCCTGCTGCTGCATCAATCATAGAACGATTAGTAGGAGATAAACCATTATAGAAAGTTTGTACCTGAAGCCATACGGATAGTTGATGATGTGGACATCTCCTCAGCAGTTTCTTGAAATGCTCCCAAGCCTCATATAGTGTCTCCATATCCATCTGCATAAAAGAAGTGATATCGTTGCGCATCTTAGCAGTCTTGGAAGGTGGAAAGTACTTGGCTAAGAATTTTTGGGCTAGGACATCCCAAGTTGTGATAGAACCTGCAGGAAGAGAATGAAGCCAACTCTTAGCTTTGTCCCATAAAGAGAAAGGAAATAACCTTAATCTAATAGCATCATCCGACACCCCATTAATTTTAAAAGTATCACAAAGTTCAAGAAAATTAGAAATATGGGCATTCGGATCATCATGCATGTGTCCACTGAATTGGATAGTTGATTGAATCATCTGGATCATCGTCGATTTTATTTCGAAGTTGTTTGCTCGTACAGGCGGTCTCCTGATGCTCGAAGCTGCATCGGCTATAGATGGTGTGATGTAATCATTTAATGGACGATGATGTACTGGTCGAATAGCTTCATGCTGTCCTTCAGTCGCCATATCCAATCCTAGATTGATGTCGTTAGGATCTTCAGCTGCCATGTTTCTCTCTTGTTGTAGTCTTCTAATAGTCCTTTCAATTTCTGGATCTAGAGGTAGTAAGTTACTATGTCCAGTACGTGTCATGCACTAAAATTTTTTTTTTTTTAATAATAAAAATTAAAAATAAATTTCTAAAGTAAAGCTAGGATCAAAATTTTAATATTATTTTAGACACAATCCCCGGCAACGGCGCCAAAAACTTGATGCGTGCTAATTTATAGCTATGGCAAGTGCACCAGTCGATCAAGTAATAAAGTGAATGAGTAGAGTATCGTCCCTAGAGGATTGGAAAATAAGTACTGAAAAGCTCTTTCCTATGCTTTATTTAGAAGATCGATTTATGAGAATAAGAAATTAAAGAAAATAAAAAAAAAAATAATTAAAAGTTTTTAATTAAATAGAGAGAGTGTAAATTATTAGGGTTTTAAACTCAAGAGCAATGGATTACTAAGGCAATCGGTTCACCAACTCAGTCAATACAATATTCAGATTTTTAGATTAATTTTATTTCATGTGACGGTGGAGTCTCCTAATTTATTCACTATCCTTTGGTCCAGGCATAGCAAAACTATTAATATTTATTAATTATCCTTTGGTTCAAGTGTAATTTAAATAAATATTAATGCATTAAGTTTTGTGAAACCCTCTAATTAAAATACGCTGCGTCCAAAGCGCACTAAAATTCTCGCATGCATATGAATTCTAATTTGATTCATAATACAAGGTATATAATCAAGAAGCATTAACATAGATGTACTTGGTCCGTAACATCTATGTTCATCAGATCAATTAGAAGATGGCCAGTAATCTAAAAGCATTAAGATCAGATTTATATACTCCTCATGAATAAAATTTAAAAATAAATCACACTGAATATTGCATCAAAAGAGTGGCTACACCTTAGCCTTAGTAAAAGAAAATTTAGTTCATGATAACAAGTTCAAAAATAGCAAATAAAATAAAAAGCATAGAGAAATTAGACTGTTTGATTGCTGAAATTGATTGTCTGCTGCTCTTGATGTGGAAAACTTGGCGAAGATAAAGAGGCTCCTTAATCGATGTCTTGATCATTGAAAGAGATCAAAAAAAATCAAAAACCTTTTTTATTTTTCACAAATCACTCTTACCTCTTTCTACCTCTCTCCTCTCTCTTTCTCTCTCTCTCTCTTTTTCTCCCTCTCTCTCTTTCTCCCCTTCTCTCTCTGTCTCTCTCTCTCTGATTTTCTTTTTTTTCATGGCAACAACATATTTTTATAGATAAAGAGTTTGATTTCCCTCAAAATCCATCTGATTTTCTTTTTTTTTTCATGGCAACAACATATTTTTATAGATAAAGAGTTTGATTTCCCCCAAAATCCATCAAAAACTAGGTTTAAGACTCCCAAAACAACTCAAATTAAGATCTAGATAATTCTGACCGTTAGATGTTGATCAAACGATCCAAAAACCACTCAAAAACCCCTTAAAATAACCCAGATCAAGTTGGATTTAATGCCAGCCATTGGATCAACCTTTAGATTTAATCTGGGCCGTCCGATCGCATAGAAATAAGCCTTCTGATCTATAGTTTAACTTCAAGATGAATATCAGCCATTGGATCTTGATCGGAAGCTACAGATGCCATCCATCAGCGCCTTCATTTTGGTCATCCGATCGAATTTCAATGAAAATCGCCCATTGGATCAGACAAAATTCCCAAATTGCCCTTCATGGACCATGCGTGAGCCCGGTATTACGTGGACTGCCGCATTCTTCAGCCAATCAGAGCGCTTTTCCTGATGTGAAATGCCTAAAATACCCTCCGATTGGTCCACCGTGTGTCGCAAAAAATACTGACATCATTGTTGCGTCGGTGATTTTTTTTTTTTTTAAAATTCAATTCTGGGCTCTTTTGAAGTCCGTTTTACCTGAAATTTATTTCATCTAAATTAGAAAAATAAGATCTTCACATTGGTGGCCTTCTTTCCTGCATAAGATTAATAAAAGTATTAATTTTTAAAGAAATAGATTAATTTATTTTATAATTTAATACTTTTATTAGTATATTTTTACCACTTATCAGCAGAAAGCTGAGACATGGTGAGATAATCCTACACATCAGAAATGGAGCAAGAGTTGCTGCTGTAGCCATCGGAACCTACCCTCTACGATTATCGTTAGGATTAGGTTTAGTTCTTAGGGATTATTTTTATATGCCTGTAGAAAGCAGAAATTTAATTTTTATTTCATATTTAGCACAAGAAGGCTATGTAATTAGTTTTCTTAAGGACCATTATAATATTCTTTATGAAAGAAATAAAATTGCAAATGATTTTCTTATAAATGGTCTCTATCAGTTATATATTGATATTTCTATTTTTAATATTGAGCAAAATGTGAATGCCTTAGGATCAAAGTGATGTAGGGATAGTCTAAATGATAGATATCCATGGCACCTTAGGCTAGGTCATATAGCCGAAGACAGGATTAAGAAATTAGAGAAATATGGGCTATTGAGTCCGTTGACTTTCGAGCCATATCCAATTTGTGAATCAAGCCTTTATGGCAAAATAATCAAGCTACTTTTTGTAGGACATGGGAAAAGGGCTACAGACCTACTTACTCTAGTACATACTGATGTATGTGGCCCATTTGATGTGCCGATCAGAGGCAATTATATCTACTTCATCATCTTTATCGGTGACTTATCTTGGTACAGATATGTGTATTTGATGTGACATAAGTCTGAAGCTTTTGAAAAGTTTAAGAAATTCAAACTTGAAGTAGAAAAATAAATAAAAAAATCTATTAAGATTCTTTGATCAGATCAAAGAGGCAAATACCTTAGTCAGAAATTTTTAGACTATCTTAAGGATAATGGCAAAGTCTCTCAATGGACTCCATCTAGAACACCTCAACTTAATGAAATTTCAGAATGGAGAAATCAGACCCTATTAGATATGGTCCGATCCATGATGAGTTTCACAGACCTTTTTGAGTTTCTTTGGGGACATAGTCTGATGGCTGCTATATATTTACTAAATAGGGTTCCCTCTAAGACCATTCCTACCACACTGTATGAGATATGGTATAGTAAGAAATCAAGTCTGAGTCATCTTAGAATTTGGGATTGTCTGGCCCATGTCAAGAGACAAAGGGCGGATAAATTAGAGTCTAGATCCTTTAGAGCTCGATTTATTGGATATCCTAAAGCATCATTAGGATATTATTTCTATCTCCCAAAAGATCACAATATGATTGTGAGTCGACATGTCATCTTGCTTAAAAAATAGTTTATTCTAGATGATAGCATCGAAAGATAGATTAGACTCGAGGAGAAAGTCTCTGATGAGAAATGAGCTAAGGAACCTATGGAACCCAATCAGATTGAGCCAACCCAGACACGACCTCCTCCACCTCATAGATTAAGTAGAATTTTTCATCCTCTTGAAAGATACTTAGGTACTATATCAGAAGACGTAGAGGAAATATTCCTCATAGAAAATGGGGTTCATGGTGATTATCCCAAAACTTATGATGAGGCGATATCAGATATCGACTATGAAAAATGGTTAGAGGCAATGAGATCAGAAATTGACTCAATGCGTTCGAACCAAGTTTGGATTCTGATAGATCCACATGAAGGTATAGTACCTATTGGACGTAAATGAATCTTCAAGAGAAAGATAGGTGCCGATGGAAATGTAGAAACATTTAAAGCAAGGCTCGTAGTGAAAGGATACAGTCAGCGTGAAGGCATTGACTATAAGGATACTTTTTGTAGAATGCAGTGCTACTTTTAAAATTTTTTTCAAAAATAGCAAAGATACGGTGAAAAAAGTAATTAATCTAATTAATTTTCTATTAATCATATCAAAATATTAAACCCTACACTAAGGATCTAAACATAATATACATGCATTCATATATATCTGAAAAATAAAACTATGCAGCAAACTATTTACTACATTAATGTGTTCAAAACATAATATCCTTTTTGCAGAAAGTCGATTACCATGATCTGATCATTGTTGAGGAGTCCGCTAGTCATGACGTAGCCACATAGATGTCTGGCCTCCATGGATCATCCACACGAGGCTCTTGGTCTTGATCGGCTCTCCATGAGTGCTAGCTCGACACCGATGTCTTTCAGGGGCTATTTTTATCGAATGACTTTGATCTTTATTTATGAGCTTCACGGATGCTCCAAGTTGCTGGTAGACATAGTAGAGAAGTAGAGGAGGTTCTCTCTAAAGTTTTATGGGCTTTGGATGCTCGTAGCTCATGAAATGGCTTTCCAAAACCTAGGTCGAATACCTAGGATTGCACTCACCCTAAAAACCTTGCACCCCTTCTCCTTTGGTTTTCACTCTCTTGGAGATGATTGAAGCCTCTTCCCATGCACCAAATGAATCTCACGAAAGTTCTCTCTTCAGATTAGGTGTTGGCACACATCCCAAAAACCTTCGCTTTTAATAGTTGCACAAAGAACAACTTCTATACATGTGGGGAACCAAAAACTAGTTTGAATTCAAAACTCTTTTTAATTCAAACTTCATTCAAACCAATTCAAACTTATTTGAGATGTGTGTAGGAGTTGTGCACCCACTATTCATCAAAGAAAAGTCCATGAGAAACCCCTTTCACATGGAGATAATAGGCTTACAAAAGTTTAGGTGGTGCAAGGATAAGATATGGTTGTTGCTGATCCAAATTCAAACTCTTTTTGAATTTGGATGGCAACTAACCATAACTTATCCCTTGAGGATGTGGAAAGACTAGTCAAAACCTCTTATGTGCATGGGAAAAAAGAATTTAAATGGGGCATGGGGTTAAATGTGGTGCATGGAAAAACTAGTCAAACTAATCTTTGAATTCTAAACTTCAACCAACTGAACCAATCCAGTCAAAATTGGTTAGGTCCAATTAGACTAAATTAAACCAAACACATTTGGACTTAATTAGACTCAATTATATTCTAATATAATTAAAAATTGATCAAGCCCAACCTCTTATCAAATCAGAGTTCAGAACTCCTCGATGATTAGGTTAACTTGTGACCTAATCAGGTCAAACCCAACTGAACCCAATTCAATTGGACTTGAACGAAAAATAATTTCTCAATCAAATTAAGTTAATTAGTGATCAAATCACTAATAAAACCTTTAAAAAAATTAGATTCTAGATCCAGTGGGTATCCAAACAATAAAGTCTCATCAAAATAAAATCCTGATCGAAGAGTCCCAAATCAGTGGGACTTTGGACCCTGGTGTCCGAAATGAGTGAAACTTATGATCACAGAGTCTAGACTCTCAATTATAGAATCTCAGATAGATAGGACTCAGAGTTTCAGTCCAGTAAAACTCTTGGTCGAAGAGTTTCAGTCCAATGAGACTCTTGACCATAGAGTCCTAGCTCGATGGGACTCTTCAACAACCATCAGATTAGGTAGAAACCTCTAGTGTGTGTGACTCCACAGGTTCGAACCTAATCCGATAGCACAAGAACCATTTTCTGTACTAATCGATATGACCATCTAGCAATGGTATTCAATGTCCGGATAGATCGAATAATCGTAATCGCAACATTCAGAACCTATGTGAATATGGTTACCTATAATTCATCCCTATGACCTCTGTGCATAGGATGACTTTAGTATTTGACGGTCAACCCTAGAAGATACATCTAAATTATATCTCAAAGCAATTAGTCCTGTGACCCTTCACAAGAACTACCCTGGCTAAGGCTTTGCTAAATTGAAATACCATTTAACATAACTCCTGAATCCAGGAGTGGTCAATCCCATCTTGATACACGCATTGACTCCTTAAGTACTTGACTATGCATAGAAACCTTCCATCACTGAATTAGAAATTCAGATAGTCTGGCACCAAATAACAGTGAGTTGCTTGAAAGTCACCATGGTGATCTCAAATCGGAGGGACACTTATACCCATATTCCATCAGAGCTAATCTTGATAGGAGAAAAGCTCTGGAGTTGGTCACGTTCAGTGCAGATGTACCCATATATCTCACTTGCATGCCATAGCAGTGTCTCAACACTCCTTGGTTGCGAGGATAACCAACCTATATAGCACACAATGACCTATACTCGATAAATGTTGTCATCCTTAATAACAACGTATCATTTGATCGCAAATAATTTAAGGACTAAATGACAAATCCTTCTTTGTCCAATTTAGATAGTCCTAAGGACTTCATCATAACACATGAGTTCATTAGAAGATAACAGAATTTATGATGAAAATATCAAAATAACTCTTATTAATTTATAATTCATATACAATTATAAAAGTATAGTCCAACCGTCAACAAGCTGATGATTGGCTTTGGGACACATTCCCAACAATCTTCCACTTGGACTAAAGCCAATCGGTGCAGTATCTAATACCTATCTTCAACTTGAAGTCATTGAACTCCTTCACCGCAATAGCTTTAGTGAATGGGTCGGCTATGTTTTTCTTTCTGTCGATCTTCTGAAGATTGATGTCACCTCGATCCATGATCTCTTGAACAAGATGGTAGCGACGTAGAATATGCTTCGTCGGCTAGTGTGCCTTCGATTTCTTTACCTGAGCAATGGCTCCAGAGCTGTCACAATAAAGTAGAACTGGACCATCAAGAGAGGATGCTACTCCCAGCTCAGTAATGAATTTCTTCAGCTACATTGCTTCTTTGGCAGCATCTGATATAGCGATATACTCTACCTCATAAATTGAATCGACCATAGTGTGCTGCTTGAAACTCTTCCAGCAAACGACCCCACCATTAAGGGTGAATATATATCTCGACACGTTTTTGCTATCATCATAGTCAAATTGAAAACTAAAGTTTGTGAACCCCACAAGTTTCAAGTCCGATTCACCATATATAAGCCACTAGTCCTTAGTATTTTTTAAATACTTCAGGATGGTTTTAATAACCTTCCAGTGGTTCTCTCCTAGATCATATTGGTATCTACTCACTACCCCTAGTGAGTATGCCACATCTGATCGCATACAAGTCATGGCATACATTATAGAATGTACTATCGAAGCATATGGTATTCTACTCATATGCTCCTTTTCTAGAGGTGTTGTCGGACAATCCCTCTTTGAAAGAAAAATTTCATGGCCTATCGGTAGATAGCCTTTCTTGGAGTTCTCCATACTAAACCATTTCAGCACAGTATCAATATACGTAGATTGGAACAATCAAAGCAACCTTTTAGATCTATCTCTATAGATCTTCATCCCTAGGATGTAGGAAGCTTCTCCCAGATCTTTTATGAAGAACTGTGATGATAGCCAGATCTTTATTCCTTGTAATATAGGAACATCATTCCCGATTAAGAGAATGCCATCCACATACAATACTAGGAATACTATTGCTGGTCCATTAGCCCACTTGTATATATAGGGCTCCTCTTCATTCTTACCAAAGCCATACATTTTGATTGTTCTATCAAATTGTATGTTCCAGCATTTAGATGCTTGCTTCAGATCATAAATGGATCTTTGAAGCCTACACACCTTAGACTCATCTATGGATGTAAATCCTTCAGGATGTATCATATACACCTCTTCATCCAATTGTTCATTTAGGAATGTTGTTTTCACATCTATCTGTCAGATTTTATAGTCTAGATGGACAGCAATGGCAAGGATAATCCAAAAAGATTTGAGCATTGCCATAGGAGAGAATGTCTCATCATAGTCAATACCATAATGTTGACGATACCCCTTGAAATCAGATGGGCTTTATAGGTCTCCACCTTTCCGTCTACGCTCTTTTTTCTTTTGAAGACCCACTTACAACCTATAGATTTTACCCTTTCAGGTGAGTCAACCAATGTCTATACATCATTGACTTTCATGGACTCCATTTCAGATTTCATAGCCTCAAGCCATTTCTCAGAATCGAATCTATGCATTGCATCCATGTAGGTGATTGGATCCTCATTGTTCTCATCGAGTTTGATAGGATCTCCGTCCTGAACCACAAAACTATAGTATCTATCCAATTGACGTGGTACTCTACCAGATTGCCTTAAGGGTGCATCTACAATGGGTTCTGGTTCTGATCTAATTAGATCTAGCTCAGGTTCAACAACTTATGTCTATTCTACCACCTATAGAACTTTATCAAGTTTGACCTTAGAGGCATTAGTTCCTTTACCAAGGAACTTCTTTTCTAAAAAGACTACCTTAAGGCTGACAAACATTTTTTGCTCATCAGCAAGGTTGAAGTAATATCCTTTAGTTTCTTTTGGGTAACCTATAAAACTACACTTATCAGACCTAGGTCCAAGCTTGTCTGTCATCAAACGTTTGACATAAGCCAGACACCCCCAAACCCTAAGGTATGAGAGTATTGGCTTACACCCTGTCCATATCTCATATAGTGTTTTATTAACAGATTTACTCAAAACTCTATTTAGAATGTAACAAACTAACTTGAGTGCATATCCCCATAAGGAGATTAGTAAACCAGCAAACCCCATTATGGATCGAACCATGTTCAATAGGATCTGATTCCTCCTTTCAAACACACCATTATGTTGTGGTGTTCCAAGAGGGATCCATTAGGAGAGAATCCCATTCTCCTTTAGATATGTCAGAAACTCAATGAAAAGATATTCACCTCCTCGATCAGATCGAAGAGTTTTAATACTCTTTTCAGTTTATTTTTCTACCTCATTTTGAAATAATTTGAATATTTCAAATGACTCTGACTTATACTTCATTAAATAAATGTATCCATACCTCGATAGATCATCTGTGAATGTTATGAAGTAGAAGTATTCATCTCTGGTACTTGATCTCATGGGTCCACATACATCTAAATGTACTAGACTCAGGAGTTCAGTGGCTCGTTCACTTGATCCAGTAAAAGATGACTTGGTCATCTTACCAAGAAGACAGGACTCACAAGTCAGAAGTGATTCATAATTACTAACCTCAAGAATTTCTTCTTGAGCTAACCTATTTATTCTGTTCTTGTTAATATGACCCAACCTACAGTACCAAAGGTAGACTTCGAACATACCACTAATTCTAGGACATTTATCGAAGGATTGAACCACGTTAACAGGCATAGTTAATAAATAAATATCATTATTCAGTCATCCAATAAAGATTGTAACATCATTCAAAATGATATTATAAATTTTTTTTATTGATATTTTATAACCATTCATGGCCAAAAGGCCTAAAGAAATGATATTCAATAAGAAAGTTGGACAAAAATAACATTCATTAAGAATAATTTTATTTGAATTGATTATAAGGTTCATGATTTCTAAAGCTAGAATTGGAACTTGTCTTTCATCTCCAATATTTAGGAATCTCTGGCCTTGATCAAATCTTCTACTAATCTGCAAGCCCTGCATAGAATTATAAATATAATAAGAGATTTCAGTATCTAATACCCAGATAGTAGAATCAAATAAGAAAAACTTGTGAGGTGTTATCATATAATTACCTTGCCTAGCAATCACTTGCTTCTTCCTTGGCCTGTTCAGGTCTAGGAAGGTAATGTATAAAGGATAATTTCTCTTCTAGTGTCCCTACTTCTTGTAGAAAAAGCATTCCGCCTAGCTTTGGTCGGACTTGCTCTTCTTGGTCTAATCCTGTGCAGTCGTCCTGGCATTAGGCTGCACCTTCTTGTTCTTGTTCTTCTTGTTCTTCTTTCCTTTCTCAAAAGGTCGATGATCAGAAAAAAACCCTCCCACTACATTCACCATCTTCTTGTGGAGTTGGTGATCCTTCTCAAAGTTCTGCAGTAATTCCAACAAGCCGTGGTAGTTGACTGCAGGCTTTATCATTCTAAAATGAGTCAGGAAAGGAAGGAAGAACTTAGGCAAGAAATTAAGGATCGCATCCTTATCGAGCTGCTCATGCAGGAAAAAGCCCAACTTGCTAAGGCGCTCAATCATCTCGATTATGTGCAATACATGATCGGTGACTGAGGCCCTGTCCCTCATCCGAGCATTGAAAATGGCACAACTTATTTTATGCCTTTCAACGTCATCAGGCATGCCAAAAGAGTCATTCAACATTTGAAGCATTTCTTATGGTTGGGCATTTTTGAACCTATGACTGAACTCATCATTCATTACCATGAGCATTATGCACCGAACGGTGGTGCGGTCGTTAAGCCATTTTTGGTAAGTATGTCATACTGCTCCTCTAGCATTCAAAGCTGGCTCCTCAGGTGCTAGATCTATTACTATATAAAGGATCCGCTCATGCTCTAGGATGATTTTCAACTTATGATACCAGCTATCGAAGTTGAATCCCATTAATTTATCATTATCTGACAATGATCAGAGCGACAGATTAGTGGCCATTTCTACATAAAAAGAAAAATCAAACCTAATTAGTATATGAATCAATTATCCTAAAGACTTGAACTTTAGTCTAAAGGTTCTTCCACTATTTTATACGAATTGATAGCCTCTACCTTTAATTTGAGGAATTACTTTAATTTCTTAGTGGGTACTAGAATCCACATAGACTACACACGAGCCCAACTTTGATTGGTCAACCCATGTGCATCTATGGGTAGATTCAAAATCAATTATTTCTCTAAACAACTTCTAGTAATATTGATTTTGCCCTAAAAACCTAATCAGTAGGCTTTGGCCTCCATTGAAAAGGTTTGATTAGGTCCAACCATTAGTATGACCATATTTGGTCTTATCTAACTAATAAATGATCAAACCTGACTTTGGTCGGCCAACCTGACCACCATCGGAAAGACTTAACCAAATTATCATTTTATGAATGATATTTTCATTAGTCAATAATCACCAGGTCTTTGAGCCTGCAATGATCATTATACTAATGAACCCATTATCACTCAACTTAATGGAAGGCTATAATTTAGTTATCTATATAACTATTTTATTTTAAGGACCTAATAATTTTAGAGAATTTAGTTAACATATTTAAATAAATGAAAGAAATTCAGCAAGCTAATTTCGATCCTCCCACTGACTTCACAAAGTCAGATAAAAAAGGATCTAATCTAGGCTGACATTAGGAGCACCTAAATCAGTCAGACTGATTTATCTAATTGACATGGGTGAGCCCAAATCATCAAGGAATTTAATCAAAATCTAATTCACCAAGATAGCCAGGTAAGTGAGATCAGTGGAAGGGATATGCCATTAACTCATCAAAGATCGAATCAATACGAGTAGCTCCCAATTAAAAACCACTGATGAAAGTGCCAAACTTATCTTAGACACCATCTGGTTTATTAGTTTCAATTTGACCAACCTAGTAATTTTAGGTTCGACAGCGTAGCCATGAATCAAGTCCATTTGGTTCTCATTAAAGGCATGGACTTGACCAACTACAACTATTGTAATTGAGTCTATAGAGCCCTTGACCTAATCTAAATTAACATTGAATTAGATTTGATCAACTACTCTAAATTAGTTCATTCTTTAACTAACCTTAGGTCTAACTCAATTTATGGACCTAATTCATCTAACCCAATAACCCACAAGTTTATGATTAATGACTTAGGGTCTTAATTCACAATTCTAGACACTAAATTATTTTACTTAATTTTAATTAAGTTTATGGGCTGAGGGTTAGGATTCGATATTTTGAAAATATTTTTTAAATTTTAAAAGATTCTTTACAACTTGACATTGTTCACCAATTGAGTCGACTCACTTCAAAATTGAATCGGATTAATTCACAAAGAACACTAATTGTAGGGTTTAATTTGAAACTATGTATAATACATAAAAATTATGAATCAAATTAGATCTAATATAAACTCTTATTCATGATTAAAATCAGATCAAAATTATATAATCAAATCATAAAATTATTAGATCAAATCTAAAATTTTATAATTTAATGATCCAGATTAGCATGTACCAGGACAACTTGCATATTAGGAGGTAAACCCTACAGCAGGGCCCATGCGATCATAATTTTAATTTTTAGATTTAATTAATTAGATTATTAGATTAATATTTAGATTAAATCTAAATTATCAATCTAAACATGCAAGCATATCATGTTTAGCAAAACCTGGCCCTGATACCATTTGTAGAATGCAGTGTAGGATTTGCAGTGCTACTTTCAAAAAAAAAATTTCAAAATAGCAAAGATGCAGTGGAAGAAGTAATTAATCTAATTAATTATCTACTGATCATATCAAAATATTAAACCCTACACTAAGGATCTAAACATAATATGCATGCATTCATTTAGATTTGAAAAATAAAACTATGCAGCAAACTATTTACTACATTAATGTGTTTAGAACACATTACCTTTTTCGTAGGTAGTCGATTGCCGTGATCTGATCATCATCGAGGAGGTCTACTGGTCACAACATAGACACATAGATGTTTGACCTCCATGGATCATCCACACAAGGCTCCTGGTCCTGATCGGCTCCCGGCGAGTGCTAGCTTGACACTGAAGTCTTTCAACGGCTATTTTGATCGAATGACTTTGATCTTCATCTATGGGATTCATAGATGCTCCAAGTTATTGGTAAATGTAGTAGAGAGTTAGAGGAGATTCTTTCTGAAGTTTCATGGGCTTTGGACGCTCGTGGCTCATGCAATGGCTTCCCAAAATCTAGGTCGAATACCTAGGACTGCACTCACCCTAAAAACCTTATGCCCCTTCTCCTTTGGTTTTCTCTCTCTTAGAGATGATTGAAGCCTCATCCCATGCACCAAATGAATCTCACGAAAGTTCCCTCTTCAGAATAGGTGTTGGCACACATCCCAAAAACCTCCCCTTTTAATAGTTGCACAAAGAACAACTTTTATGCATGTGGGCAACCAAAAACTAGTTTGAATGCTAGTTTGAATTCAAAACTCTTTTTAATTCAAACTTCATCCTAACCAATTCAAACTTATTTGGAATGTGTGAAGTAGTTGTGCGCCCACTCTTCAGCAAAGAAAAGTCCATGAGATATGCCTTTCACGTGGAGATAATAGGCGCACAAAAGTTTAGGTGGTGTAGGGATAAGATATGGTTGTTGTTGATCCAAATTCAAACTCCTTTTGAATTTACCATAACTTATCCTTTGAGGATGTGAAAAGACCAGTCAAAACCTCTTATGTGCATGAGAAAAAAGGTATGAGAGAATTTAAATGGAGCATGGGGTTAAATGTGGTGCATGGGAAGACTAGTCAAACTAGTCTTTGAATTCTAAACTTCAACCAACTGAACCAACCCAATCAAAATTGGTTAGATCAAATTAGACTAAATTAAATCCAACATATTTAGGCTTAATTAGGCTCAATTAGATCCTAATAAAATCAAAAATTGATCAAGCCCAACCTCTGATCAAATCAGGGTTTAGAACTTCTCGATGGTTAGGTCAACTCGTGACCTAATCAGGTCAAACCCAATTGAACCCAATTCAATTTGACTTGAATAAAAAATAATTTTTCAATCAAATTAAGTAAATTAGTGATCAAATCACTAATAAAATCTCTCAAAAAATTAGAGTCCAAATCTAGTGGGTATCCAGATAGTAGTGTCCCATCAAAATGAAATCCTGATCGAAGAGTCCCAAACCAGTGGGACTCTTGACTCTGGTGCTTGAAATGAGTAAAACTTATGATCACAGTGTCCAGACTCTCAATTACAGAGTCTTAGATAGATAGAACTTGGAGTCTCAACCCAATAGGATTCTTGATCGAAGAGTTCTAATCCAGTGGGACTCTTGACCATAGAGTCCTAGCTCGATAGGACTTTTCAACAGCCATCAGATTAGATAGAAACCTTTGTTGTATGTGACTCCATAGGTTCAAACCTAAGTTGGTAGCACAGAAACCAATTTTTGTACTAATCGATGTGATCATCTAGCAATGGTATCCGATGTTCGGATAGATCGAATAGTCGCAATCGCAACATTCAGAACCTATGCGAATATGGTTACCTATAATTCATCCCTATGACCTCTAAGCATAGGATGACTTTAGTATTTGACTGTCAACCCTAGAAGATACATCCAAATTATGTCTCAAAGTAATTAGTCTTGTGACCCTTCACAAGGACTACCCTAGCCAAGGCTTTGCTAAATTGAAACACCATTTAACACAACTTATGAATCCAGGAGTGGTCAATCCCATCTAGATACACGCACTGACTCCTTAAGTACTTGACAGTGCCTAGAAACCTTCTATCACTAAATTAAAAATTTAGATAGTCCGATATCAAAGCATAGTGAGTTGCTTGGAAGTCACCATGATGATCTTAGATTGGAGGGACACTTATACTCATATTCCATCAGAGCTAATCTTGATAGGAGAAAAGCTTAAGAGTTGGTCATGTTTAATGCAGATGTATCCATACATCTCACTTGCATGCCATACCAGTATCTCAACACTCCTTGGTTGCTAGGACAATCAACCTATATAGCATATAATGACCTATACTCGATAAATATTGTCGTCCTCAATAACAACATATCATTTGATCGCGAACAATTTAAGGACTAAATGATAAATCCTTCTTTATAGAATTTAGATAGTCTTAAGGACTTCATCACAACACATGAGTTCATTAGAAGATAACGAAATTTATGATAAAAAATATCAAAATAACTCTTCTTAATTTATAATTCATATACAATTACAAAAGTATAGTCCAATCGTTAACAAGCTGATGATTGACTTTGAAACACATTTTCAACAATTTTTTGTTAGTAGTCATGCTCAAATTCATCCACACATTGCTTGTTATTGTAGCCTATTTTGATTATGAAATATGACAAATGGACATGAAAATGATGTTCTTAAATGGATATCTTGAGAAAGATATCTATATAGAACAGCCGCTAGGATTCACATCCAGTGATAATGATCATAAAGTAAGCAAGCTGCAAAGGTCCATATATATACTTAAGCAAGCATCTCAGAGCTGGAATGCTCGTTTCAATGATGTAATCAAATTATTTGGATTCATCAAGAATGAGAAGGAGTCCTATGTTTTCAAAAAAATCAGTGGAAGCACTATTGTCTTCCTTGTACTGTATGTGGATGACATCCTCCTAATTGGGAATGATATTCTCATATTGACTACAGTCAAAATATGGTTGTCTAAGGAGTTCTTTATGAAGGGAAATCCTGATTTCCCGGTCCAGGTTCGTCCAGATCTGATTAGATCAAGAGATATATTTCAAAATTTTTTCTCTTGATCTCAATCAGATCTTGATATGTTTCAGATCTGATTCTTATTATTTTAATAAATAAAATAAAATAAGATAAATTAAATCTAATTTAATTTACCTGATTTGGGTAATCCTATTACCCTGTAGATGATCCTGATTGCAGCGGAAGGTTCTGGATCTTAGCCACGCAAGCGCCTGGCCTCTACCGGTATCCACTCGGGTTGGATCTGGAGAACCTCTTCTTCTCTATCACACCTCCAAAAATCAGATCTGGATCTGATTCTGGAGGATCTTCAAAACTCTTTTGAAGATCTGCAGTCGTCCTTTTGCAGCAGCGCAGCCTTCTTGCTTTTGATCGCCTTTCCTTGATCTGAATCGCACCAAACTAAGTCCAAAACACTTTTGGACGTGGAGAGCAAGGGGAGAAGAGAGTATGGCGTGGAGAAGGAGGGGAGAGGCAGCCTTGGACGTGGGAAATCTCTTTCAATAAGACTTTGACTTCACTTAGGATTAGGGTTGGGCGCAGGGTCTTATTTATAGACCTCTTGTGATCCAACTCCTCTTCCTCTCAACCAATCACAACCCTTTGTGAAATCAGATCTAAATCTGATTGGTTGAAAAAGAGACCCCTGGATTCCTCCTTAGAGGGTGCCTAAGACCAGTCAAACTGGATTCTTAGTAGAACTCTAATTGGAATCCTAAAGGGAGGTGGAGTCCTTGTCCAACAAGGACTCCTAGGCGCCTCCTACTTGGGCTCACGCCACCCTTGGCGTGCGCCCTTCTCCTTGCCAGGTTCTGGCAGGGGGACAAGCCCCCACCAGCTCTCCAATAGGTGCATGACATGTGGTCAAAAGTCAAAGGGTCAATGGTCAACGTTTGACCAGTCAAAGGTAGACTTTTGACCAAAGTCAAAGAACAAGAAATGGCAGGTGACCAAAAATGGCAGGTAATGTCTTACAAATAAGACAACCTATTCTGACTTGGACAACCTCCAGTCAGACCATATGAAGGCCTCTGATTGAGCACAAACTCCTTTGGCTCAGTCAGGACAACTTATTTATGATAGTAAAAGAAGAACGTTAGGTTCAATCGAGTGCTAGCACGATTTCCTTGAACCTAATTGAATCTCATTCAGATCAATTGAACTAGATCAGTTCAATTGATGATCACCAGATTCAAACCCTTGTTTGTGTGACCCAGTTAGGTTCAGTTCTGTATGGTAATGGGATATGTCATGATCTCTATCATAGACATCATCGAAACTCCTTTCGATGGATCAGAACTCTTCTGATTCGAACAGCTAGAATGATCGATCATCTAAATCATTCTAATTGCTCCCAAAATCCACCAGTGACACCTAGCAGTATATGGTGGCAACCCATCAGAGCTGAATGCGAACCTCTTGGTGCAGCTACCTGTGTGATTCAGTTCTTCTATCTTGAGCCCCGATCAGATTAGGGTTAAGGTGAACTCGTCAAACCCTAGTCTCTGTCATATGATGTAATCATTCGATTCGAGTCCAATGTGAAAATCTAAATAGAAACTCTTTCTATTATTTCACTCTGCCATGGCCATGGGATTTCTGGACTTGATTCTCATGATCATCATAGGGCTACTCCTCTACCACCGAGGTAGATAGATCCCATCTTGATGCAATCCAGTTCCTACAATGAACATGTCTATAGCCAACATACACCTCAGGGTTCCATATGGCTAGGAGACCGAGTAATGGTGTAGTCAAACTATAACACCCTCAAGGTGAACTGCCGATGCATCTCAGGTCAAAGAACCAGACACACTACTGCAGCATCGAGTCAGTCATTGACGAGAAGGTAGACTCCCTAATGACTACTCGAGGTGGTCACGCTCAGTGCCCTCGTTCTCTAACGAGTACCTGTACTCTCGCTCCGGTGTCTCCACACCGTAGACTCAAGACTCATCTACTAAAGAGAAGCGATCGTACACCAACCTTCCGGATCAATCACCATCCTCGTGATGATCCTATGGTCGGGAGCTGTTTATGAGTTAATAATGATTATTCATGTCTTAAATTTTCAACTCTTGAAAATATGAATTATCATTACCATTAACTCAAAGGATGTATCACAGACACTAAATACACATGTGTGATAGAAAATAACCCATTTTATATTAATTATAGTCAAAATTACAATTTTGCCCCTAGAAGTGTATTACAAGTGTCAGCCAATTCTGGCTTCTAGGGCACATATATCTAACAATCTCCCACTTGTCCTAAAGCCAATTGGCTACAAGTCTAAGTCCCATCTTCTCAAGGTGGGCTTCGATCTTCTGCTGGCCCAACGGCTTTGTAAGTGGGTCTGCCACATTATCTGCGGAGTTGACTCTCTTGACCTCAACGTAACCTTTCTCAAGGTAATCGCGGATGAGATGATATCGCCGCTCAATGTGCTTGGACTTCTGGTGAGACCTCGGCTCCTTAGCAAGGGCTATGGCGCCATTGTTGTCGCAGTAAAGAGGAATGGCATCTGATGGCATTACTCCAATTTCTGCAGCAAACTTCTTGTACCAGAATGCTTCCTTTGCAGCCTCTGATGCAGCTATATATTCTGCTTCCATGGTGGAATCTGCTATCACAGTTTGCTTGGAACTCTTCCAGCTGACAGCTCCACCATTGCACACAAACAGACTTCCAGATGTCGACTTTCGATCATCTATATCGGACATGAAGTCCGAGTCTGTGTATCCCTGGACCTTGGAGTTCTCCATTACCAAAGACCAACATCATATCCTTAGTTCTTCTCAAGTACTTAAGGATACATTTCACAGAAGTCCAGTGTTCTTCACCTGGATTTGACTGATATCTGCTTGTGACACTCACAGCATGGGCTATATCAGGTCGTGTACATAGCATGGCATACATGAGGCTCCCTATTGCAGAAGCATAAGGGATCTTGCTCATGCGTTCTATTTCCTCAGGTGTGCTGGGGCACATCTTCTTGGAAAGATGAATACCATGTCTGAAGGGTATTAATCCCCTCTTAGAGTTTTCCATACTAAACCTCTTTAGTACTTCCTCTATGTACATCTTCTGTGAAAGTCCTAGCATCCTATTCGGTCTATCCCTATAGACCTTAATTCCTAGAATAAAGGATGCTTCACCTAGGTCTTTCATGGAGAATTCCTTGGACAACCACATCTTGACTGATGTCAACATGGGAATATCATTCCCAATAAGGAGGATGTCATCCACGTACAATACGAGGAAGACAACAGCGCTCCCACTGACCCTTTTGAAAACACATGGTTCCTCTTCATTTTTGATGAAACCAAACTTTTTGATCACATCATTGAAACGAGTGTTCCAGCTCCGAGATGCTTGCTTAAGTCCATATATGGACCTTTGCAGCTTGCAAACCTTGTGATCAGTATCACTGGATGTGAAACCTAGCGGCTGTTCCATATAGATATCTTCCTCAAGATATCCATTTAGGAATGCCGTTTTCACGTCCATTTGCCATATTTCATAATCGAAATAGGCTGCAACAGCAAGCAATGTGCGGATGGATTTTAGCATAGCTACCGGGGAAAAGGTATCCTGATAGTCAATGCCTTCACGTTGACTATAACCTTTTGCCACCAGTCTAGCCTTGAATGTCTCCACATTCCCATCTGCACCAATCTTTCTCTTGAAGATCCATTTACACCCAATAGGTACTATACCTTCTGGTGGATCTACCAAGGTCCAGACTTGGTTTGAGTGCATCGAGTCGATCTCTGACTTCATTGCCTCAAGCCATTTCTCGGAGTCGATATCTGATATCGCCTCGTTGTAGGTTTTGGGATCATCACCATGAGCACCATTACCTATGAGGAACATTTCCTCTACATCCTCTGAAATAATACCTAAGTATCTTTCAGGGGGACGGGAAACTCTTTCCGATCTACGAGGTGGAGGAGGTAGTGTTCTTATTGGCTCAACCTGATTTGGTTCCACTTGGTCCTTAGCTCTTTCTGCTTGTGAGACTTTCTCATCAAGCTTAATCTGCTTTCCAATGCCACTATCTTGAATAAACTATTTTTCAAGAAATATGGCATGTCGACTCACAATCACATTGTGGTCTTCTGGAATGTAGAAATAGTATCCTAATGACTCTTTAGGATATCCTATGAATCGAGCTCTAAAGGACCTAAACTCTAACTTGTCCGCTTGTTGTCTTTTGACATAAGCCGGACAACCCCAAATTCTGAGATGACTCAGACTTGGTTTCTTACCGTGCCATATCTCATACGGTGTGGTAGGAACGGTTTTAGAGGGAACCCTATTCAGTAAATAGATTGAAGTTAATAATGAATGTCCCCAAAGAAAATCTGGGAGGTCTGTGAAGCTCATCATGGATCGAACCATATCCAATAGAGTCCGATTTCTCCGTTCTGAAACCCCGTTGAGTTGAGGTGTTCCTGGTGGAGTCCATTGAGAGACTATGCCATTTTCCTTAAGATAGTCTAGGAATTCCCGGCTAAGGTATTCACCTCCTCGATCTGATCGAAGAACCTTAATGGGTTTTCCAGTTTGTTTTTCTACTTCATGTCTGAATTCTTTGAACTTTTCAAAAGCTTCAGACTTATGTCTCATAAGATACACATACCCATACCTAGACAGATCATCGGTAAAGGTAATGAAGTAGACAAAATTGCCTCTAGCCGGCACATCGAATGGGCCGCACACATCAGTATGTACTAGGGCAAGGAGATCTGTGGCCCTCTCCCCATGTCCAACAAAAGGGAGTTTAGTCATTTTGCCTTGAAGACAAGATTCACAAGTTGGATATGACTCAAAAGTCAATGGACTCAATAGCCCATTTTTCTCCAATTTGTTAATCCTATCTTCTGCTATATGACCTAATCTCAGGTGCCATAGATATCTGTCGTTTGGACTATCCCTAGGTCGTTTGGCATTCACGTTTTGCTCGATAGTTAAAATAGGTACATCAATATGCAACTGATAATAAGGAAACCATTTGCAATTTTATTTCTTTCATAAAGAATGTTACAATGGTCCTTAAAGAAGGTGATCACATAACCTTCTTGTGCTAAGCATGAAACAGAAATCAAATTCCTGCTAGCTGCAGGCACATAATAACAGTCTTTTAAAACTAAGTCTAAACCAGATGGTAATCGCGAAGAGGGTATGTTCCCACGGCTACTGCAGCAACTCTTGCTCCATTACCGACGCGTAGGATCATGTCTCCATCCCTCAGCCTCCTGCTATCCTCAAGACCCTGCATAGAAGTGCACAGATGAGCACTAGAACCAGAGTCAAGCACCCAACTGGATGCAGAAGAAACCGTAAGGTTAGACTCAATAACGAGCATACCTCCAGAAGGACCTTCCTTCTTGTTCTTTAGGGTGGCCAGGTAAGTAGGGCAGTTCCGCTTCCAATGGCCGTCGCTGTTGCAATGGAAACACTTTCCTTTGCCATCGACCTTCTTCTTCGGTTCTGCCTTCTTCTTCTTTGATCCTTCTACCTTTTGCTTTTTCACAGACTTCTTTTTCTTTCCATAAGACTTTCTTTTGGAAGAAGTCCGTTCCATAGCAAGAACTGAGCCTTTAGAACCTTTCATAGAAAGCTCAGCGGTAACCAGCATATTCATCAACTCGGCCAAGGAATTTTGAAGTTTATGCATGTGGTAATTCATGATGAATTGCCCATATGCATCAGTCAAGGATTGCAGAATAATATCGTTCTGCAAGTCCAAGTCCAACTTCACACCGAGCTTCTCAAGCTCTTCCATGTCCTTGATCATTGTCAGACAGTGATCTTGGACTGACTGCCCATCACGCATCTTAGCCTTAAAAAGTCGTTTCGTGACTTGATATTTGGCTGCGCGACTCTGTTCACCAAACATCTCCTGCAGGTGAGCCAACATTTGGCGAGCAGTCCCGATATCTTCATGTTGGCGCTGGAGCTCATCAGACATCGAGCCCAACATGTAGTATCTGGCCTTATTGTCTTCGTCAATCCATTTTTCCAGAGACGCTCTCTGTTCAGTGGATGGACGAGCTGGTAAGGTGGGAGGGTCCTGGTCCAAAACATGTGTTAACTTCTCTGAACCCAAAACAATTTTGTAGTTCCTGAGCCAATCTTTATAATTGGGTCCAGTCAGTCTATGTGTGTCTAGGATACGTGCCAGTGGGTTGGACGCAGACATTTTCCTGTAGAGAGTCAAAGATTCTAGTTAGATACTGTAATTTTGACTTGACCAATTTGTTTAGGGATTTTATTTTTAAACAAATTAGCTCCCACTATTTTCTCGGATCCCTACACTCCCTCTGTAGAGATGCGAAAATCTCCGCGATTGATGATTTCTAGTGGGTGGTGCGGTCTCACCAACTGACTCATCACCTCACCTAACAGTTATTGGTGATGGGTTAGCCAATGAGTGAACAACTCTTGTTCAATGATTCTCTAATCATGGTGCACCCAAACTTGGTCTCTAATTCATGAATCTCACCGTATCCGGAAATATTGATCCACTCCTTAGTTAAGTCAGACCCACCATTTGCATAGACTGGGTTCCTAATTGGGTCTCTCACCGTATCCAAAATATTGAGCCCAACTCATCCTCCAGCCCATAGCATCCAATGCCTAATAGACATGGTTGCGTCTTCCCGGTGCAACTGAGCCACTGTATCCAGCCGAGAACAATCAACCCCGGGAAGGGCCCGCACATCTACAATGGTGGAAGACCTCGGACTTAATCTTTTCTTAGGGAGAATTGATTCAGGTCTCATTAAACTAGACTTGGCTTAGTCATAACAATTATGACTAACCTAGTGGCATGGGTCAGCTCGGATTATTGACCACCTCAGATCAGAACTGTGTCAACAGATATGGCCAGGTAAGTGAGACCGGTGGAAGGAATATGCCGTTAACTCGCACAAGAACGCATTCAGGTCGAGTAGCTTCCAATTAAAAACCAGTCGGTCGTCTGTGCCAAACTTACCTTAGACACCAAATTGTTGAGTCAGAACCAATTGGGTTAGCCTACAATCCAGACTCTAACCTCTGAGCCTAATTAGGTCTTGCTTGATCGTGACTCGATCTTGACCCAGACTTAATCCTATTAGGCTGGTCAATTTAAGCATTGTTGATCCCATCTAACCAACTCTTGATTCGGTTTGATCAACCGCTTAGACCTAATTGAGCTACCCAAGCCCGAACCCAGTATTATGAATATGTCTTAGATCTGAAATTCTCAATTTTAGACCTAATTAATATTCCATAAACTTAATTCTTAATTAAGTTGGGTTCATAAACAAAATATGCACAATAAATCCTAGGGTTTCAGGATCTAGGGTTTTGCAGAAAGTAAGTTTTGGGTTTCTGATTAAGGACGAACACGCAGCACCCCTACACGTCATAAGAACACCCCATCGAATGGGAAGAGAGGGCCTTTAAACCCTTCTTCGTTCTTATGACCGGACGGCCAAGAGGAACGCCTTAATCAGGAACATGTAAATCTACAAAACAGTTATAGATCTATATCATATATCTCATATACAAATTTAGATCTAATCAAGGCATATTTTGCATACATCTCATGTATCATAATCATGCATGTTTTCAGATCTAAATTATCATCATAATAATCTAAAAAATTAGATTTAAATTGATCTAATCAAAATAAATTCTAATCTAGACAATTATGTAGAACTATTCTACAACTAGTCTAGTCATGCATCTATCATATCTCATATGATATTTAAAATTAAATAATTTTTATTTGCTGTTTATCAGATGTTATTATAACACTTATAATATCAGAAAAACAGTAAATAAGAAGATCTAAAATATGATTTAATCATATTAAATCAAAGACATGCAAAACTATTCTATAGAACTATTCTATTCTAGAACTAGTCATGCATATCTTCATGTTCTTAGATCCAAATCATTTAATTTTAATTTTTTTGATTTCAGATCTGATCACATCTCATGTGACATCTGAAATCACATTATTTTTAATTAAAATAAAATTAAAATCAGATCTAAACAATTTTAGAACCATGGCTCTGATACCAGTTGAAGGGAAATCCTGATTTCCCGGTCCAGGTTCGTCCAGATCTGATTAGATCAAGAGATATATTTCAAAAATTTTTTCTCTTGATCTCAATCAGATCTTGATATGTTTCAGATCTGATTCTTATTATTTTAATAAATAAAATAAAATAAGATAAATTAAATCAAATTTAATTTACCTGATTTGGGTAATCCTATTACCCTGTAGATGATCCTGATTGCAGCGGAAGGTTCTGGATCTTAGCCACGCAAGCGCCTGGCCTCTACCGGTATCCACTCGGGTTGGATCTGGAGATCCTCTTCTTCTCTATCACACCTCCAAAAATCAGATCTGGATCTGATCTGGAGGATCTTCAAAACTCTTTTGAAGATCTGCAGTCGTCCTTTTGCAGCAGCGCAGCCTTCTTGCTTTTGATCGCCTTTCCTTGATCTGAATCGCACCAAACTAAGTCCAAAACACTTTTGGACGTGGAGAGCAAGGGGAGAAGAGAGTATGGCATGGAGAAGGAGGGGAGAGGCAGCCTTGGACGTGGGAAATCTCTTTCAATAAACTTTGACTTTCACTTAGGATTAGGGTTGGGCGCAGGGTCTTATTTATAGACCTCTTGTGATCCAACTCCTCTTCCTCTCAACCAATCACAACCCTTTGTGAAATCAGATCTAAATCTGATTGGTTGAAAAAGAGACCCCTGGATTCCTCCTTAGAGGGTGCCTAAGACCAGTCAAACTGGATTCTTAGTAGAACTCTAATTGGAATCCAAAAGGGAGGTGGAGTCCTTGTCCAACAAGGACTCCTAGGCGCCTCCTACTTGGGCTCACGCCACCCTTGGCGTGCGCCCTTCTCCTTGCCAGGTTCTGGCAGGGGGACAAGCCCCCACCAGCTCTCCAATAGGTGCATGACATGTGGTCAAAAGTCAAAGGGTCAATGGTCAACGTTTGACCAGTCAAAGGTAGACTTTTGACCAAAGTCAAAGAACAAGAAATGGCAGGTGACCAAAAATGGCAGGTAATGTCTTACAAATAAGACAACCTATTCTGACTTGGACAACCTCCAGTCAGACCATATGAAGGCCTCTGATTGAGCACAAACTCCTTTGGCTCAGTCAGGACAACTTATTTATGATAGTAAAAGAAGAACGTTAGGTTCAATCGAGTGCTAGCACGATTTCCTTGAACCTAATTGAATCTCATTCAGATCAATTGAACTAGATCAGTTCAATTGATGATCACCAGATTCAAACCCTTGTTTGTGTGACCCAGTTAGGTTCAGTTCTGTATGGTAATGGGATATGTCATGATCTCTATCATAGACATCATCGAAACTCCTTTCGATGGATCAGAACTCTTCTGATTCGAACAGCTAGAATGATCGATCATCTAAATCATTCTAATTGCTCCCAAAATCCACCAGTGACACCTAGCAGTATATGGTGGCAACCCATCAGAGCTGAATGCGAACCTCTTGGTGCAGCTACCTGTGTGATTCAGTTCTTCTATCTTGAGCCCCGATCAGATTAGGGTTAAGGTGAACTCGTCAAACCCTAGTCTCTGTCATATGATGTAATCATTCGATTCGAGTCCAATGTGAAAATCTAAATAGAAACTCTTTCTATTATTTCACTCTGCCATGGCCATGGGCTTCTGGACTTGATTCTCATGATCATCATAGGGCTACTCCTCTACCACCGAGGTAGATAGATTCCATCTTGATGCAATCCAGTTCCTACAATGAACATGTCATAGCCAACATACACCTCAGGGTTCCATATGGCTAGGAGACCGAGTAATGGTGTAGTCAAACTATAACACCCTCAAGGTGAACTGCCGATGCATCTCAGGTCAAAGAACCAGACACACTACTGCAGCATCGAGTCAGTCATTGACGAGAAGGTAGACTCCCTAATGACTACTCGAGGTGGTCACGCTCAGTGCCCTCGTTCTCTAACGAGTACCTGTACTCTCGCTCCGGTGTCTCCACACCGTAGACTCAAGACTCATCTACTAAAGAGAAGCGATCGTACACCAACCTTCCGGATCAATCACCATCCTTGTGATGATCCTATGGTCGGGAGCTGTTTATGAGTTAATAATGATTATTCATGTCTTAAATTTTCAACTCTTGAAAATATGAATTATCATTACCATTAACTCAAAGGATGTATCACAGACACTAAATACACAGGTGTGATAGAAAATAACCCATTTTATAAATTATAGTCAAAATTACAATTTTGCCCCTAGAAGTGTATTACAAGTGTCAGCCAATTCTGGCTTCTAGGGCACATATATCTAACACTTTATGTGATCTAGGAGAGGCATTATTTAGTCTAAGAATTAAGGTCTATAGGGATAGATCGAATAGGATGCTAGGTCTCTCACAAAAAATGTATATAGAGAAGGTGCTAAAGAGGTTTAGCATAAAAAACTCTAAGTGTGGTTTAGTACCCTTCAGACATGGCATTCATCTTTTCAAGAAGATGTGCCCTAGCACACCTGAGGAGATTTAACGCATGAGCAAGATACCTTATGCTTCAGTAATAGGGAGCCTCATGTATGCCATGCTATGTACATGACTTGATATTGCCCATGCTATGAGTGTCACAAGCAGGTATCAGTCAAATCCAGATGAAGAGCACTAGACTTCTATGAAATATATCCTTAAGTACTTGAGAAGGACTAAGGATATGTTTCTAATCTTTGGTAATGGAGAACTCCAGGTCCAGCAGTATATAGACTCGGATTTTATATCCGACATAGATGATTAAAAGTCAACATTTGGAAGTCTATTTATTTGTAATGGTGGAGCTGTCAGTTGGAAGAGTTTCAAGCAGACGGGATAGCAAATTCTACCATGGAAGTAGAGTACATCGCTGCATCGGAGGGTGCAAAGGAGGCATTTTGGTATGAGAAGTTCACCGTAGAGCTTGGAGTGATGCCATCAAATATTGTTCCTTTATACTATGATAATAATGGTGTCATAGCCCTAGCTAAGGAGTCGAGTTCTCATCAGAAATCTAAGCATATCGAGCAGCGATACCATCTCATCTACGATTACCTCGAGAAGGGATACATCAAGGTCAAGAGAGTCAACACTATAGACAATACGATTGACCTACTGACAAAGCTATTGAGCCAGCAGAAGATCAAAGCCCACCTTGAGAAGATGAAACTTAGATTTGTAGCTAATTGGCTTAAGATCAAGTGGGAGTTTGTTAGATGTATGCCCTAGAAGCCAAATTGGCTGACACTTGTAATACACTTCTAAAGATAATTTTATAATTTTGATATAAATTAATAAAAAAATTATTTTCTATCATAGTGTGTATTTAAAGTGTCTGTGATATATTCTTTGAGTTAATAGTAATGATAATTCATATTTTCAAGAGTTGAAAATTTGAGATACGAATTTTCATAATTAACGTAAAAATAGCTCTCGATCATAGGATCATCATGAGGATGGTGATCGATCCAGAAGGTTGGTGTACGATCACTTTCTTAGAATAGATGTATCTTGAGTCTACGATGTGGAGACATCGGAGTGAGATTATAAGTACTTGTTAGAGAACGAGGTCACTGAGCGTGACCATTTCAACCAGTCATAAGGAAGTCTATCTTCTCGTCGATGACTGATTCGATGCTATAGTGGTGTGTCTGATTCTTTGACTTGAGGTGCATCGACAGTTCATCTTGAGAGTATTATAATTTGACTACACCATAACTCAGTCTTCTAGCCATTCAAAATCCTAAGGTGTATGTTGGCTATAGCATGTTCATTGAAAGAATTGGATTGTACCAATAGAAGATCTATCTACCTCGATAGATGAGGAGTAGCCTTATGATAATCATGAGATTGAGTCCTTAAGCCTATGGCCATGGCAGAGTGAAGATGATAGAAAGAGTTTCTATTAGAGTTTCACATTGGACTCAAATTAATTAATTAATTCATATGATGGATATTGGGTTTCACGAGTTCACCTTAACCCTAATTCTGTCAGGGCTCAAGATAGAAGAACCCAATCACACAGGTAGCTGCACCAAAAAATTCACTTTCAGTTCTGATGGGTTGCTACCATATACTGCTAGGTGTCACTGGTGGATTTTAAGAATAATTAGAATAATTTAGATGATCAATCATTCTAATTGTATGAATCAAAAAAGTTCTAGTCCATTAAAAGATGTTTCGATGATGTCGATGATAGAGATCGCGACATATCTTATTATCATATGAAACTAAATTTAATTGGGTCAAACAAATAAGAATTTTGATCTAGATGTCATCAATTGGACTATTCCAGTTCAATTGATTTGGATTAGATCCAATTAGCTTTAAGAAAATCATGCTAGTACATGATTGAGCCTAACATTCTCCTTTTGTAATCATTTTGGTTCATCTCGATTGAGCCAAATTTATTTGGGCTCACTGAGAAACTTTGTCTTAGTCTGATTGGAGCTTGTCCATATCAGAAAAAAATTATCTTATTTCATTATATGGATTTAAGACAACACCCGCCAATTCTTATCATCTGCTAATTTCTGTTTCTAGGCATAGGTCAACAGTTGACCCTGAACACTTGGACATAGGGCTATGTGTCATGCGCCTATAGGAAAGCACCTGGGGCTCTTGTCCCCTACTAAAAGAGGCAAGAGAGAGGGCGCATGCCACCCTAGGCATGCGCCCCATATTGATAAGGGATGGAGTCTCATACAGATGGGACTCTAGGGTATTTTGATATGATCAAACAACCAGGTGCCAAAGATTCTTGCTTTATCCAGTCTTGATGCCATCTATGTGAATTTTTGAGGGACTCATTTGATTGGATCAGATGACATCATCCCACCAATTAGATTTAGATCTAATTGAATGAAGGCCTCTGATTGGTCGGGATGATGTGGCACTGCATGGCATAGCAGGATCTATTTAAATCCTATCTGTGCCTAGGATTAGAGGGCTTTTTCTTTTCACCATGCCGCAAGGCTACCCTCCTCTATTCTATGCCTCCCTTTGATCCTCTCTCTCTCTCCTCTCCATGCCCAAAGGAGTTGGGCATAGGTTCAAGTGCAATCCAAGGAAGAAAGGCGCCAAGATCAAGAAGAAGGCAACACTACTGAAAGAGACGACTGCTACTTCTTCAAAGAAGTTTTGAAGAACTTCAAGATCAGATCCAGATCTAATTTTTGAAGTGATGATTCAGAAGAAGAAGACCTCCAGATCCTTTCCGAGTGGACAATGGTAGAGGCCAGGTGCATGCATGGCTCCTTCCAAAACCTCAGGATCAATCAGGATCATCATAGGATAATCTGATTACCCAAAAATAAAGGTATGAAATTAAATTAGATTTAATTTTATTTTTAGTTTTAATATTAGATCTTTAGGATCAGATTTGAGATGTCTCAGACCTGATTAGGATCATAAAAAATAATTTTAAAATATTTTTATAGATTCAATCAGATTTGAATGATCATGTGCAAGAAAAATAGGACTTTTTCTTTAGTTATGGCTGTCACCATCAGTTTGTTACAAGTTCCATCTATAAAAGAGATCCTCCAAATATATTTTCTCTAAGCTCTCATTTCCCTTCACATTACTCTGCTACTTTCTTTTCTGAGCATTCCATTTTTGTTGGCCAGAAGAGCTGACTTGATCGTCGAAGGATCCTGTCAGAGCCACCACCCCCGACTCTAGACAGGACTTCTATTTTGCAGGTCTCCGACGGCGATCTCATCTTCTCTAGCTTTAGCTCTATTCTGGCATCAACCTGATTCTACACCAACAATGGTAAATGGATGTGATGACCGCCTTCCTTAATGGTTTCCTTGAGGAGGTGGTCTACATGTCACAGCTAGAGGAATTTATTTCAAGTGAGAGATCAAATCAGGTATGCAAGCTTAAAAGATCTATTTATGGATTAAAGCAAGCTTCAAGGAGTTGGAACATCCATTTTGATGTTACCATCAAAAGGTTTGGCTTCATCAAGAATGTGGATGAACCATGTGTGTACAAGAAGACTAGTTGGAGTACCATAGTTTTCTTGATTTTGTACATAGATGACATACTCCTCATTGAAAATAATGTCCCAATATTACAATCGATCAAATTATGGCTATCAAATAAGTTTTTCATGAAAGATTTAGGAGAAGCATCCTATATACTTGGTATAAAGATCTATAGAGATAGATCTAAGAGGATGCTAGGCTTGTCCCAGTCTAGATACATTGGCGTAGTGCTGAAAAGGTTCAGCATGGATGGGAGTAAATGAGGTTACTTACCCATGAGTCAAGGCATACATCTCTCTAAAAAGATATCTCCTAAGACACCTAAAGAGAGAAATAGAATGAGTTCTATTCCTTATGTTTTAATTGTAGGATCAATAATGTATGCCATGTCATGTACCAGGCCTGATGTTGCTTATGCCTTAGGCATAGCTAGTAGATTTTAGGCTGATTTAGGAGAGGATCATTGAAAAGCTGTGAGAAATATTCTTAAGTACTTAAGAAGGACTAAGAATATTTTTCTAGTATATGGTGGATCTGATCTTAAATTAGAAGCATATTCTGAGTCTAGTTTTCAATCAGATCCAAATGATAGCAATTTTATTTCAGGGTATGTCTTTACTTTGAATGGTGGAGCAGTGAGTTGGAAGAGTACCAAGCAGCCAACTATAGCTAACTTAACAACAGAGGTAGAGTACATTGCTGCAAGTGAAGCCGCCAAGGAAGCTATCTAGATGAAGAAGTTCATCAATGAATTGGGTGTTGTTTCTGAAATTGAGAACCCAGTACCATTTTATTATGATAATACTGGAGCGGTTGCTTAAGCAAAGGAACCAAAGGTCTTATCATAAATCCAAGAATATTCTGAGATGCTTCCATCTCGTTCGTGAAATAATTGAGAGACAAGATGTTGTTATCGAATGAGTAGATACAAAGAACAACATAGCAAATTCATTTACTAAGGCTTTACCATAGCAGCAGTTTGATCGCCACCTCGATTATATGGGATTAAAATATAAGGGCGATTGGCTTTAGTGCAAGTGGGAGATTGAAAGGAATATGCCCTTAAGCCAATCAAAATATGTATTTTGATGGAATAATCTTTTGTCTTCCAGAGTTATGTAATGATAATTTTATATTAAAAATAGGCATTTATTTCATCATAAGGTGCATCTTAATTATTTATTTTTAAGATTATGATGAATCTCATAAATTAGGGCTATAATTTTAGGATTATGATGAGATCATATTAGTGAGATCTAAAATCTTAAAATTCTAATTTTAAACATTCCTGATTGATGGAACATTTAGTTGAAGATCGATATTTTTGAAAAAACTAGCACATCCTTTGTATACTTGATGAAAGGATGATTGATCTCACTATCACTTGTGTATGATACTAATATAAGGATGTGGGTGCTCATTAGAGAATGAGTTCATTGAATTGATCCAACTTGAGAACATCTAACTTGAATATGAAATTGAACATCTAACTGAACTGATCAACCAGAATTATATTCAGGATGCAGGATGATCGAAGGATCTTGTTGAATGATAACTTTTCATTGAAGGATATTTTTGGTATTTTTATCAAAATTTCATATCTTTTAGGTAAACATTATATGTTTCTAGATGTCAATCTTATTTTGTAGATTTGATCAAATTAAAAAATTTAATTTGATCGATAATTAGAAAGTGTTCTAATTGATCAAATCAGGTCAGCTCAATTTGATCTAAATCAATTTGGTTAAGTTATAACCAAATTAGGTCAAATTGCACCCAGACCCACTGCTGGTTAGATGTGGAACCCAATGGATCAACACAAAGGAAATTGATTAAGGGTCTAATTGGATTAGATCATATTTGCAAGTTGAAGATGCAAGCACATGTTGCAAATCCTAGCACCTAGATTCGAATTGAATTCGAATCAAATTTCAATTTGGGCTAATTAAATCTAATTTAAGTCAAATCAGATTTGGCTAATTAGTTGGGTTGACCCTTGGCTTGCTTGGTAGAAAATATGTAGGGTTTCATGCATAGATTTCAAAACTTTTTTGAAAGATAGAGCAGTGGAAGACATAGATTAAACTATTTAATCTATAACATGCATGTAATCAAATTACAAAATCCTACATCAAGGATCTATAACATGTTATGATGCAAATATAAATCTAAAATTAAATTAATCATAAGTGGTATTGATCATATCAATACGTAGATTTAGAATAATTCTAGATCTAATCCTAAATTACATATAGGTCACCAAGAGATTAGATCTCTTACTTTTGTGCAGGTTGAGAACTCTATGGTTGAATCCGTTGTTGCCTTTGGAGCCACACAAGCATCCGATCTCTACAAATGATCCACACGAACCTGCAACACAGATCAGAGGTTTATCGAACGAAGATCCACTCAAAGTGCTAGCTTCTCGCAGATCCCTCCTGATGGTTAATCAACTACATGTTCTTCGGATCTCTTGGACAATCCAAGAGATGAAGAACATGAGGAGGAATGAGGGAGGAATCCAACTCTTGGATCTCCCATAAAACAAAAATAAGAAGACATATGGAAAAAACCCTAGGAGAAGATAAATCTTCTCCTTTAGGACGTCAACGGCTAATGTCCTGAAAACATCTATTATATTAGGTTCAGAGGAGACCTCCTCTGAATTTTTTCCTAATTTTTTAGATATCACACCCTCAGATTTTTCTCAAAAAAATCTCATAAATAAAATTGAGAAGAAGGGCTCTCAAAAAAATCCTGAGAGAAGATCTTTTTCTCTTCTTCTTCTTGCATTAGGATATGATCAGATCATGTCCAAAAATGATCACCATGCCCCGACACCTCGGAGCATAGATTCCATGCCCTCTCTCACTCTCTCTCTCAGATCTTTATCACATAAAAATCACATAAAATAATGAAGAAAAAAAATACTCAAAAGAAAATAAACAGAAGATAATCTTCTCTTATCTTTGTACCTTCATGACATCAATGATTGATGTCCAGATGAAGATCTTTTCTCTAAGGATATTGGCACCATCTTTCCTCAAGTCCTTCCTCTCTCTCTCTCTCTTGTCTCTTCAAGATATCAACCTTTGATGTCATAATTGAGGGCTCTTCTCCATGAATCTTGATGTCACAAATCCTCCATGCCTTCTCCTCTTTTTTGTCTAATTTTTCATTATTTTTCCAGGATTTTTCACATCCTCTATGGTCAAAGAAAGAGGCATCCCCTTTATATTGCAAAACTAGGTCAAAACCTAGTCAAAGGAGGACTTCTATGGGGCGTCCAACTCTTGGATGCTTCTTTCACTTATTTTTTTCATGTAACCACTGATTCTCATATGAAAAACTAAGGAAAAAAGGGCCAAATAAGATAGAGGGGCGTGGGTAGAGTTGGCACACAAGGGAGGGAGGAGTTTGGGTCAAAGAAGACTCTTCCAAGAAGAAAATAATTTCAAATTTTCTTCTAATTTTGATTAAATCAAATTTAAATCTAAATAATCTGATATGGGCCATGGGAAACCTTTTATTAAGCATGGGAAAACATAGAAATAAATCTAGAATTAAAATATGGCATGGGCTTTCTTAGGCATAAGTGAAAGAGAGAGAGTCCCAGTTCAACTAGGACTCCTATTGTTTGACAAGGTCAAAATTATTTTAAATCTAATTTAAATCTTATTTAAACTAGATTAAATATAATCTAATTAAGGATGATCCTAGTCCAATTAGGAGTCTAATTAAATTAGATTAAATCAAGATTTAAATCTAATTTAAATTCTAAGTCAATCAGGTGCACCCAAGTCCTAGTCAAATAAGGAATTATAATTTCTTGCAATTGACTTATCCAATAAACCAACTAGACTTAATCTAATTAAATTCAAACTAATTATAATTAAATTTAATTCAATTAAACTTGATCTCAACTTTATTGCTTAATCAAATTGAGCCAATTAGCAATCCAATTGCTAATCGATCCTCCTACAATACTTGCATTAGGTCAAACATCAATCGTGTTGAATGTTTGACCTCAAAATGATTCTCAATCATCGATTAACCATCCAATCAAATTACAAGCTCTAATATATGTGACCCCATAGGTTTGAACCTATGTTGATAATACAGGAATCAATTCCTGTACCAATCGAAGTTACCATCTAGCAATGGTTTCCGACGTCCGAATAGGTCGAATGTATACAAAGCAACATTCTTAAAACCCTGACCTATGGTTATTGTATAATTTATTTCTATGACCAATAATACTCAAGACGACTGCAAGTATGCTATCAAACACTCATACAAGTCATTTGTATTGTATCTCAAAATTTTGTAAATCCTGTGACACCTTACGAGGATTACCCAGGCCTAGGTTTTGTTAAATTGAAACACAGCAAGACATTCTCTTTCTGAAATTAATCAGGAGTGGTCAATCTCATCTTGACTCACACACCAACTCTACAAGTACTTGACTGTACCCAAAAATCTTTCGTTACCTATATTGAAAATACAGACAGTCCAGCATCAAAGTACAGTGAGTTGCTCGTAAGTCACCATGGCGATCTCAGATCGGAAGGATACTTATATCCATTGGCCTTAATTAGCTATTCTTGATAGTAGAGTGCTACATCGGTCACGTTCAGTACAGATGTACTCCTACATCTTACCTGGATGCCATATCAGTGTCTCCACACCACTTAGTTACGAGGACAACCAATGCATATAGCATACAACGACCTACACTCGATAAGTTATCATCCTTGTTAACAACTTATATTTGATCGTGAATAATTTAAGAACCATCCGATAAATTCTCCTTTATTGATTGATTATGGTTCTAAGGACTTCATCATAATTTAGGAGTTCATTTAAGGAAGATAAAACTTTTATGATGAAATAGCCAAATTACTATTATTATTAGATAATTCATATACTAATTCTAATCATCTACTACTTAGATGATTAACTTTAGGACATATTTTTCAACAAATCTCACTTGGACTAAAGCCAATTAGAATGATATCAAATATCCTATCTTCTACTTGAGTTTGTAGAACTCTTTAGTTCTGAGGCCTTAGCAAATGGGTTGGTGAAGTTCTCCTTTTACATCGGTCTTCTAAAGATCGACGTCACCCAGATCAAATATCTAAGATGAAAATGATGCAGAATATGCTGGTCCTTCGGTTCTTTAGCCTGAGCTATGGCTCCAGTGCTACGATAGGACTGGACCATGGGTGGAGGGTGCCACTCCCAACCTGCTAATGAACCTCAGTAACTACACAGCTTATATGGCAGCATCATATGCCACGATGTACTCTACATCACTAACTGAATAGGCTAAAGTATCCTACTTGGAATCTTTCCAGCAGATTGCTCCTACAATTAGGGTATGAGTCGACATTCTCTTATTGTCATCATGTTCTGACTGAAATCAAAATATCCATATATTTTAAGTTAGTACTTCCATATTTGAGTCACTGTACCTTAGTATTTTTCAAATACTTAGGGATTGTTTATACAATCCTCCAGTGGCTCTTACTTGAATCAGACTGTTATCTGCTCACTACCTCTAGTAAGTATACCATGTCTAATCTCATACATGGATAAATAAGATGACAGCTAAATCTTTATTCCTTGCAATATTGGAATGCTATTCTGGATTAAGAGAATTTCATCCTCAAACATCATAAGTAATAACACTACAAAATATTTTGCACAATAATAAGTGCAGGGTTTGTCTTTGTTTATAACTAAGATATACGTTTAGAATGTATGTTCAAACTCTGAGATGATACTCAGATGGGCTTTATAGGTCCTTACCTTCCCGTCTGCGCTACTCTGATCCTATTAAAAATTCATTCACACCTAATAGATTTTATCCCTTCAGGTGATCAACTAGTGTCCATACATTATTGATTTTTGTAGACTTCAATTTGGATCATATGGCTCCAAGCCACTTCTCAGAATCAGGCCACTACACTATATCCTTATAGGTGATCGGATCTTTGTTGTTCTCATCGAGCTCAACATGATCTCCATCCTAGATCTAGACACTAAAGTATCTGTCCGGCTAACATGGTACTCTATCGGATCTCGATAAAGATGACACTTTAATGGGCTCTAGATTTGATCTGATCAAATCTGATTTTGTAGGTTTATCCGATAACGTCGGATCTTTTCTACCAGTCAAACTTTTATAAGTTCAACTTGATAGACATCAGTTCCTTCTCTAAGAAACTTCTTTCCAAAAGAAATGCCCTTCTACTGATGAACATCTTATGTTCTTTAGCATAGTAGAATTAATAACCCTTAAACACTTATTGGACCAGGATCCAATTTTATCTGTGTGCAAATATACAACATAAGCTGATCAACTCCAAACCCAAAAGTGAGAGAGTCTAGGTCTATGCCCGATCCATATCCTATATAGAGTCAATGCAATAGATTAACTTGATATAAATTTTTAGAGTAAAAAAAATAGTCATAAGAGCACAACCCTGCAACAGGCAGACAAGTATACCCTACTATGGATTGAACCATATCTAACAAAGTTCAATTTCTCCTTTTAGATACACTATGTTCCAAAAAAGAATCCACTGAGAGAGAATCCTATTCTCTCCTAGATATGTCACAAACTCACTGGATAAGTATTTGCCTCCTCGATCTAATCGAAGAGTTTTAATACCTTATCCAGTTTATTTTTTTTTCATTATTGAATCGTTTGAACATTTTAAATGATTCATCTTAGATGTACCCATGCCCAGATAGGTCACCTGTAATAAAATATTAATGTCTTCCTTTGGTACTTAAGTTCAAGGTCCACATATATCACTATATATGAGACTTAGAACGTTATCGGCTCCTTCACCTTTTTCAGTAAAAGATGACTTTATCATCTTTCCAAGAAGACAAGATTCACAGGCTATCAATGATTCACAATCATTAATATCAAGATTTTTCTCTCAAACTAATATGTTTATCTTGTTCTTGTCAATATGACTAAGCCTGTAATGCCAAACATAGACATCCATGACATAATTTAACTAGGGTCTGTACGTTCTACTTACCTTAAGTCCTTGCAATGAATTGCATAAGACCACTGGTATCTAATACCCAGGTAGTAGAATTACATACAGAGAAGTTTTAAGGAGTCATCATATAACATCTTTAATGAGCAATTTTTGCACCTTTCTCTTATTCAGCCTATTGTGGTCAAGGGAAGCAAGACAAATCTTCTTCCTAGGATCCTATTTCAGACATTAGAAGTACTATGCCTGATTTGGGTTAATCTTGGACTAATTATTTTGATTGGGCTCAGAAATTCAAATACGAATCTATTCGTACTGTTGAACCAATATTCAACTTTTGATACTGATTATCGAAGTTGGATCCATAAGTCTTCACTATCTAACAGTAATAGGAGCAATTAGGATTTAGCCTTAATAAAGAACAGTGACCTATTGTATATGAATCATTTTAAGCCTAAAGACTTGGACTTTAGTCTAAAGGTTCTTCCACTATTTTATTTGAACTGATAGCTTCTACCTCTAATTTAAGAAATTACTTTAATTTTCTAGTAGGTACTAGAATTCACATATACTGCACACGAGCCCAACTTTGGTTGGCCCACTCATGTACATCTAAGGGTAGGTTCTTAACCAATTATTTCTCCAAATAATTTTTAGTAATTTTAATTTTGCCCTAGGCCCTGATCAGTTGGCTTTGGCCTTCTCAGAAAAGGATGCAGTCCAACCATTAATATGACCATACTTGGCGCATCCAACCAATAAATGATCAGGCCCAACTTTGGTTGGCCAACCCAACCACCATTAGAGAGATACATCCAAGTCATCATATGATGGATGATAATTTCATTAGTCAACAAGTACCAGGCCTTTGGGCCTCTAATGATTATTGAGTTAATGGACCCATTATCGAACACCTTAATGGAAGGCTATGACTCCGTTATCCCCATAACGTTATCATTTTAAGGACCTAATAATTTTAGAAGATTTAAATTATTAGTGATTTAAGGATAGAAAGGATATGGATCAATTTGCTTCCACTAACTTCACCAAGTCAAGTCCTCCCACTGACTTCGCAAGTGGGAGGACTAGGATCAAGTGATTTAAGTGAAGAAGACTAGGATCAATTATGGTCCATAGGCACCTAAATTAGTCTCACTAATTTTCTATGTGATATGGGTTAGCATGAATCAATGAGCAACCTAATCAAAAATATGATTAACCATATTATCTAGGTAAGTGAGATCGGTGGAAGGGTCTGCCAAGGCTTGCCTTAGACACCATCAGAAATGGCCAGATAAGTAGGCTACCAATTAAAAACCATCAGTCTAGGATGCCAGACTTACCTTAGATACCAATTGATTTGTCAGTCTTGATTTGGTCTACCTAAAGACTCAGGCTCGACCACTGAGCCATGATCAACAATCATTTGTTAAATGTATGGACTTTGATCAACTACAACTATTAAAGTGATCTATAGAAATGACCTAATCCTAATTAACTATTAATTAGGTTTGATCAATTTCTTAACTATGTCTATATTTAATCTAACCCTAGGTTTAATCCAGTTAAGGACCTGATCAAAGCTAACCCATTTTTCTTTAACCCATGTTTTATGAAATTATCTTAGGATCTTCAAATCACAAACCTATATCCTAAATAATCACTCAATTCTTAATTAAGTTCAAGCCTTATGGGTTTAGATTATGGAATCTCAGAACTAGTTTATGATTTTATTATTTGAAATATTTTTAAATTATATTGAATCATATTCAATATATAGTTTTAGATCTTATTTATTTCATTATTTAGATCATGTCCTAGAGTTTCAAATCTAAGGTTTTGCAGAAATTAAGCTCGCGATTTAATTTCTATAAAATAAATATGTCATACATATATATTTTAGATTCAAAATAAAAATTACATATCAACATATGCAATAAGAGGATTAGATCTAAATATAAAACACATCATATGGATCAGATCATAAACCATTTAAAATTAGATTTAAAATTTAAAAATAAATCATAAATTATTTTAGATCTCATCTAATATATTTATGTCTTAGATTTCTCAGATCAGCACATACTAGGACAATCTTTCCACTGTAAAGGGTAAACCTTATAGTAGGACAACCTTATGGCAGTATGTGCAATCCTAATATTATTTAGGTCTAATCTAAATAATCTAAAATAGATCTAATATCTATTAAATTTTAGATTTAAATTAAAAAATTAAATCATAAATTTTTTTAAATCTAATCTAAATAATTCATGATTTTGATTTAGATCAGCATATACTAGGACAATCTTTTCATTGTAAGGGAGTAACCTTACAACAGGACAACCTTATGGCAGTATGTGTGATCTTTAATTAACTTTAATTTTTAGATTTAATCTAAAGCATACATAAATATGTTATAATAGAACCTAGATGCTCTGATACCACTGATAGAAAATATGCAGGATTTCATGCATAAATTTCAAAACTTTTTTAAAATATAGAGCAGCGGAAGACATAGATTAAACTATTTAATCTACAACATGCATGTAATCAAATTATAAAATCCTATATCAAGGATCTATAACATGTTATGATGTAGATCTAATCCTAGATCACATCTAGGTCACCAAGAGATCAGATCTCTTACCTTTGTATGGATCGAGAACTCTACAGTTGAATCCATTGTTGTCTTTGGAGCTGCACATGCATCTGACTTCTATAGGTGATCCACACGAACCTGCAACATAGATTGGAGGTTCGTCGAATGAAGATCCGCTCAAAGTGCTAGCTTCTCAAGGATCCCTCCTATTGGTTAATCAAATGTGTGTTCTTCAGATCAATCCAAGAGATGAAGAACATAAGGAGGAATAAGGGAGGAATCCAACCCTTGGATCTCTCTTAAAATAGAAATAAAAATACGTATGGAAAAAACCCTAGGAGAAGATAAATCTTCTCCTTCAGGACGTCAATGGTTGATGTCCTGAAAATATCTATTATGCTAGGTTCAGAGGAGACCTTTTCCACTAGATTTTTTTCTAATTTTCTAGATATCACACCCTCAGATTTTTCTCATAAAAATCTCATAAATAAAATTGAGAAGAAGGGCTCTCAAGGAAACCCTAAGAGAAGACCTTCTTCTCTTCTTCTTTTCGCATCAGGACATGATCAGATCGTGTCTAAAATTGATCACCATGCCCCAACACCTTGGAGCATAGATTCCATGCCCTCTTCCTCTCTCTCTTAGATCTTTATCATATAAAAATCATATAAAATAATAAAGAAGGAAATACTCAAAAGAAAATAGAGAGAAGATAATCTTCTCTTACCTTTGTGCCTTCATGACATCAACGATTGATGTCCAGATGAAGACCTTTTCTCTAAGGATCTTAGCACCATCTTTCCTTAAGCCCTTCCTCTCTCTCTCTCTCTTGTCTCTTCAAGATATCAATCTTTGATGTCTTAATTCAGGGCTCTTCTTCATGAATCTATTAGATATGTGTGCCCTACAAGCCAGAATTGGTTGACACTTGTAATACATATCTAAGGGAAAAATTATAATTTTGACTATAAATAATAAAATAGATTATTTTCTATCATAATATGTATTTAAAAGTGTCTATGATGCATCCCATGAGTTAATGATAATGATAGTCCGTATTTTCAAGAGTTAAAAATTTAAGATATAATTTTTCATTATTAATTAATAAAATGCTCTCGACTGTAGGATCATCATGAGGATGATGATTGATCTGAAAGATTGGTGTACGATCTCTTCTCTAAGATAGATGAGTCTTGAGTCTACGGTGTAGAGACACTAGAGCAAGAGTATAGGTACTCATTAGAAAATGAGGGCACTGAGTATGACCACCTCGAGCAATCATGAGGAAGTCTACCTTCTCGTCGATGACTGGCTCGAAGTTGCAGTGGTGTATCTGGTTCTTTGACCTGAGGTGCATCGATAGTTCACCTTGAGGGTGCTATAGTTTGACTACACCGTAACTCGATCTCCTAGCCATTTGAAACTCTAAGGTGTATGTTGGCTATAGCATATTCATTGTAGGAATTGGATTACACCAATAGGAGATCTATCTACCTCGGTAGATGAGGAGCAGCCCTATAATGATCATGAGAATCAAGTTCATAAGCCCATGATCATGGTAGAGTGAAATAATAGAAAGAGTTTCTATTAAGGTTTTCATATTAGACTTGAATCGAATGATTAATTCATATGATGAAAATTAGGATTTGATGAGATCACTTTAACCCTAGTCCGATCGGGGCTCAAGATAGAGGAACTTAATCACACAGATAACTGCACCAAGAGGTTTATTTTCAATTTTGATGGGTTGCCACCATATGCTACTAGGTGTTACTGATGGATTTTGAGAGTAATTAGAATGATTTGGATGATCAATCATACTAGTTATCTAAATCAGAAAAGTTCTGATCCATCGAAAGGTGTTTTGATGATGTCGATGATAGAGATCGCGATGTATCCCATTACCATTCAAAACTGAACCTAATTAGGTCATACAAATAAGGGTTTGGATCTGAATATCATCAATTAGACTAGCCCAGTTCAATTGATTTGAATAAAATTCAATTAGGTTCAAGAAAATCGTGCTAGCACACGATTGAGCCTAACGTTCTCCTTCAACAATCATTAAAGGTTGTCTCGACTAAGCCAAATATGTTTGGGCTCACTCAAGAACCTTTACTTGGTCTAACTAGAGCTTGTCTAGGTTAGAAAAGGGTTGTCTTAATTTATGAGATAAATTTGAGATAACACCTACCATTTTTCATCATCTGCTAAATCTTGTCTTTTGACTTTGGTCAAATATTGACCTTTGACACTTAGACATCTGCCCATATGTCATGCACCTATAGGAGAGAACATGGGGGTTTGTCCCCCTACTAAAAAGTAGAAAGAGAGGGGGCACATGTGTAGGGAGGCGTGCGCCCCATGAGGATTACGCCTAGAGTCCCATACAGATGGGACTCCAGGTTGCTTCATGGTTTTAACTTGGGTGGCACCAAAGAGTCCTTTTTGATCAATCTTGGTGCCACCTAAGGAGGTTTATGAGGGACTCTAATATGATTGGATCAGATGATGTCATCCCACTAATTAGATTTAGATCTGATTGCATAAAAAGCCATGATTGGTTGGGATAATGTGGCACTGCATGGCACAGCAAGGTCTATATAAACCCTATCTGCGCCTAGAAGAAAGAGTTTCTACCCTTTGCCCATGCCACAAGGCTTCTCTCCCTCCCTCTCCATGCCACCTTCAAGTCCTCTCTCTCCTATCTACATCCAAGAGTTTTTAGGTGCTAGTTTGGTGCGATCCGAGCAAGAGAAAGGAGACAGGAAAGGAAGAAGACAGCACTGCTGCAAGAGACAACGGTTGATCTTCAAAAGCCATTTTGAAGATCTTCAAGATCAGATCCAGATCTAATTTTTGGAGAATAGATTAAGAAGGAGAAGATCTTTAGATCCTACTCCAGTGGATACCGATAGAGGTCAAACGCTTACGTGGCTGCATCCAGAACCTCAAGCAAACATCAGGATCATCATAGGATAATAGGATTGCCCATAAGAAAGGTATGATTTTATTTTATTTTATTTTATTAGATTAATAAGATTAAATTTAAAGAGTCTCAAAATTGATTTAGATTTAAAATAAAATTTTTTTGAAATATTTCTCTTAATCCAATCAGATCAGAACGAACCTAACTCAGAAAATAGAATTTTTTTCCTTCAATTGGTATCAGAGCCAAGTTTTCAAAATTCATTAGATCTAATTTTATTTAAATTTTGATCTGATAATTAGATAATTTTAGATATCATATGAGATATAATTAGATCTAAAATTAAAAAATTAAAATTAAATAATTTAGATCTAAGATGTACGAGATGCATGACTAGCCTAGGAATAGAATTATTCTATGTGTACTCTAACATCATCATAATTTTAATTTAATTAATTATAATTTTTAAATTTATTTATTTATTATTTTTTAATATTATAAATATTATAATTAAACCTAAAAAATAAAAAATAAATTTATTTAATTTATTCATATGAGATATGATTGATGCATGTTTAGACTAGTTGTAGAATAGATCTACAAAGTTATCTTGAATAAATTTAATTTGATATGATCAAATTTAAATTTTATTTTTTAGATATTTATGAGATAATTTAGATCTAAAAACATGCATGATATGATATATGAGATGTATGCAAAACATATTTTTAAGTTAGATTAATTTTTATATGTGATATATGCTGTAGATCTAACTAGTTTTGTAGATTCATCATGTTTCTGATTAAGACATTCTCCTTGGCCATCCGATCATAAGAATAAAGAAGGGTTTAAAGACCCTCTTCTTTCATTTGATGGGATGTTCTTATGATGTGTAGGGGTGCTGCATGTTCGTCCTTAATCAAAAATCAAAAATTTATTTTTTGCAAAACCCTAGATCCTGAAATCCTAAAATTTTATTTACATGTTTATTTATGAACCCTAAGCTTAATCAAGAATTAAGATTATGAAATATATTAGATATAAAATTAAGAATTTTTAGATCTAAGACATGTTCATAAAATTAGGTTCGAACTTGGGTAGCTTAATTAGGTCTAGCAATTGATCAAACCGAATCAAGAGTCGATTAGATGGGATCAAGAGTGCTTAAATTGATCAGCCTAATAGGATTAAGTCTGGATCAAGATCGAGTCACATGAGCGATCGATCAAGTTAAGACCTAATTAGACTCAGTGGTTAGAGTCTGGATTATAGGCTAACCCGATTGGTTTTGGCTCAATAATTTGGTGTCTAAGAAAAGTTTAGAAAATACAATCGATTGATTTTTAATTGGAAGCTACTTGACTCAAATGTGTTCTTATCGAGTTAGTGATATATTCCTTCCACCGGTCTCACTTACCTGACCATATTTGTTGGCTCAGTCCTGATCTAAGGTGGCTAATAATTCGAGTTAACCTATACCGCTAGGTTAGTCATAATGGTTATGGCTATGTCAAGTCAAGTTTAAAGAGACCTAAATCAAATATTTCTAAGGAAAGATTAAGTCTAAGATCTTCCACCATTATAGATATGCGGGCCCTTCCTGGGGTTGATTATGAAGAGAAAAACCTATTTCTTGGATTAGATTTTTTCAAATCTCATTTGACCAAAAGGAATATTTCAAAAAAAAATTTCTTAGATATAAATTAGATTTGATACTTTTTAGATCTGATTTGATGGATCTAATAAAATAAAATAAAATAAAATAAATTTAATTTAATTTATACCTTATTCTTGGGTAATCTTATTACTCTGTGATGATCCTGCTGATTGCTTGAGGTTCTGGATGTAGTCACGCAATCGCCTAGCCTCTACCAGTATTCACTCAAGCAAAATTTGGATATCTCCTCCTTCTCAATCTTTTCTCTAAAGATTAGATTTGGATCTGATTTTAAAGGTCTTCAAAATAATTTCTGAAGATTTGATGTTGTCTCTTGCAGTAGTGCTGCCTTCTTCCTTTCTTGTCGCCTTTATCTTACCTAGATCGCACCAAACTGAAATCCAAAGCCCCTTGGGCATGGAGAGGAGAGAGAGGATCAGAGGTAGGCATGGAGGAGAGAGGGAGATGGCTATGTGGCATGGGCAAGGGGAGAACCTCTCCAAAATCTAGGCACAGATAGGGTTTATATAGACCCTACTGTGCCATACAGTGCCACATCATCCCGACCAATCATGTCTCTTCGTGCAATCAAATCTAAATTTGATTAATGGAATGACATCATCTAATCCAATCAGATGAGAGCCCCTCTCCAACATCCTTAGGTGGCGCCAATATTGGTCAAAGTAGAGTCTTAGGCGCCACCTAAGTTTATTCCATGAAGCAACCTGGAGTCCCATCTGTATGGGACTCCAGGCATCATTATACTTAGGTGCACGCCTCCCTAGGCATGCACCCCCTTCTTTTCTCTTTCTAGTAGGGGGACAAACATCCATCTACTCTCCTATGGGTGCATGATATATAGGCAGATGTCTAAGTATCAAATGTCAACATTTGACCAAAGTCAAAAGACAAGAATTAGTAGGTGACGAAAAATGATAGGTGTTATCTCAAATTTATCTCATAAATTAAGATAATCCTTTTCTAACTTAGACAAGCTCCAATCAGACTAAGTAAAGGTATCTGAGTGAGTCCAAACATATTTGGCTCAGTCAAGACAACATGTGATGGTTGTTTAAGGAGAACATTAGGCTCAATCGTATGCTAACATGATTTTCTTGAACCTAATTGAATCTAATTCAAATTAATTGAAGTGGGTTAGTCTAATTGATGATATCCAAATTCAAACCCTTATTTGTGTGATCCAATTAGGTTCAATTCTGTATGGTAATGAGATATGTCATGATCTCTATCATCGACATCATTGAAACATCTTCCAATGGATCAAAACTTTTTTGATTTATACAACTAAAATGATCGATCATCCAAATCATTCTAATTGCTTCCAAAATCCATCAGTGACATCTAGCAGTATATGGTGGCAATTCATCAGAATTAAAAATAAACCTCTCGGTGCAATTACATGTGTGATTAAGTTCTTCTATCTTGAGCTCCGATCAGTTTAGAGTTAAGGTGAACTCGTCAAAACCTAATTTCCATCATATGAATTAATCATTCGATTCAAGTTCGATGTAAAAATCTTAATAGAAACTCTTTCTATCATTTCACTCTGCCATAGCCATGGGCTTATGGACTTGATTTCATCATAAGGCTGCTCCTCATCTATCGAGGTAGATAGATTTTCTCTTAGTGCAATCCAATTCCTACAATGAACATACTTTAGCCAACATGCACCTCAGGATTTTGGATGGCTAGGAGACCGAGTCATGGTGTAGTCAAACTATAACACCCTCAAGGTGAACTGCCAATGCACCTCAGGTCAAAGAATCAGACATACCACTGTAGCTTTGAGTTAGTCATCGACGAGAAGGTAGACTTTCTTATGACTGCTCGAGGTGGTCATGCTTAGTGCCCTCGTTCTCTAACGAGTACCTATACTCTCGCTCCAGTATCTCTACACCGTAGACTCAAGACTCATCTACTATAAAAAAGTGATTGTACACCAACCTTCTGGATCAATCATCATCCTCATAATGATCCTACAGTCGGAAGCATTTTATGAGTTAATAATGAAAATTTATGTCTTAAATTTTTAACTCTTGAAAATAAGAATTATCATTGCCATTAACTCAAGAGATGTATCATAGACACTAAATACACATTGTAATAGAAAATAATTGATTTTATTATTTATAGTCAAAATTATAATTTTATCATTAGAAGTGTATAATAAGTGTCAGTCAATTTTGACTTCTAGGGAACACATATCTAACAGATTATTCTCGATTGGTTATAGTGGTTTGGTTGCACCAAAAAGATGCAACCATATCTATTAGGTATTGGATGCTATGGGCTGGAGGATGGATTGGGCTCAATATTCTGGATACATTGAGAGATGCAATTAGGAATCCAATATGTGCGAATGGTGGGTCTGACTTAACTAAGGAGTGAATCAATATTTCGAACATGATGAGATTCATGAATTAGAGATCAAGCCTGGGTGCACCATGATTAGAGAATCATTGGACAAGAGTTGTTCACTCATTGACTAACCCATGACCAATAACTATTAGATGAGATAATGAGTCAGTTGGTAGGACTACACCACCCACTAGAAATCATTAATCATGAAGATTTTTGCATCTCTACAAAGAGAGTGTAGAGATCCAAAAAAAATAGTGGAAGCTAATTTATTTAAAAATCAAACTCCTAAACAAATTAGTCAAGTCTTAATTATAAAATCTAACTAGAAACTTTGACTTTCTATAGGAAAAAGAAAAATGTCTACATCCAACCAACTAGCTCGTATCCTGAACACCCATAGACTGACCGAACCCAATTACAAGGATTGACTTTGAAACTTCAAAATCATTTTAGGTTCTAAGAAGTTAACTCATGTATTGGATTAGGATCCTCCCACCTTACCGGCCTGTCCATCTGCTAAATAGAGAGCATCTCTTGACAAATGGATAGATGAAGAAAATAAGGTCAGATACTACATGTTGGGCTCGATGTCTGATGAGCTTCAGCGCCAACATGAAGATATCAAGACTGTCCACCAAATGTTGGCTAACCTGCAAGAGTTGTTTGATGAACAGATTTGCACAGCCAAATATCAGATCACTAAATGACTTTTTAAGGCTAAAATGCATGATGGAAAGTCAGTCCAAGATCATTATCTGATGATGATCAAGGACTTGGAAGAGCTTAAGAAGGTCAGAGTAAAGTTAGACCAGGATCTACAAAATGATATAATTTTGCAATCCTTGACTGATGCATATGGGTAGTTCATCATGAACTACCATATGCATAAACTTCAAAATACTCTGGCCGAACTTATGAATATACTAGTTACTGCTGAGCTTTCTATGAAAGATTCTAAAGGCTTAGTACTTGCTATGGAATAGACTTCTTTCAAGAGAAAATCTTTTGGAAAGAAGAAGAAGTCTATAAAAAGGCAGAAGGTGGAAGGTGGAAAGAAAAAGAAGATAGAGCTGAAAAAGAAGGCCGCTGACAAAGAAAAGTATTTTCATTATAATATTGATGGCCACTAAAAGCAGAACTGCCTTACATACTTGGCCACCCTGAAGAATAAGAAGGAGACTGGTCCTTCTGGAGGTATACTCATTATTGAATCTAACCTTACGATTTCTTCTGCATCTAGTTGGGTGCTTGACTCTGGTTCTAGTGCTTATTTATGCACTTCCATGCAGGATCTTGAGAATAGCAGGAGGCTGAGGGATGGTAAGATGATCCAACATGTCAAAAATAGAGCAAAGGTTGCTACTGTGATCATGGAAACCTACCCTCTTTGACTACTATTTGACTTAGATTTAGTACTTAGGGATTGTTATTATGTGCCTGCCGCAAGTAGGAATTTGATTTTTATTTCATGTTTAGCATAAGAAGGCTATGTAATTAGTTTTCTTAAGGACCATTATAATATTCTTTATGAAAGAATATAAATTGCAAGTGGTTTTCTTATTAACGATCTCTAGCAGTTACATATTGATTTATCTATCTTTAATATCGAGCAAAATATGAATGCCGTTAAATGATCCAAGGATAGTCCAAACGTTAGGTATCTATGGTACCTAAGACTAGGTCATATAGTAGAAGATAGGATTAACAAATTGGAGAAAACCAGACTATTGAGTCCATTGACTTTCGAGTCATATCCAATTTGTGAATCATATCTTCGTGGCAAAATGACTAAGCTCCCCTTTGTAGGTCATAGGAGAAAGGCCACGAATCTACTAGTGCTAGTACATACTGATGTATGCGGTCCATTTAATGTGCCAGCTAGAGGTAACTTTGATTACTTCATAACCTTTACCGATGATTTATCTCAGTATGGGTACGTGTATCTTATGAGACACAAGTCTGAAGCTTTTGAAAAATTCAAGAAATTTAGACATGAAGTCGAAAAGCAAACTAAAAAATCCATTAAGATTCTTCGATCAGATCGAGGAGGTGAATACCTTAGTCAAAAATTCCTGAACTATCTCAAGCAAAATGGCATAGTCTCTCAATAGACTCCACCTGAAACACCTCAACTCAACGGAGTTTCAGAATGGAGAAATCAGACCCTATTGGATATGGTTCGATCCATGATGAGCTTCATAGACCTTCTTAATTTTTTTTGGGGACATAATTTGTCAACTGCTATATATTTACTGAATAGGGTTTCCTTTAAAACCATTCCTACCACACCATATAAGATATGACATGGTAAGAAACCAAGTCTGAGTCATCTCAGAATTTAGGGTTGTTCGACTCATGTCAAAAGATAACAAGCGAACAAGTTAGACTATAGGTCTTTTAGAGCTCAATTTATAAGATATCCTAAAGAAATATTAGGATATTATTTCTACATTCCAGAAGATCACAGTGTGATTGTGAGCTGGCATGCCATCTTTCTTGAAAAATAGTTTATTCAAAAGAGCAGCATTGAATACAAGATCAAGGCTAGAGGAATAGTCCTCAAGAGCAACAACCTTAAGGACCCATGGGAACCAATCAGGTTGGCCAGATACAATCTCTCATCCACCATCGTAGATGAAAAAGATAATCCCATCCCCTGAGAGATACTTAGGTAGCTTTAGAGGGATAGAGAAATATCTCATAGGTATATGGGGTTCCCATACGAATTCCAAACCTATGAATGAGGTAATATTGAATATCAACTCTTTTGAAAAATGGTTACGAGGTAATGAAGTCAAAAATTGACATCGATGCACCTCGAACCAAGTCTGCCTTGGTAGATCCACCGAAGGTATAGTAACCTATTAGTGTAAAATATCACAGAGAAAGATTGGTGCAAATGGAATGTGGAGATATTCAAAAGGCTAGATAGGGCAAAAGTATAAGTCCAGCACGAAGGCATCTATCAGAAGATAACCTTTCCATCAGTGCTGTATGCTAATCATCACGCCCACATTGCTTGCTGTGTAGTTTTATTTTCGATAATGAAATTGTTAGACTATAGTTGCCCTAAAGCTATAATTGGCTGATACTTGTAATTACACTTTAGGGGCAAAATTATAATTTTTGACTAAAAAGCAATAAATGGGTTATTTTTTGATTAACATATGTGTATTAGTGTCTGTGATAACATCTTTGAGTTAATGGTAATGATAATTCAATATTTTCAAGAGAGTTGAAAATTTAAAGACATGAATAATCATTGTTGAACTTAAATTTGCTCCAGGACCATAGGATCGTGCACGAGGGATGGTGATTTGTACCAGAAGGTTGGTGTACACAATCGCTTCTTTCTCTTTAGTAGATGAGTCTTAAGTCTAAGTGTGGAGAGCAACGGGATCGAGAGGTATAGGTACTCGTTAGGAACGAGGGATTCGAGCCGATGACCATCGAGTAGTCCAATTGGCGAGTCTACCCTTCTCTGTCTAATGATGACTCCGAGCTGCAGTAGTGTGTGCTGATTAAACTTTGACCTAAGGTGCATCGACAGTTCACCTTGAGGGTGTTACTAGTTTGACTACAACATTGCTCGTCTTCCTAGCCATATGGAACCCTGAGGTGTATGTTGGCTATGCACATGTTCATTGTAGGAACTAGGATGGCATCAAAGATGGAACTATCTACCTCGGTGTAGAGGAGCCACCCTACTGATAATAGCATGAAGAGAATCAAGTCCAGAAGCCCATGGCCATGGGTAGAGTGAAATAATAGAAGAGTTCTATTTAGATTTTCACATTGGAGACCGAATCGAATGGATTACATCATATGAACAGAGACTAAGGGTTTGACGAGTTCACTAAACCCCTAATACAATCGGGGCTCCAAGTAGAGAACTGAATCACATAGGTGAGTGCACCAAGAGGTTTCGCATTCAACTCTGATGGGTTTGCCACCGATTCGCTAGTGTCATTGGCGTGGATTTGGGAGCAATTAGATGTTTTGATATATCGATATCTATTACTGTTCGTATCAGAAGAGTTTTCGATCCATCGAAAGGAGTTTCGATGGATTGTCGAGATGAATAGAGATCAATGGCCATAATCCCAATTCCATACAGAATTGAAACTAACTGGGGTCACACCGCAAACAGGGTTTGAATCTGGTGATCATCAATTGAACTGATCTCAGTTCAATGATCTGAATAGAGAGATTCAATAGGTTCAGGAAATCCGTGCCTACGCATGCCGATTGAACTAACACGTCTTTACTTTTGCTATCATAAATAAAGTTATTCCTAGTCTGAGCCAAAGGAGTTTGGCTCATCAGAGGCCATTCAATATAGTTTTGACTGGAGGTTATCTAAGTTAGAAAAGGTTGTCTTTTTACTAGACATTACCTACCATTTTTTGGTTCACCTGCCATTTCTTGTTCTTTGACTTTGGGTCAAAGTCTACCTTTGACTGGTCAATACGTTGACCCAATTGAAACACTTTGAACTTTTGAACCACATGTCCATGCACTATTGGAGGCTGGTGGGGGCCATGTCTCCCTACTAGAACCTGGCAAGGAGAAAGGGCGCGCACCACTAAGTGTTGGCCCAAAAGATTGGAGTTGCCCTAGGAGTCCTTTTGGACAGGACTCCATCTCCTTTTTGTGAATTCCAAGAGTTTTTGCATTAGAACCTATACCTTGGGACTGGTCATGGTGAGGTTGCCAACTCTAAGGAAGGAATCCAGGGGACTCTATTCTCGTAACCAGATCATATTTATATGATCTAAGTCACAAAGGTTGTGATTGGGTTGGGAAGTAAAGAGGATTGGATCATAGCTTAGTCTATAAATCAAGACCGCTATATCAACTCAGATTAAAGAAGAATATGTGAGAATCTAATAGTTTCTCACACGCCCCAAGGCTTGCCTCTTCCCCTCCCTCTCGCATGCAAAAAAAACCACCCCTTCTCCCCTTGCTGCTCCCCCCATGTCCCAAAAGGAGTTTTTGGACCTTGGTTGGTGCGATTTCAATATAAAGAAAGACGAATCAAAAAAGTTAGAAGGCCGCACTGCTTGCAAAGGACCGACTGCTCATCCTCTAAAAAGGGATTTTGAAGATCCTCCCAATCAGATCAGATCTATTTTTGGAAGGCCGTGATAGAGAAGAAGAGATCTCTAAGATCTTAACCCGAGTGATACCGGTAGAGGCCAGGCGCTTGGTGTGGCTAAAGAATCAGAACCTTCCGCTGCAAAGGATCATCACATGGATATACGGATTAGCAGATCGGTATTAATTTGATTTAATTTATCTTTATTTTATTTTATTAAATATAATTAGATCTAACTATCTTCCTTTGGCGATAAAGACATTTTTTTTAAAAATATAATCGTCTTTGAATCTGATCAAGATCTGAACGAACCTGGACCGGAAATCAAGGATTTCCTCACTGGTATCGAGCCATGGTTTTCTAAATTGTTTAAATTATAATTTTTAAATTTATTTTTATTAAAAAATAATTGATTTCAGATGTCACATGAGATGTGATCAGATCTAAAATCAGAAAAAATTAAAATTAAATGATTTGGATCTAAGATTAGAAGATATGCATGACTAGTTCTAGAATAGAATAGTTCTATAGAATAGTCTTGCATGTTCTTGATTTAATCTGATTAAATCATACTTTAGATCTTTTTATTTACTATTTTCTAATATTATAAGTGTTATAATAACATCTAAAAAATAGCAAATAAAAATTATTTAATTTTTGAAACATCATATGAGATGTGATTGATGCATGTCTAGACTAGTTGTAGAATAGTTCTACATAGTTGTCTAGATTAGAATTTATTTTGATTAGATCAATTTAAATCTAATTTTTTAGATTATTATGAGATAATTTAGATCTGAAAATATGCATGATTCGATACATGAGATGTATGCAAAATATGCCATGATTAGATCTACTTTGTATATGAGATATATGATATAGATCTGATACTGTTTTGTAGTATTGAATGTTCCTGATTAAGGCGTTCCTCTTGGCCGTCCGATCATAAGAACGAAGAAGGGTTTAAAGGCCCTCTCTTCCCATTCGATGGGGTGTTCTTATGATGTGTAGGGGTGCTGCGTGTTCGTCCTTAATCAGAAATCCCAAAACTTACTTTCTGCAAAACCCTAGATCCTGAAACCCTAGGATTTATTGTGCATATTTTGTTTATGAACCCTACTTAATTAAGAATTAAGTTTATGAATATTAATTAGGTCTAAAATTGAGAATTTTAGATCTAAGACATATTCATAATACTGGGTTCGGGCTTGGGTAGCTCAATTAGGTCTAAGCGGTTGATCAAACCGAATCAAGAGTTGGTTAGATGGGATCAACAATGCTTAAATTGACCAGCCTAATAGGATTAAGTCTGGGTCAAGATCGAGTCACGATCAAGTAAGACCTAATTAGGCTCATAGGTTAGAGTCTGGATTGTAGGCTAACCCAATTGGTTCTGGCTCAACAATTTGGTGTCTAAGGTAAGTTTGGCATAGACGACCGACTGGTTTTTAATTGGAAGCTACTCAACCTGAATGCATTCTTGTACGAGTTAATGGCATATTCCTTCCACCGGTCTCACTTACCTGGCCATATCTGTTGACACAGTTTTGATCTGAGGTGGTCAATAATCCGAGCTAACCCATGCCACTAGGTTAGTCATAATTGTTATGACTAAGCCAAGTCTAGTTTAATGAGACCTGAATCAATTCTCCCTAAGAAAAGATTAAGTCTGAGGTCTTCCACCATTGTAGATGTGCGGGCCCTTCCCGGGGTTGATTGTTCTCGACTGGATACAGTGGCTCAGTTGCACCGAAAAGATGCAACCATGTCTATTAGGCATTGGATGCTATGGGCTGGAGGATGAGTTGGGCTCAATATTTCGGATACGGTGAGAGACTCAATTAGGAATCCAGTCTATGCAAATGGTGGGTCTGACTTAACTAAGGAGTGGATCAATATTCCGGATACGGTGAGATTCATGAATTAGAGACCAAGTTTGGGTGCACCATGATTAGGGAATCATTGAACAAGAGTTGTTCACTCATTGGCTAACCCATCACCAATAACTGTTAGGTGAGGTGATGAGTCAGTTGGTGAGACCGCACCACCCACTAGAAATCATTAATTATGGAGATTTTTGCATCTCTACAGAGGGAGTGTAGGGATCCGAGAAAATAGTGGGAGCTAATTTGTTTAAAAATAAAATTCCTAAACAAATTGGTCAAGTCAAAATTACAGTATCTAACTAGAATCTTTGACTCTCTACAGAAAAATGTCTGCGTCCAACCCATTGGCACGTATCCGGAACACACATAGACTGACCGAACCCAATTATAAAGATTGGCTCAGGAACTACAAAATTATTTTTGGTTTCGAGAAGTTAACCCATGTTTTGGATCAGGACCCTCCCACATTACCAGTCCGTCCATCTATTGAACAGAGAGCATCTCTGGAAAAATGGATTGATGAAGATAATAAGGCTAGATATTACATGTTGGGCTCGATGTCTAATGAGCTCCAGCACCAACATGAGGATATTGGGACTGCTCACCAAATGTTGGCTCACCTGTAGGAGATGTTTGGTGAACAGAGTCGCGCAGCCAAATATCAAGTCACAAAATGACTTTTTAAGGCTAAGATGCGTGATGGGCAGTCAGTCCAAGATCACTGTCTGACAATGATCAAGGACATGGAAGAGCTTGAGAAGCTCGGTGTGAAGTTGGACTTGGACCTGCAGAACAATATCATTCTGCAATCCTTGACTGATGCATATGGGCAATTCATCATGAATTACCACATGCATAAACTTCAGAATTCCTTGGCCGAATTAATGAATATGCTGGTTACCGCTGAGCTTTCTATGAAAGGTTCTAAAGGCTCAGTTCTTGCTATGGAATGGACTTCTTCCAAAAGAAAGTCTTATGGAAAGAAAAAGAAGTCTGTGAAAAAGCAAAAGGTGGAAGGATCAAAGAAGAAGAAGGCAGAGCCGAAGAAGAAGGTCGATGTCAAAGGAAAGTGTTTCCATTGCAACAGCGACGGCCATTGGAAGCGGAACTGCCCTACTTACCTGGCCACCCTGAAGAACAAGAAGGAAGGTCCTTCTGGAGGTATGCTCGTTATTGAGTCTAACCTTACGGTTTCTTCTGCATCCAGTTGGGTGCTTGACTCTGGTTCTAGTGCTCATCTGTGCACTTCCATGCAGGGTCTTGAGGATAGCAAGAGGTTGAGGGATGGAGATATGATCCTACGCGTTGGTAATGGAGCAAGAGTTGCTGCAGTAGCCGTGGGAACATACCCTCTTCGATTACCATCTGGTTTAGACTTAGTTTTGAAAGACTGTTATTTTGTGCCTGCAGCTAGCAGGAATTTGATTTCTGTTTCATGCTTAGCACAAGAAGGTTATGTGATCACCTTCTTTAAGGACCATTGTAACATTCTTTATGAAAGAAATAAAATTGCAAATGGTTTCCTTATTAATGGTCTTTATCAGCTACATATTGATGTACCTGTTTTAACTATCGAGCAAAACATGAATGCCAAATGACCTAGGGATAGTCCAAACAATAGATATCTATGGCACTTGAGATTAGGTCATATAGCAGAAGATAGGATCAACAAATTGGAGAAAAATGGGCTATTGAGTCCATTGACTTCTGAGTCATATCCAACTTGTGAATCTTGTCTTCAAGGCAAAATGACTAAACTCCCTTTTGTAGGACATGGGGAGAGGGCCACAGATCTCCTTGCCCTAGTACATACATATGTGTGCGGCCCATTTGATGTGCCGGCTAGAGGCAATTTTGTCTACTTCATTACCTTTACTGATGATCTGTCTAGGTATGGGTATGTGTATCTTATGAGACACAAGTCTGAAGCCTTTTGAAAAGTTCAAAGAATTCAGACATGAAGTAGAAAAACAAACTAGAAAAACCCATTAAGGTTCTTCGATCAGATCGAGGAGGTGAATACCTTAGCCGAGAAATTCCTAGACTATCTCAAGGAAAATGGCATAGTCTCTCAATGGACTCCACCAGGAACACCTCAACTCAACGGGTTTCAGAATGGAGAAATCGGACTCTATTGGATATGGTTCGATCCATGATGAGCTTCACAGACCTCCCTGATTTTCTTTGGGGACACTCATTGTTAACTTCAATCTATCTACTGAATAGGGTTCCCTCTAAAACCGTTCCTACCACACCGTATGAGATATGGCACGGTAAGAAACCAAGTCTGAGTCATCTCAGAATTTGGGGTTGTCCGGCTCACGTCAAAAGACAACAAGCGGACAAGTTAGAGTTTAGGTCCTTTCAGAGCTCGATTCATAGGATATCCTAAAGAGTCATTAGGATACTATTTCTACATTCTAGAAGACCACAATGTGATTGTGAGTCGACATGCCATATTTCTTGAAAAATAGTTTATTCAAGATAGCGGCATTGGAAAATAGATCAAGCTTGATGAGAAAGTCTCACAAGTGGAACGAGCTAAGGACCAATTGGAACCAAATCAGGTTGAGCCAATAAGAACACTACCTCCTCCACCTCGTAGATCGAAAAGAGTTTTCCGTCCCCCTGAGAGATACTTAGGTATTATTTCAGAGGAAGTAGAGAAAATGTTCCTCGTAGGTAATGGTGCTCATGGTGATGATCCCAAAACCTACAACGAGGCGATATCAGATATCGACTCCGAGAAATGGCTTAGAGGCAATGCAGTCAGAAATTGACTCGATGCACTCAAACCAAGTCTGGACCTTGGTAGATCCACCAGAAGGTATAGTACCTATTGGGTGTAAATGGATCTTCAAGAGAAAGATTGGTGCAGATGGGAAATGTGGAGACATTCAAGGCTAGACTGGTGGCAAAAGGTTATAGTCAACGCGAAGGCATTGACTATCAGGATACCTTTTCCCAGTAGCTATGCTAAAATCCATCCACACATTGCTTGCTTGTTGCAGCCTATTTCGATTATGAAATATGGCAAATGGACGTGAAAATGGCATTCCTTAAATGGATATCTTGAGGAAGATATCTATATAGGAACAGCCGCTAGGTTTCACATCCAGTGATACTGATCACAAGGTTTGCAAGCTGCAAAGATCCATATATGGACTTAAGCAAGCATCTCGGAGCTGGAACACTCATTTCAATGATGTGATCAAAAAGTTTGGTTTCATCAAAAATGAAGAGGAACCATGTGTTTTCAAAAAGGTCAGTGGGAGCGCTGTTGTCTTCCTCGTATTGTACGTGGATGACATCCTCCTTATTGGGAATGATATTCCCATGTTGACCATCAGTCAAGAATGTGGTTGTCCAAGGAATTCTCCATGAAAGACCTAGGTGAAGCATCCTTTATTCTAGGAATTAAGGTCTATAGGGATAGACCGAATAGGATGCTAGGACTTTCACAGAAGATGTACATAGAGGAAGTACTAAAGAGGTTTAGTATGAAAAACTCTAAGAGGGGATTAATACCCTTCAGACATGGTATTCATCTTTCCAAGAAGATGTGCCCTAGCACACCTGAGGAAATAGAACGCATGAGCAAGATCCCTTATGCTTCTGCAATAGGGAGCCTCATGTATGCCATGCTATGTACACGACCTGATATAGCCCATGCTGTGAGTGTCACAAGCAGATATCAGTCAAATCCAGGTGAAGAACACTGGACTTCTGTGAAATGTATCCTTAAGTACTTGAGAAGAACTAAGGATATAATGTTGGTCTTTGGTAATGGAGAACTCCAAGTCCAAGGGATACACAGACTCAGATTTTATGTCTGATATAGATGATCGAAAGTCGACATCTGGCTGTCTGTTTGTGTGCAATGGTGGTGCTGTCAGCTGGAAGAGTTCCAAGCAAACGGTGATAGCAGATTCCACCATGGAAGTAGAATATATCGCTGCATCAGAGGCTGCGAAGGAAGCATTCTGGTACAAGAAGTTTGCTGCAAAAATTGGAGTAATGCCATCAGATGCCATTCCTCTATACTGCGACAACAATGGCGCCATAGCCCTTACTAAGGAGCCAAGGTCTCATCAGAAATCCAAGCACATTGAGCAGGCGATACCACCTCATCCGCGATTACCTCGAGAAGGGTTACGTCGAGGTCAAGAGAGTCGAACTCCGCAGATAATGTGGCAGACCCACTTACAAAGCCGTTGGGCCAGCAGAAGATTCGAAGCCCACCTTGAGAAGATGGGACTTAGACTTGTAGCCAATTGGCTTTAGGACAAGTGGGAGATTGTTAGATATATGTGCCCTAGAAGCCAGAATTGGCTGACACTTGTAATACACTTCTAGGGGCAAAATTGTAATTTTGACTAAAATCAATAAATGGGTTATTTTCTATCACATATGTGTATTTAGTGTCTGTGATACATCCTTTGAGTTAATGGTAATGATAATTCATATTTTCAAGAGTTGAAAATTTAAGACATGAATAATCATTATTAACTCATAAATTGCTCCCGACCATAGGATCATCACGAGGATGGTGATTGATCCGGAAGGTTGGTGTACAATCGCTTCTCTTTAGTAGATGAGTCTTGAGTCTACGGTGTGGAGACACCGAAGCGAGAGTACAGGTACTCGTTAGAGAACGAGGGCACTGAGCGTGACCACCTCGAGTAGTCATTAGGGAGTCTACCTTCTCGTCAATGACTGACTCGATGCTGCAGTAGTGTGTCTGGTTCTTTGACCTGAGGTGCATCGGCAGTTCACCTTGAGGGTGTTATAGTTTGACTACACCATTACTCGGTCTCCTAGCCATATGGAACCCTGAGGTGTATGTTGGCTATGACATGTTCATTGTAGGAACTGGATGGCATCAAGATGGAATCTATCTACCTCGGTGGTAGAGGAGCAGCCCTATGATAATCATGAGAATCAAGTCCAGAAGCCCATGGCCATGGCAGAGTGAAATAATAGAAAGAGTTTCTATTTAGATTTTCACATTGGACTCGAATCGAATGATTACATCATATGACAGAGACTAGGGTTTGACGAGTTCACCTTAACCCTAATCTGATCGGGGCTCAAGATAGAAGAACTGAATCACACAGGTAGCTGCACCAAGAGGTTCGCATTCAGCTCTAATGGATTGCCACCATATACTGCTAGGTGTCACTGATGGATTTTGGGAGCAATTAGAATGATTTAGATGATCGATCATTCTAGCTGTTCGAATCAGAAGAGTTTTGATCCATCGAAAGGAGTTTCGATGATGTCGATGATAGAGATCATGACATATCCCATTACCATACAGAACTGAATCCTAACTGGGTCACACAAACAAGGGTTTGAATCTGGTGATCATCAATTGAACTGATCTAGTTCAATTGATCTGAATGAGATTCAATTAGGTTCAAGAAAATCGTGCTAGCACTCGATTGAACCTAACGTTCTTCTTTTGCTATCATAAATAAGTTGTCCTATCTGAGCCAAAGGAGTTTGTGCTCAATCAGAAGGCCTTCATATGGTCTGACTGGAGGTTGTCCAAGTCAGAAAAGGTTGTCTTATTTTGTAAGACATTACCTGCCATTTTTGGTCACCTGCCATTTCTTGTTCTTTGACTTTGGTCAAAAGTCTACCTTTGACTGGTCAAACGTTGACCATTGACACTTTGACTTTTGACCACATGTCATGCACCTATTGGAGAGCTGGTGGGGGCCTGTCCCCCTACCAGAACCTGGCAAGGAGAAGGGTGCACGCCACCCTAGGCGTGTGCCCAAGTTGGAGGCGCCTAGGAGTCCTTGTTGGATAAGGACTCCATCTCCTTTTTGGATTCCAATTAGAGTTCTTCTAAGAACCAACTTTGACTGGTCTTAGGCACCCTCTAAGAAGAAATCCAGGGGACTTATTTCCACCAATCAGATTTAGATCTAATTTCATAAAGGGTTGTGATTGGTTGGGAAGAAGAGGAGTTGGATCATAGCTAGTCTATAAATAAGATCCTGTATCCAACTCAGATTAAAGAAGATATGATGAGATCATAGTTTCCCCATGCCCCAAGGCTGCCTCTCCCCTCCCTCTCCATGCCAAACCACCTTCTCCCCTTGCTCTCCACATCCAAAAAGAGTTTTGGACCTTGGTTGGTGCGATTTAGATCAAAGAAAGGCGATCAAAAGTAAGAAGGCTGCGCTGCTGCAAAGGACGACTGCTCATCTTCGAAAAGAGTTTTGAAGATCCTCCAGATTAGATCCAGATCTAATTTTTGGAGGCATGATAGAGAAGAAGAGGATCTTTAGATCCAACCCGAGTGGATACCGGTAGAGGCCAGGCACTTGCGTGGCTAAGATCTAGAACCTTCCGCTGCAAACAGGATCATCAATAGGGTAATAGGATTACCCAGATCAGGTAAATTAAATTTGATTTAATTTATCTTTTAATTTTATTTTATTAAAATAATAAGAATCAGATCTGAAATATATCAAGATCTGATTGAGATCAAGAGAAAAATTTTTAAAATATATCTCTTGATCTGATCAGATCTGAACGAACCTGGACCGGGAAATCAGGATTTCCCTTCAAAAATATGACAAATGGACATGAAAATGGCATTCCTAAATGGATACCTTGAGGAAGATATCTATATGGAACAGCGGCTAGATTTCATATCTAGTGATGCTGATTATAAAGTATGCAAGCTACAAAGGTCCATACATGGACTTAAGCAAGCATCTCAGAGCTGGAATACTTATTTTAATGATGTGATCAAATTATTTGGTTTCATCAAAAATGAGGAGGAACCATGTATTTTCAAAAAATTCAGTGGGAGTGCTATTGTCTTCCTCGTACTGTACGTGGATAATATCCTACTTATTGAGAATGATATTTTCATGTTGACCACAGTTAAAATATGGTTATCTAAAGAATTCTCCATAAAAGACCTAGGAGAAGCATCCTTCATTCTAGGAATCAAAGTCTATAGAGATAGACCGAATAGGATGCTAGGTCTTTCACAGAAGATGTACATAGAGGAAGTGTTAAAGAGGTTTAGCATAGAAAACTCTAAGAGGGGATTGGTATCCTTCAAACATGGCATTCATCTCTCTAAGAAAATGTGTCCCAACACACCAGAGGAGATTGAACGCATAAGCAAGATCCCTTATGCTTCAGCAATAGGGAGCCTCATGTATGCCATGTTATGTACATGACCTGATATAGCCCATGCTATGAGTGTCATGAGCAGATATCAGTCAAATCTAGATGAAGAACACTAAACTTCTATGAAATGTATCCTCAAGTACTTGAGAAAAACTAAGGATATGTTGTTGGTTTTTGGTAATGGAGAACTCCAAGTTCAGGCATCCGATATAGATGACCCAAAGTTGACATCTAGGAGTTTGTTTGTGTGTAATGATGGTGCTATCAGTTGGAAGAGTTCCAAGTAGACAGTGATAGCAGATTCTACCATGGAAGCAGAATATATCGCTGCATCAGAAGCTACGTAGGAGGCATTCTAGTGCAAAAAATTTACTACAGAGATTAAAGTGATGCCATCGGACGCCATTCCTCTATACTGCGATAATAATGGTGCCATAGCCCTTGCTAAGGAGTTAGGGTCTCATCAAAAATTCAAGCATATCGAGTGGTGATACCACCTCATCCGTGATTACCTCGAAAAAGATTATGTCGAGGTCAAGAGAGTCGACTCTGCATATAATGTGGCAAACCCACTCACAAAGCTGTTGGGCTAGTAGAAGATTGAAACCCACCTTAAGAATATGGGGCTTAGATTTGTACTAATTGGCTTTAGGTCAAGTGGGAGTTTGTTAGATATGTGTGCCTTAGAAGCCAGAATTGGCTGACACTTGTAATACATATCTAAGGATAAAATTATAATTTTGACTATAAATAATAAAATAAATTATTTTCTATCATAATGTGTATTTGAAAGTGTCTGTGATACATCCCATGAGTTAATGGTAATGATGGTCCTTATTTTCAAGAGTTGAAAATTTAAGACATAAATTTTTATTATTAACTTATAAAATGCTTTCGACCGCAGGATCATCATGAGAATGGTGATTGATCTAGAAGGTTGGTGTATGATTACTTTTTTAGAATAGATGAGTCTTGAGTCTACGGTATAGAGACATTAGAGCGAGAGTACAGATACTTGTTAGAGAATAAGAGCACTGAGTGTGACCACCTCGAGCAGTCATGAGGAAGTCTACCTTCTCATTGATGACTGGCTCGAAGCTGTAGTGGTGTGTTTGGTTCTTTGACTTGAGGTGCATCGACAGTTCATCTTGTAGGAATTGTATTAAACCAATAGGGGATCTATCAACCTCGGTAGATGAGGAGCAACCCTATGATGATCATGAGAATCAAGTCCATAAGCCCATGGTCATGACAGAGTGAAATAATAGAAAGAGTTTCTATTAGGATTTTCACATTAGGCTTGAATCGAATGATTAATTCATATGATGAAAATTAGGATTTGACGAGATCACCTTAACCCTAACTCGATCAGAGCTCAAAATAGAGAAACTTAATCACATAGGTAACTGCACCAAGAGGTTCATTTTTAGTTCTGATGGGTTGCCACCATATGCTGCTAGGTATCACTGGTGGATTTTGGGAGCAATTAGAATAATTTGGATGATCGATCATACTAGTTCTTTGAATCAGAAAAGTTCTGATCCATCGAAAGGTATTTCGATGATGTCGATGATAGAGATCATGACATATCCCATTACCATTTGAAATTGAACCTAACTGGGTCACACAAACAAGGGTTTGGATTTGGATATCAATTGGACTAATCCAGTTCAAATAATTTGAATAAGATTCAATTAGGTTCAAGAAAATTATGCTAGCACACGATTGAGCCTAATGTTCTCCATCAACAATCATTAAAGCTTATCTCGACTAAGCCAAATGTGTTTGGACTCCCTTAGCAACCTTTACTTGGTCTGACTGGAGCTTGTCTATGTTAGAAAAGGATTATCTTAATTTATGAGATAAATTTAAGATAACACATGCCATTTTTCATCACCTACTAAATCTTGTCTTTTGACTTTGGTCAAATGTTAATCTTTGACACTTAGACATCTGCCCATGTATCATGCACCTATAGGAGAGAATATGGGGGTATGTCCCCTGCTAAAAAGCAGAAAAAGAGGGGGCACATGCCTAGGGAGGCATGCACCCCATGAGGATCGTGCCTAGAGTCCTATACAGATGGGAGTCTAGGTTGCTTTATGGTTTCAACTTGGGTGGTACCAAAGAGTCCTCTTTGACCAGTCTTGGTGCCACTTAAGGAGGTTTATGAGGGACTCTAATCTAATTGAATTAGATGATGTCATCCCATCAATCAGATTTAGATCTGATTACACAAAGAGTTGTGATTGGTCGAGATGATGTGGCACTGCATGGCACAGTAAGGTCTATATAAACCCTGTCTGTGCCTAAAAGAAAGAGTTTCTTCCATTTTCCCATGCCATAAGGCTTCTTTCGCTCCCTCTCCATGCCACCCTTAGGTTCTCTCTCTCCTATCCACATCCAAGAGTTTTTGGGTGCGAGTTTGGTGCGATTCGAGCAAGAGAAAGGCGACAGAAAAGAAAGAAGGTAGCACTGCTGTAAGAGATAATGGCTGATCTTCAAAAGCCATTTTGAAGACCTTCAAGATCAGATCTAGATCTAATTTTTGAAGAATAGATTGAGAAGAAGAAGATCTTCAGATCCTATCCGAGTGGATACCGGTAGAGGCCAGGCACTTGCGTGGCTACATCCAGAATCTCAAACAAACATCGGGATCATCATAGGATAATGGGATTGCCCATAACAAAGGTATGATTAAATTAGATTTAATTTAATTTTATCTTATTTTATCAGATTAATAAGAATAGATCTGATTTGGATCTAAGAGAAAAAATTTTTGAAATATCCCTCTTGATCCAATCAGATCAAAATGAACCTAACTGGAGAAACAAAATTTTTTCTTTTAGAATCTTGGTGCCACAAATCCTCCATGCCTTCTCCTCCTTTTTCTCTAATTTTTCATGATTTTTCTAGGATTTTTCACATCCTCTATGGTCAAAGAAAGAGGCATCCCCTTTATATTGCAAAACTAGGTCAAAACCTAGTCATAGGAGGACTTTGGACGCCCCTCCCATTTATTTTTTCATGTAACCACTGATTCTCACATGCAAAACCAAGGGAAAATGGGCTGAATAAGATAGAGGGGTGTGGGTAGAGTTGGCACACAAGGGAGGAAGGAGTTTGGGTAAAAGAAGACTCTTCCAAGTAGGAAACAATTTCCAACTTTCTTCTAATTTTGACCAAATCAAATTTAAATCCAAATAATCTGATATGGGGCATGGAAAATATTTTAATAGGCATGGGAAAACATAAAAAAAAATCTAGAATGAAAATATGGTGTGGGCTTTCTTAGGTGCAAGTGAAAGAGAGAGAGAGAGTCCTAGTTAGACCGGAACTCCTCTTGTTTGACTAGGTCAAAATTTTTTTAAATCTAATTTAAATCCTATTTAAACTATATTAAATACAATCCAATTAAGAGTGATCCTAGTCCAACTAAGAGTTTAATTAAATTAGATTAAATCAAGATTTAAATCTGATTTAAATCCTAAGTCAATTAGGTGCACCTAAGTCTTAGTCAAACAAGGAATTATTCTTTCTTGCAATTGGCTTATCCAATAAACCAACTAGACTTAATCTAATTAAATTTAAACTAATTTTAATTAAATCTAATTCAATTAGACTTGATCTCAGCCCGATTGCTCAATCAAATTGAGCGAATTAGCAATCCAATTGCTAATCGATCCTCTTGCAATACTTGCATTAGGTCAAACATCAATTGCATTGAATGTTTGACCTCGAAATGATTCTTAATCATCGATTAACCATCCGATCAGGTTACAAGCTCTAATGTGTGTGATCCCATAGGTTCAAACCTAAGTCGATAGTATAGGAACTAATTTCTGTATCAATCAAAGTTACCATCTAGCAATGGTTTCCGACATCTGGATAGGTCGAATGTATGCAAAGCAACATTCTTAGAACCCTAGCCCATGGTTATCGCATAATTCATCCCTATGACCAATAATGCTCAAGACAACTTCGAGTATGCTATCAAATACTCATACAAGTCATCTCTATTGTATCTCAAAATTTTGCAAATTCCATGACACCTCACAAGGATTACCCAGGCTAAGGTTTTGCTAAATTAAAATACAGTAAGACATTCTCTTTCTGAAGTTAATCAGGAGTGGTCAATCTCATCTTGACTCACACACCAACTCTACAAGTACTTGACTACACCCAAAAATCTTCTGTCACCTATATTAGAAATACAGACAATCCAACACCAAAGTACAGTGAGTTGCTCACAAGTCACCGTGGCAATTTTAGGTCAGAGGGATACTTATACCCATTGGCCTTAACTAGCTATTCTTGATAGTAAAGTGCTATATTGGTCACGTTCAGTACAGATGTACTCCTACGTCTCATCTAGATGCCATAGCAGTGTCTCCACACCACTTAATTACAAGAACAACCAACGCATATGGCATACAGTGACCTACACTCGATAAGTTATCATCCTTGTTAATAACTTATCATTTGATCGTGAACAATTTAAGAACCATCCGATAAATCCTCCATTATCGATTGATTGTGGTTCTAAGGACTTCATCATAATTTAGGAGTTTATTTAAGAAAGATAGAATTTTTATGATGAAATAGCCAAATTACTATTATTATTATTAGATAATTTATATACTAATTCCAATCATCTACTACTTACATGATTGACTTTAGGATACATTTTCCAACAACTTTTACTTGGACTAAAGCCAATCAAAATGATATCAAATATCCTATCTTCCACTTGAGTTCGTAGAACTTCTTAGTTTCGAGGCCTTAGCAAATGGATCAGTCAAGTTCTCCTTTTACATCGATCTTCTAGAGATCGACGTCACCCAGATCAAATATCTAAGATGAAAATGATGCAGAATATGCTGGTCCTTCAATTTTTTAGTCTGAGCTATGGCTCCAATGCTATGATAGGACTGGACCATGGGTGGAGGGTGCCACTCCCAACCTACTAATGAACCTCAGTAACTACACAGCTTATATGACGGCATCATATGCCATGATGTACTCTACATCACTAACTGAATAGACTAAAGTATCCTGCTTGGAATCTTTCCAGTAGATTACTCCTACAATTAGGATATGAGTCAAAATTTTCTTATTATCATCTTGTTCTGATTGAAATCAAAATATCCATATGTTTTAAGTCAGTACTTTCATATTTGAGTCACTGGACCTTAGTATTTCCCAAATACTTAAGGATTGTCTATACAATCCTCCAGTGGCTCTTACTTGGATCAGACTGGTATCTGCTCACTATCTCTAGTGAGTATACCTTATTTAATCTCGTACATAGATAAATAAGATTATAGCTAAACCTTCATTCCTTGTAATATTGGAATGCTATTCCAGATTAAGAGAATTTCATCCTCAAACATCACAAGTAATAATACTACAAAACTTTTTGCCCAATAATAAGTGCAGGGTTTGTCTTTGTTCATAACTAAGATATACGTTCAGAACGTACGTTCAAACTTTGAGATGATACTCAGACAGGCTTTATAGGTCCTTACCTTTCCATCTATGCTACTTTGATCCTATTAAAAATCCATTCATATCCAATGGGTTTTATCCCTTCAGGTGATCAACTAGTGTCCATATACTATTGATTTTCATAAACTTTAATTTGGATCATGTGGCTCCAAGCCACTTCTCAGAATCAGGCCACTGCACTGTATCCTTATAAGTGATCGAATCCTTGTTATTCTCATCAAGCTCAACATGATTGCCATCTCGGATCTAAACACTGAAGTATCTGTCTGGCTAATACAGTACTCTACCGGATCTCCTTAAAGGTGATACTATAATGGGCTCCAGATTTGATCTGATCAAATTCAGTTCTATAGGTTTATCAGATAACATCAGTTTTTTTTCTACCAGTCAAACTTTTATAAGTTTAACTTGATAGACATCAGTTTCTTCTCTAAGAAATTCCTTTCCAAAAAGAATACCCTATTGCTGATGAACATCTTATGTTCTTTAGCATAGCAGAATTAATATCCCTCAAACACTTATTGGACCAGGATCCAATTTTATCTATATGCAAATATAGGACATAGGCTAATCAACTCCAGACCCAAAAGTGAGAGAGTTTAGGTCTACGCCCGATCCATATCCTATATAGAATCAATGCAATAGATTAACTTGGTATAAATTTTTAGAGTAAAAAAATAGTCACAAGAGCACAACCTTGCAACAGGCAGACAAGTATACCCTATTGTGGATTGAACTATGTCTAACAAAGTTCAATTTCACCTTTTAGTTACACTATGTTCTGAAAAGGAATTCACTGAGAGAGAATCCTATTCTCTCTTAGATATATCATAAACTCACTGGATAAGTATTTGCCTCCTCGATCTAATCGAAGAGTTTTAATACCTTATCCAGTTTACTTTTTTTTCATTATTGAATCATTTGAATATTTCAAATGATTCATCCCAAATTTACCCGCCCAGATAGGTCGTCTGTAATGAAATATTAATGTCTTTCTTTGACACTTAAGTTTAAGGTCCACATATATCATTATGTATGAGACTTAGAACGTTATCGGCTCCTTCACCTTTTCCAGTAAAAGATGACTTTATCATCTTTCCAAGAAGACAAGATTCACAGGCTATCAATGATTCACAATCATTGATATCAAGGTTTTTCTCTCAAGCTAACCTGTTTATCCTATTCTTGTCAATATGACTAAGCCTGTAATGCCAAACATAGACATCCATGACATAACCTAACTAGGGTATGTACATTCTACTTACCTTAAATCTTTGCAATGAATTGCATAAGACCACTGGTATCTAATACCCATGTAGTAGAAATACATACAGAGAAGTTTTAAGATGCTATCATATAACATCTTTAATGAGCAATTTTTGCTCCTTTCTCTTATTCAACCTTTTGTGGTTAAGAAAAGCAAGACAAATCTTCTTCCTATGATCCTGTTTCAGATAGTAGAAGTACTATGCCTGATTTAGATTAATCTTGGGCTAATTGTTTTGACTGAACTCAGAAATCCCAATACGAATCCATTCGTACTGCTAAACCAATATTCAAATTTCGATACTGATTATCGAAGTTGGATCCATAGGTCTTCATTGTCTAATAGTGATAGGAGCAATTAGGATTTCGCCTTAATAAAGAATAATGACCTAATGTATATGAATCATTTTAAGCCTAAAGACTTGGACTTTAGTCTAAAGATTCTCCTACTATTTTATTCGAACTGGTAGACTCTACCTCTAATTTGATAAATTACTTTAATTTCCTAGTAGGTACTAGAATCCACATAGACTACACACGAGTCTAACTTTGGTTGTCCCACCCATGTATATCTAAGGGTATGTTCATAACCAATTGTTTCTCCAAATAATTTCTAGTAATTTTAATTTTATCCTAGGCCCTGATCAGTTGGCTTTGGCTCTCTTAGAAAAGGGTCTAATTCGGTCCAACCATTAATATGATCATACTTAGTGCATCCAACCAATGAATGATTAGGCCCAACTTTGGTTAGCCAACCCAACCACCATTAGAGAGACACATCCAACTCACCATATGATGGATGATAATTCCATTAGTCAATAAGCACCAAGCCTTTGGACCTCCAATGATTATTAAGTTAATGGATCCATTATCAAACACCTTAATGGAAGGCTATGACTCCATTATCCCCATAACTTTATCATTTTAAGGATCTAATAATTTTAGAGAATTTAAATTATTAGTGATTTAAGGATAGAAAGGATATGGACCAATTTGCTTCCACTGATTTCACCAAGTCAAGTCCTCCTACTGACTTTGCGAGTCATTGATGAGGACTAGGATCAATTATGATCCATGGGCATCTAAATCAGTCTCACTAAATAAAATCAGTCTCACTAATTTTCTATGTGACATGGGTTAGCATGAATCAATGAGCAATTTAATCAAAAACTTGATTAACCACATTGGCTAGGTAAGTGAGATCGATGGAAGGATCTGCCAAGACTTGCCTTAGACACCATCAAAAATAACCAGATAAGTAGGCTGTCAATTAAAAACCATAGGTCTAGGATGTTAGACTTATCTTTGACACCAATTGGTTTGTCAGTTTTGATTTGTTCTTCCTAAAGACTCAAGCTGGACCACTAAGCCACGATCAGCATCCATTTGTTAGATGTATGAACTTTGATCAACTATAACTACTGAAGTGATTTATAGAAATGACCTAATCCTAATTACCTATTAATTAGGTTTGATCAATTTTTTAACTATGTCTATATTTAATCTAACCCTAGGTCTAACCCAGTTAAGGATCTGATCAAAGCTAACCCATTTCTCTTTAACCCATATTTTATGAAATTATCTTAGGATCTTCAAATCACAAACCTAGATCCTAAACAATCATTCAATTCTAAATTAAGTTCAAGCCTTATGGGTTTAGGTTATGAAATCTCAGAACTAGTTTCTGATTTTATTGTTTGAAATATTTTCAAATTGTATTGAATCATATTCAATATATAGTTTTAGATCTAATTTATTTTATTGTTTAGATCATGTCCTAGAGTTTCAAATCTAGGGTTTTATAGAAAGTAAGTTCACGATTTAATTTCTATAAAATAAATATGTCATACATATACATTCTAGATTCAAAACAAAAATTACATATCAATATATACAATAAGAGGATTAAATCTAAACATAAAACACATCATGTGGGTAAGATCATAAACCATTTAAAATTAAATTTAAAATCTAAAAATAAATTATAAATTACTTTAGATCTCATCTAATATATTTATGACTTAGATTTCTCAGATCAGCACATACTAGGACAACCTTTCCACTGTAAAGGATAAACCTTACAGCAAGACAACCTCATGGTAGTATGTGCAATCTTGATATTATTTAGATCCAATCTAAATAATCTAAAATAGATCTAATATCTATTAAATTTTAGATTTAAATCAAAAAATTAAATCATAAATTTTCATAGATCTAATCTAAATAATTAATGATTTTAATTTAGATCAGCATGTACTAGGATAGCCTTTTCATTGTAAGGGATTAACCTTAAAATATGGCAACCTTATGGCAGTATGTGCGATCTTTAATTAACTTTAAATTTTAGATTTAATCTAAAGCATACATAAACATGTTATAATAGAACCTAGATGCTCTGATACCACTGATAGAAAACATGCAGGATTTCATGCATAGATTTCAAAACTTTTTTGAAATATAGAGCAGTGGAAGACATAGATTAAACTATTTAATCTACAACATACATGTAATCAAATTACAAAATCCTACATCAAGGATCTATAACATATTATGATGTAAATATAAATCTAAAATTAAATTAATCATAAGTGATATTGATCATATCAATATCTAGATCTAGAATAATTCTAGATCTAATCCTAGATCATATCTAGGTTACCAAGAGATCAGATCTCTTATCTTTGTGCGGATCGAGAACTAAGCAGTTGAATCCGTTGTTATTTTTGGAGCCACACATGCATCCGGCCTCTATAGGTAATCCATAAGAACCTGTAATACTAATTTGAGGTTCGTCGAATGAAGATCCGCTCGAAGTGCTAGCTTCTCGCAGATCCTTTCTGATGGTTAATCAAATACATGTTCTTCAGATCTCTTAGATAATCCAAGAGATGAAGAACATGAGGAGGAATGAGGAAGGAATCCAACCCTTGGATCTTCCATAAAATAGAAATAAAAAGATATATAAAAAAAACCCTAGGAGAAGATAAATCTTCTCCTTAAGGACGTCAATGGTTAATATCCTGAAAACATCTATTATACTAGGTTCAGAGGAGACCTTCTCCTCAGGATGTTTTCCTAATTTTCTAGATATCACACCCTCAGATTTTTCTCATAAAAATCTCATAAATAAAATTGAGAAGAAGGGCTCTCAAGAAAACCCTAAGAGAAGACCTTCTTCTCTTCTTCTTCTCGCATCAGGATATGATCAGATCATGTCCAAAAATGATGATCATGCCCCAACACCTTGGAGCATAGATTCCATGCCCTCCCCCTCTCTCTCTCTCTCAGATCTTTATCATATAAAAATCACATAAAATAATGAAGAAGAAAATACTCAAAAGAAAATAAAGAGAAGATAATCTTTTCTTACCTTTGTGCCTTCATGACATCAATGATTGATGTCCAGATGAAGACCATTTCTCTAAGGATCTTGACCCCATCTTTCCTCAAACCCTTCCTCTCTCTCTTGTCTCTTCAAGATATTAATCTTTGTTGTCTTAATTGAAGGCTCTTCTCCATGAATCTTGGTGCCACAAATTCTCCATACCTTCTCCTCCTTTTTTTTCTAATTTTTCATGATTTTTCTAGGATTTTTCACATCCTCTATGGTCAAAGAAAGAGGCATCCCCTTTATATTGCAAAACTAGGTCAAAACCTAGTCAAAGGAGGACTTCTATGGGGCGTCCAACTCTTGGACATCTCTCCCACTTATTTTTTTATGTAACCACTGATTCTCACATGCAAAACCAAGGGAAAAAGGGCCGAATAAGATAGAGGGGCATGGGTAGAGTTGGCGCACAAGGGAGGGAGGAGTTTGGGTCAAAGAAGACTCTTTCAAATAGGAAACAATTTCTAACTTCCTTCTAATTTTGACCAAATCAAATTTAAATCAAAATAATCTAATATGATCATGGGAAACATTTTATTAGGCATGGGAAAGCATAGAAAAAAAATTGGAATTAAAATATGATGTGGACTTTCTTAGGTGCAAGTGAAAGAGAGAGAGTCCCAGTCCAACTGAAAATCCTCTTGTTTGACTAGATCAAAATTATTTTAAATCTAATTTAAATTTTATTTAAACTAGATTAAATGTAATCTAATTAAGGATGATCTTAGTCTAATTAGGAGCCCAATTAAATCAGATTAAATCAAGATTTAAATCTGATTTAAATCCTAAGTCAATCAGGTGCACCCAAGTCCTAGTCAAATAAGAAATTATTCTTTCTTGCAATTGGCTTATCCAATAAACCAACTAGACTTAATCTAATTAAATTTAAGCTAATTTTAATTAAATCTAATTCAATTAGGCTTGATCTTAGTCCAATTACTCAATGAAATTGAGCCAATTAGCAATTCAATTACTAATCGATCCTCCTGTAACACTTGCATTAGGTCAAACATCCATCACATTGAATGTTTAACCTCAAAACGATTCTCAACCATCGATTAACCATTTGATCAGATTACAAGCTCTAATGTATGTGACTCCATAGATTTGAACCTAAGCCGGTAGTACAGGAACTAATTTCTATATCAATCAAAGTTACCATCTAGCAATGGTTTTCGACGTCCGGATAGGTCGAATATATACAAAGCAATATTCTTAAAATCCTGACCCATGATTACCGTATAATTCATCCCTATGACCAATAATGCTTAAAATGACTTCGAGTATGCTATCAAACACTCGTACAAGTCATCTCTATTCTATCTCAAAATTTTACAAATCCCGTGACACCTTATGAGGATTACCCAGGCCTAGATTTTGCTAAATTGAAATACAACGAGACATTCTTTTTCTGAAGTTAATCAGGAGTGGTCAATCCCATCTTGACTCACACACTGACTCTATAAGTACTTGATTGTACCTAAAAATCTTTCATCATCTATATTAGAAATACAGGCAGTCCAGCACTAAAGTACAGTGAGTTGCTCACAAGTCACCGTGGCGATCTCAGATCGGAGGGACACTTATACCCATTGGCCTTAGCTAGCTATTTTTGATAGTAGAGTGCTACATTGGTTACGTTCAGTACAGACGTACTCCTACATTTCACCTGGATGTCATACCAGTGTCTCCACACCACTTGGTTACGAGGACAACCAACGTATATGGCATATAGTGACCTACACTCGATAAGTTATCATTCTTATTAATAACTTATTATTTGGTCGTGAGCAATTTAAGAACCATCCGATAAATCCTTCTTTATTGATTGATTACGGTTCTAAGGGCTTCATCATAATTTAGGAATTCATTTAAGGAAAATAGAACTTTTATGATGAAATAGCCAAATAACTATTATTATTAGATAATTCATATACTAATTTCAATCATCTACTATTTAGATGATTGGCTTTAGGACATATTTTTCAACATTACTAACCAAGGGATTGGGCATCATCTATTAGCAACCCGCATGCCAGAGACTTTTTTCTTTGGCGCATGGGATTTGGTCCATGCACTAGGGACATGTGATGCATAGATATGTTTTGATGCCAAAGTCTTCCTTATTTATTCACGTAAATTTGTTACATGGATTTTAGATGTGGAGAGAGCATAGAAGAGTCCATCTGCTAGTGATTCTCTTTGGTGGTTATCTAAAATTTGAATAAGGAAGGAGCCTTAGCCGTTCCAACATTGTAAGCGCCCCTTGAACCAAGTCAAATGCCTTAGAGCTTTGACTTTTCCACAGCATCCTTATCTCCACGCTCCATCTGAAATTGGCGAACATAATGAGGATCTTTGATGTTTGTGTTCAGATCACAACCTTTCATAGGTGGCACCATGCAGAAATGAAACTATGTGACTTTTCAGAAACAATGGAGAATTATTTTCTGAAAAGTCCTTCTACACGAAGCAACTCTTGGACTTAATTTTCCTTGCCTCCACATGGTGTTATTTTCAGAAGGGTGTTAGATCCTTGAGTGCGCATGAGATGAGGATAGGGAATGAGCATGAGAAATTTAAGATGGCACCCCTACATACATTATAAATGAAGTGCGTACCGACTGTCCAAAGCATTCAAAACTCTTTTTTTTTTACAAGAGGCTTTCTTGTCTAATTTTCTTTATTCCTCTTTCTCTTGTCTAGATAAGGTCCTGATTTAAGGATAAGAAGTCTTCTAATAAGACAAAGAGATTAGAAATAAAAAATAAAAAGATAAGGAGCAAGAAAGGAAGGCAAGGAAAGGCTAGGAGGGTGACATTAAAGACGAAGGAAGGTTTTACCCAAATAATTAAAGTTCTTATCATAAGAATTTTAATTAAAATATTCAGAAATGCTGGTGTCTTGATCAAATCTACGTATGGATCAATATTGGAGGGTGAATACATGGGCACCCAATAGAACCCCTGACGGACTATTGCCGACCATTAGGATCAAATTAGAGTTAAGCAATCAAAGATATGTTCCAATATTCTAATTTATATTATAAATATATATTATATAATTTAAATTCTAATATGGGGTCCTGGGATTTGGATTTAATTTTATGATTTCATAATTTTATTTTGAAATCCATGTATAAGTTTATGAACTACTTGATAACAACTTTTCCTGACTTCTTTTAGTACAGCACAAATATCACAAGTACCATGGTTCTCTACCGTTATACTTAGATACTTGCAATACTGTTATAAGAATTTTGCTTTGAAATAAGTTAGGATGTCTTGTAAAGCACATTATAGAGGTGAGCAACAGAGCATTCAACCGTTTTGTGAATCAAGCCATCATTGCTGATGTCCATTTTATATGCTCTCTGTGCTTGACTCATTTTTTTCGTAGCAGTTATAATCTTGAGTCTGCTTATTAATCAATAATTCATTTTAATTTGTGTAATTGTACTTTTGACTTTTGATGTGTTATTGTTGCATTTCCATTTCTTGAATGCTGATTAAGTTGTTTTCTATTTCACTAAGTCAGTTGACTCTTTAGGGTCAAAGAATAATCCAATAGCACCCAACCTTCCTTCATTTTTAGGAAAGAGTCATGTTATTAGAAAATGTTAACAGATGCCCTTGATACAACTGTTAGGACACTATCTTTGTTACAGTTAATAACACCTTTACTATAATTAAGCACTCAAAAATTCACTCATGCATACTAACATCATGCTGTATCATTTCTCCATCAACCAACTACCTGCATCTCAAAGTCAATCACTACCTGATCACATATCTCACTTCACCGAATGCTCCACATTATGTAGCTAGGTAAGATACATTTGGGGAACAATAGCTGATAAATATAAACATTGAGCCAATCACAAGCCAACCCCATATAGCCCTCATACTTTTGTTATATTCAGTCTTCCAAAAGGGATAAGTAATCACAAATAACTGATGCCGAAATAAGGTGTGAGATATCAAGTATTTGAGAATATTTTAAGCATAAATATGTCTCAAGGAGCAGAAAAAAATTAACATTTCAAACACTCAACGATCAAGGAATCTTGTTTAGCCAAGCCAATAACAAGACAAGGGGAATCATGACTTGATAAATAAATTCTTCCACGTGTCAAATGACAAGAAAACACAACACTCAACAGGATTAAGTTTCGATCTATAAGAATATGCAACTTGAGCAATAAAATAGCACTCGAAATTACCATTACGGGACACCTATAACGCCAGATTTGTACTCACCAAGCCCAAGGCCCTCACCTTTCGACCCAACACCATAGTGATTACCAAATTATTTCTGCAAGACTCGATGCAAAGCAAAACTATCCAAGCCATGATAAAGAAAATATAACTGACCAGTAAATAATATTGGTAAGAAATATGGAAGAGAAAAATATCTAAGCAAGAATTAATAGAACTAAAAAGAGATTCCCCTTCTCATCCGGTGCACAGATAGAGGAGGAAGCATATCTGATCGGTGAGATCTATGATCATGACAATAGAGGAGGAGGCATCGATGATGATACATTGGATAGAGACTTAGGATGGAGGCATGAGAGTAGAAGTTCGGGGAGTCCGCTCAGAATCGACAGTGACAAGGCAGCGATCGAGAGAGAGGGCCAGGATTTCTAATGGAGGCTGGGGATTGGTTATGAGGTAGAGATCGGAAGGGAGAGAGAGGGCTAGGGTTCCTAATAGATGATGGAGGTAGGATATATCGGAGGAGTTGAATTTTAACGATGCAATATGGATATTGCATCAATTTTTTTTTTTGCATCATATTTTATCGATGTTTTAAAACATCGTAACATATCGGCGCTTTTAAAAGTCGACAGATGTAAGTGTAATTTACAAATTACTGATGCTTTCTTCCAGCGTTAGCAATATTAAGTCAGAATTTTCCTAATTTCCTGTAGTGACCATAATAGTCATATAACCCAAAATGACATTACAGTGATATATATTTTTTTTAATTCTACCACATCTACAACTCTCCCTCATTTAATACTACATCCGGAAGTATTTCTAGAGGGTGTTTTTGTAGTTTTGGAAAATAAAATATTATCTCCCTATAGTTAGTTTTGTCTCCCATCATGTCTTAATTAAAGAAATAATGAGCGATAGAGTGTATTGATCAAATGGGCAAAGCTGTATGGCAACCAGCTTGAGCCAACCCAAGGTGAGATTTTCTGTTTTTTTGGTTAGCAGAAGTGACAATATATTACATTGACCGTGGATCAATTTTTTTCACCTCATCTAATGTCTTTTATACAATTATTTCTATTGGTTTAGATTTTTATATGTATGCTAAACGACTGCATTCTTATGTACGATTGTCTTAAAAATGAATGGACGGGAGCACAAGAATAGTCGTCATGTGAGTGCCACTGCTTTGGTAGCCATGGTGACCATTGGAAAGTTTTTTTTTTTTTATTTTTGGTTACAAACCTGGGATGCTTCTTCTATAGTAGATCCAAAAGATTATATTTTAATATATTTATTAAAAAATTATATTTTTTTAAAAAAAAACTAATAATATATAGTATTATTAATACTAATTATATGTTAATAAAAATAATATATAGTATTATCAATACTAATTATATTTTAATAAAAATAATATATTTTGTTAAAAATAATATTTATTAATAATTTTTTTAGAAGATTAATAATATTTAATAATATCAGGAGAGGTGTATACTGTTAAAGAAGGAAGAGAAAGTGAAAAAAAAAAGGTGACTTTCGATTTTAAGCAAAGAGTAAAGAGGAAGATGCTCTCTTCTAACATAAATACCTATGTTTTTGCTCCCCCACTTCTCCTTATTTGCTGCTCTTCATCAATTTTTCTATAGAGATAATAGGAACAGAGAAATTATACCCATCAAAGAGGCCGGACTATGTTAAAGAGTAGAGAAGTGCCATAAGAAATAAAATAAGGATGCTTTGGTCCATCTGGCATCGCGCCTCACCCCATATAAGCTATTCTCTTTCTAGTTAAAAGATATATCCCACTATTGTTGAGAGTGGTATTAAACTCAATTGGTTCTTTTGTAAACAGCACCATATGAAAGCATAATTCTTTCTGTAGTTTGACAATTTACATTACTAGGATGGATAGCTTCAAAGGGAGGTATACGGGCAATAGGTCTAGAGGATTATATTTTAATATATTAATTAAAAGTAATAGTAATTTTAGCAAAAATGAAAAATTAACAATATTGATAATAATGATAATATTGATAGTATTTAATAAAAATAATATCTTTTAGCAACAAACAATAATTTTCTTATTTATAATATTTATAGAAAATTAATAATGTTTAATAATACACTAATGCATTAATAAAATAATATTTTATTAAAAACCAATAAAAATATTTATTAATAAAATAAAATATTTATATACTAATAAAGTATATATTACTTTTACATAACTATATAATTAATAAAAATAAGATTTTAAATTTGGTATATTTTTAAAATAAAAGATGTATCCCATACACCATATGGGGTATATGTGTTACAAGGCAGCATTAGGGTTGCTATAGACGAAGGTATGTGGGTAACCAACCTTGAGGATTATATTTTGTGAGTCCAAAAATTGATTTTGATGATGTGTCAAAAGAGTTTGAGTATAAATTATAATTATTAATATTGCTTATTCGAGTGATTATAAGATTTCTTATAATATTCAATGGTTGATCTCATTCAAGAAGTTCTCTCAAAGTTTGAGTAAATTCATATTTCCAAAATTAAAGTTTCAAGTTTTGTGAAGCAAAAAAATCGAGTCTAGTATGAAAAGAATTTGAAGAAAAAAAGTTTAGCCTAGAAAGATTTCTCAACAAGATTATCTATTCAAAAATTAATTTGAGAAAGCAAGTTTAGCCTACAATATCTTTGAACAAAGAAAGTTACTCAAAAATTGAGAGAATTACTTTTGGCACACCTGGCATACCTTTGAGTTGATCAAGATAGAAGCTTAATCGACCCAATCTCAATTGAAGAGAAGAGATATAAAGATGTGAAATCCAAACTCTTTCCTTAGCCGACCAAGTTTTTACTCGAGCCGACCAAGATAGGGTCATAGCCAACTCACATAAATAAATAGCTGAAGGAAGAAATAATTCAAGTCTCGCTTTTTGTTTTGAGTAAACGTAGTTAGCCAACCAAGTCATGTAACCACCAAGCAAAATAATTCAAGTCTCCATCAATCCTCTCTTAGTATTGAAGGAAGAAGTTAATGCATTGAAGAACTCCACCATTCTGACTTCTTCAAGAGTTTAAATATTTTATTTTTTATACTTTAAATTTTTGTATATCTTTATTTATTTATTATGATAAGTTTCTTGGAGAAGAAACTTAGGTTTTAAGGATTGATCCAAATTAAAAATTAGATGTTGTAAGATTTTAGTTGGTGAGCTATTAAAAACTAACTGGATTGATTGTAAGTCCAAGAAAATAATTAGTTATAAAATTTTAGTTGATGAGCCTAAAAAAATCAATTGGATTGAATTTTAAATTCATAAAAATAATCAAACTATAATTTTATGAGATTAAAATTAGAATTTTCAAGTTAGATGACTTGGAAGTGGACGTAGACACTGAGTTGAGCACTGAACCACTATAAAATTCTTATAATATATATGATTGTGTGATTGTATTTATCTTTATTTTTTTACTTTTTATTTATATTCTACTAAGCACACCATAAATATATTTAAAATTATTTTTAGGCACAAGTACTTATCAAATTTTTAAGAAACCTAATTCACCCTCCTCTTGAATTGTCATCTTTAGGAAACAAATGGTATCAGAGCACATACTCAGCCAATTAATCTAATAATTAAAAGTTAAAGATCAATGACAATTCCAATAGGTACCTCATTGATTGAAGGTCAATCAATCAATAGACCTTCACTTTTTAGTAGCATAAATTACACAATACTACAAAAAAGGGCTATGGCAGTGGTTCCAAACTACTGCCATAGCCCAAAAAATTACTGCCATAGAAAAACCACTATCGTAGTCCAAAAAATTATTGTCATAACCTATGATAATGGTTACTTAACTACTTCACCATCGCTTAGGTCAATGGTAGCAGTTTCTGCAGCAATTATCATAATCACTGCTATAACCTATTCTATTACAGTAGTCCTTCAACTACTACTATAGATCTAATATAGCATTAGTTGAAAAATCACTACTATAGAGGTCAATAGTAGTGGTTAGTGAACCGTTGCTATAGTTCATCTATAGCGGTGGTTACTTAATTGTTGCAATAATTAAAACCATGGTAGTGATTTTAAAACCACTGCTATAAATCTACAATAGTAATTTTGTAATCGCTGCCATAGATTAAGGCAATGGTTGGCACATATCTATGGCACTTGTTGGCATGACTATGGTAGCAATTTTTGACCACTGCCATAGACTTTTGAACATCAAAAAATATCATAAATTTAACTTTTTTATCCTTTTTTTACCTAATAGATGCAGTTCAATATATAATTACTCAAATTAAAACTTAAAAGAACAAAAAATTTTACATAAAACTTAATAATAATGCAGAAATATATCTCAAATACTCAAATTATATTACTGATCAAATTATATTATAATATTTTTTAAATAAAAATAAAATACATCAAAAATTTGCTAAATCAAAATCATCCTCTCTAAGCATCTCATCGTCACTAAGAGGGGCTGAAGCAGGATCGAGAGGGGCTGTAGTAGGAGCTAGAGGGGCTAGAGCTAAAATGGTAGCCAACATATCCTGAATGCTCAAAAAATCAGCTGCAAGATAAGTGGAGAGCCATGCCATTATCGCAGACAAGATGCTCTATAGCTGAGATGTGTGCTCCTCAGCCTGAGATGCATGCTTCTAAGCCTGAGCTACCTACACCAAAGCCTCGTCAAGCTACTCCCAGTCGATGACTCTAAAAGCACATGAGGAGATAGTCGCCTTAGACTAGTAGCTCATTGGTATATGTTCGAGCTTGCAATAAATCCTCCTAGAGTGCTTGGATTCTAAGACCTAAGATAAATGGTCATGGAGGCTAGAGGTGTTAGGGCTCTCACTTGCAAGTATGTCTAACTACTTTGATAATTATAAATTCAAATAAAATCTTATAAGAAATGCTATAATACTAATCATATTAATCATACTCTAGTTATTACTTACAAAAATCCTTCCGATCATGGCATTCATTGGTCTACCCTTCTTGTATGTACAACTTGATCAGAAGATGGTGCTATAGATGGGCATCACCCCTTCTCTCATCGGCTATAACAATCAATTAGCTTGTTAGAAACACACAAAAAAAATAATTCAATAACTTGTAAACTAAAGGATCATAATTCATTATTACCTCTCTATGCACACGACTAGCCATAGACTTACGTCAAGAGTGTGCATGTACTCTTGAGCAGCCCGATTCTTCTGGTTCTGATGAGATATAGCCTAAAAAGTATTTAAATCATATAAGTTAAATTAAATATAATTATCTATGTAATAAAAAATTCATAAGTTATAAATTAAATCTAGAACTCCTGGCTCCTCCAATACCTAACCATCACCTCCCACTAACTCGAAAGACAGTCCTGGATCCAAGGAACAAGCTCCTCCTTAGTGTTCCTATAGTGCTCTAGCCATCCTTTAAGGATCTTAATCTTATAGTTTTAGTACAACTTTTCAATCTTCTGCAATCGAGCATCTTGAGCTCTCTCATGATCTGTAAAGTCATATCTCCTCTGTACAAAGTTATCAAAAATCAGTTATAAAATTATTCTAATTAAACATAATATAAATAAATCACATGCATATATATAATTAAGATACACTTACCTAAATCTTCTTCCACACCCATCCTTGACACTAGCATCCATCAATCGTCAGTATTTGGGTAGTATGAGAATTATGTCAGACCGCCTCACAAGCACTCCAAAAAATAAATGCATATCCTATGCAATCTCTCCTACTGGCCTTCCTTCTTGATTGTACTCTATCATGACCTAATGCTGGTAGTTTCACACATACAGCATGCATATCGGACCATGAAATATCCTACTTGATGATTACCTACAATGAAAATACTTTACAAATATATAAGAGTGTGCAATAACTATACAAAATATAAATAAATAAATAATTGACATAATGAAAATCTACTCTCACTAAGATTGTGCGATGTGGATGCCGATGGAGCTAGATCGATGGGTGGAGTATGTGCTGAAAATGCATAAGCTGGCGACGTGGCTATCGGTGGAGGCTCAAATATATAGGTGGGAGGGGTATGTGCCCACAAAGCTGAAGCTGATGCAGAGGTAGATGGAGTATGCGCCAAACCCTACTGAGATATCAAGCTCCGCATAGCTTGTTGAGGGATGGGGGTGAAAGCTAGATGGCATTTCAATGCCATCATAACCTACAACATTAATAAACATTAACAAATATAACATATTGAACAATAATATTTAAAAAGCATCAATAAATAAATACTAACATTTATACCAGGTGATCAATTGAACTCATTGCTTACTAGCATCTATAAATGGACATCACCATTGCTCCTGATAAATGTATCTAGGATCTCAATGTTAGATATATGTGCCCTAGAAGCCAGAATTGGCTGACACTTGTAATACACTTCTAGGGGCAAAATTATAATTTTGACTATAATTAATGAAATGGGTTATTTTCTATCACACATGTGTATTTAGTGTCTGTGATACATCCTTTGAGTTAATGGTAATGATAATTCATATTTTCAAGAGTTGAAAATTTAAGACATGAATAATCATTATTAACTCATAAACAGCTCCCGACCATAGGATCATCACGAGGATGGTGATTGATCCGAAAGGTTGGTGTACGATCGCTTCTCTTTAGTAGATGAGTCTTGAGTCTACGGTGTGGAGACACCGGAGCGAGAGTACAGGTACTCGTTAGAGAACGAGGGCACTGAGCGTGACCACCTCGAGTAGTCATTAGGGAGTCTACCTTCTCGTCAATGACTGACTCGATGCTGCAGTAGTGTGTCTGGTTCTTTGACCTGAGATGCATCGGCAGTTCACCTTGAGGGTGTTATAGTTTGACTACACCATTACTCGGTCTCCTAGCCATATGGAACCCTGAGGTGTATGTTGGCTGTGACATGTTCATTGTAGGAACTGGATTGCATCAAGATGGGATCTATCTACCTCGGTGGTAGAGGAGTAGCCCTATGATGATCATGAGAATCAAGTCCTGAAGCCCATGGCCATGGCAGAGTGAAATAATAGAAAGAGTTTCTATTTAGATTTTCACATTGGACTCGAATCGAATGATTACATCATATGACAGAGACTAGGGTTTGACGAGTTCACCTTAACCCTAATCTGATCGGGGCTCAAGATAGAAGAACTGAATCACACAGGTAGCTGCACCAAGAGGTTCGCATTCAGCTCTGATGGGTTGCCACCATATACTGCTAGGTGTCACTGGTGGATTTTGGGAGCAATTAGAATGATTTAGATGATCGATCATTCTAGCTGTTCGAATCAGAAGAGTTCTGATCCATCGAAAGGAGTTTCGATGATGTCTATGATAGAGATCATGACATATCCCATTACCATACAGAACTGAACCTAACTGGGTCACACAAACAAGGGTTTGAATCTGGTGATCATCAATTGAACTGATCTAGTTCAATTGATCTGAATGAGATTCAATTAGGTTCAAGGAAATCGTGCTAGCACTCGATTGAACCTAACGTTCTTCTTTTACTATCATAAATAAGTTGTCCTGACTGAGCCAAAGGAGTTTGTGCTCAATCAGAGGCCTTCATATGGTCTGACTGGAGGTTGTCCAAGTCAGAATAGGTTGTCTTATTTGTAAGACATTACCTGCCATTTTTGGTCACCTGCCATTTCTTGTTCTTTGACTTTGGTCAAAAGTCTACCTTTGACTGGTCAAACGTTGACCATTCACCCTTTGACTTTTGACCACATGTCATGCACCTATTGGAGAGCTGGTGGGGGCTTGTCCCCCTGCCAGAACCTGGCAAGGAGAAGGGCGCACGCCAAGGGTGGCGTGAGCCCAAGTAGGAGGCGCCTAGGAGTCCTTGTTGGACAAGGACTCCACCTCCCTTTAGGATTCCAATTAGAGTTCTACTAAGAATCCAGTTTGACTGGTCTTAGGCGCCCTCTAAGGAGGAATCCAGGGGTCTCTTTTTCAACCAATCAGATTTAGATCTGATTTCACAAAGGGTTGTGATTGGTTGAGAGGAAGAGGAGTTGGATCACAAGAGGTCTATAAATAAGACCCTGCGCCCAACCCTAATCCAAAGTGAAAAGTGAATTCAATAGAGATTTCCCACGTCCAAGGCTGCCTCTCCCCTCCTTCTCCATGCCATACTCTCTTCTCCCCTTGCTCTCCACGTCCAAAAGTGTTTTGGACTTAGTTTGGTGCGATTCAGATCAAGGAAAGGCGATCAAAAGCAAGAAGGCTGCGCTGCTGCAAAAGGACGACTGCAGATCTTCAAAAGAGTTTTGAAGATCCTCCAGAATCAGATCCAGATCTGATTTTTGGAGGTGTGATAGAGAAGAAGAGGTTCTCCAGATCCAACCCAAGTGGATACCGGTAGAGGCCAGGCGCTTGCGTGGCTAAGATCCAGAACCTTCCGCTACAATCAGGATCATCTACAGGGTAATAGGATTACCCAAATCAGGTAAATTAAATTTGATTTAATTTATCTTATTTTATTTTATTAAAATAATAAGAATCAGATCTGAAACATATCAAGATCTGATTGAGATCAAGAGAAAAAAAATTTTGAAATATATCTCTTGATCTAATCAGATCTGGACGAACCTGGACCGGGAAATCAGGATTTCCCTTCAACTGGTATCAGAGCCATGGTTCTAAAATTGTTTAGATCTGATTTTAATTTTATTTTAATTAAAAATAATGTGATTTTAGATGTCACATGAAGATGTGATCAGATCTGAAATCAGAAAAATTAAAATTAAATGATTTGGATCTAAGAACATGAAGATATGCATGACTAGTTCTAGAATAGAATAGTTCTATAGAATAGTTTTGCATGTCTTTGATTTAATATGATTAAATCATATTTTAGATCTTCTTATTTACTTGTTTTCTGATATTATAAGTGTTATAATAACATCTGATAAACAGTAAATAAAAATTATTTAATTTTAAATATCATATGAGATATGATAGATGCATGACTAGACTAGTTGTAGAATAGTTCTACATAATTGTCTAGATTAGAATTTATTTTGATTAGATCAATTTAAATCTAATTTTTCAGATTATTATATGATAATTTAGATCTGAAAACATGCATGATTATGATACATGAGATGTATGCAAAATATGCCTTGGTTAGATCTAAATTTGTATATGAGATATATGATATAGATCTATAACTGTTTTGTAGATTTACATGTTCCTGATTAAGGCGTTCCTCTTGGCCGTCCGGTCATAAGAACGAAGAAGGGTTTAAAGGCCCTCTCTTCCCATTCGATGGGGTGTTCTTATGACGTGTAGGGGTGCTGCGTGTTCGTCCTTAATCAGAAACCCAAAACTTACTTTCTGCAAAACCCTAGATCCTGAAACCCTAGGATTTATTGTGCATATTTTGTTTATGAACCCAACTTAATTAAGAATTAAGTTTATGGAATATTAATTAGGTCTAAAATTGAGAATTTCAGATCTAAGACATATTCATAATACTGGGTTCGGGCTTGGGTAGCTCAATTAGGTCTAAGCGGTTGATCAAACCGAATCAAGAGTTGGTTAGATGGGATCAACAATGCTTAAATTGACCAGCCTAATAGGATTAAGTCTGGGTCAAGATCGAGTCACGATCAAGCAAGACCTAATTAGGCTCAGAGGTTAGAGTCTGGATTGTAGGCTAACCCAATTGGTTCTGACTCAACAATTTGGTGTCTAAGGTAAGTTTGGCACAGACGACCGACTGGTTTTTAATTGGAAGCTACTCGACCTGAATGCGTTCTTGTGCGAGTTAACGGCATATTCCTTCCACCGGTCTCACTTACCTGGCCATATCTGTTGACACAGTTCTGATCTGAGGTGGTCAATAATCCGAGCTGACCCATGCCACTAGGTTAGTCATAATTGTTATGACTAAGCCAAGTCTAGTTTAATGAGACCTGAATCAATTCTCCCTAAGAAAAGATTAAGTCCGAGGTCTTCCACCATTGTAGACGTGCGGGCCCTTCCCGGGGTTGATTGTTCTCGGCTGGATACAGTGGCTCAGTTGCACCGGGAAGACGCAACCATGTCTATTAGGCATTGGATGCTATGGGCTGGAGGATGAGTTGGGCTCAATATTCCGGATACGGTGAGAGACCCTATTAGGAACCCAGTCTATGCAAATGGTGGGTCTGACTTAACTAAGGAGTGGATCAATATTCCGGATACGGTGAGATTCATGAATTAGAGACCAAGTTTGGGTGCACCATGATTAGAGAATCATTGAACAAGAGTTGTTCACTCATTGGCTAACCCATCACCAATAACTGTTAGGTGAGGTGATGAGTCAGTTGGTGAGACCGCACCACCCACTAGAAATCATCAATCGCTGGAGATTTTCGCATCTCTA
>QRFJ01000410.1:579290-768943 GCA_006176705.1 Cocos nucifera
CCTTGCTCTCCACATCCAAAAGGTTTTTGGACTATGGTGGTGCGATTCAGACAATGGAAAGGCGATAAAAGCAAGAAGGCTGCGCTGCTGCAAAAGGACGACTGCAGATCCTCAAAAGAGTTTTAAAGATTTTCCAGATCAGATCCAGATCTGATTTTTGGAGGCATGATAGAGAAGAAGAGGATCTCCAGATCCAACCCGAGTGGATATCGATAGAGGCCAGGCGCTTGCGTGGCTAGATCCAGAACCTTCCGCTGCAATCAGGATCATCTATAGGGTAATAGGATTACCCAAATCAGGTAAATTAAATTTGATTTAATTTATCTTATTTTATTTTATTTATTAAATAATAAGAATCAGATCTGAAACATATCAAGATCTGATTGGGATTAAGAGAATAATTTTTAAAATATATCTCTTGATCTGATCAGATCTGGATGAACCTGGACCGGGAAATCAGGATTTCCCATTCACATCTTTGACTGAGATAGGTGTCAAACCAATCATATTTCATCAACATAACCCTCCCTTGAAAATACTAGTCCAATGACTATTTTCTCCACAATCCCATAATAGTTTAGATCTTCCATATATGAGGTTGCGAATCTCTCGAGCTAGCATAACACCCAATTATAGCGCTTAACATCATGCTAGTATTTTGTGTTGCAATGTTTTGGGCTCAGCTATGAATATTGAACTTGTAGCCATTACTGACGAGCTATTTGTATTCACACATAATACAATTAGATTAGAGCACGTACTTCATGATTCACATCATTGAGCAATAATCTCTATATCTAAGAAGATGATATCTAATTAGTAAACATGTTCAATAATGGTGCACAAGGCAAGAATATGTAATCACTTACATGATCTTTGAACTACTCAGAAAACTCTTTGCTATGCATTTTCTCTTTTTTTCGCATACTTAAAGCGCTCAGCATTTGAATATTCCTCTCGATGGGGTACATCCATTGATAGAATACTGGACTTCCAATGCAACTTTTTTCACAAGATGTATGGTGATATGCATAATAACTATAAAAAAATGATGATGAAAATATCTTCTTCAGATCATATAATATAGTCACCACCCTTGCCTTCATTTTCTTTACGTCTTTCTTAAGGAATCTTTTTGCACAAATATCTCTATAGAAGTTGCAAAGATGAATCATAGTCATTCTTATATTTTTTGGCAACACAATGAACAGCTATGGGATCAACTCCTACATCAATATATAGTAATTATGAGTCTTCAACCCACCAAGTCTCACATTCTTACTATTCACATGCTTTGATATATTGCTTGAGTATCCATTGTTAGTAAATATGTCATAAAATCAATCATCAGCCTGTTGACGATTGTGCTATTATTGTAAATGTAAATGATTTATAATGAATATAATTTTTATTCTGATATTTTCCATCATAAGTGTATATCTTCTAATGAACTCTTGTGTTGTGTGAAATTCTTAGAACTATTTAGATTTGATAATAAGAGAATTTATCGATTAGTCCTTAAAATATTCATAACTAAATGATACGTTGTTATCTAGGATAATAATGTTTATCGAGTATAGGTCATTATGTGCCATATAGGTTAGTTGTCTTTTTAACCGAGTGTGGAGATACTGATATGGCATAGAAGTAAAATATAGGAGTATATCATCACTGAACTAACTAACTTTAAAGCATTCTACTATCAAAAATTGCTCTAATGGGATATGAATATAAGTGTCTCTTGAATCTGAGATCACCATGGTGACTTGCAAGCAACTCACTATGCTTTGATGCCGGACTATCTAAATTTTTAATTTAATGATGGAAGGTTTTTAGGCATAGTCAAGTACCTATGAAGTGATGAGTGATCAATATGGGATAGACCACTCCAAGAGTTTGGAGATAATGCATCATAGGATTTTAATTTAGCAAAATCTTGGTCAGGATAATCCATATGATGGATTTGATATTTTGAAATACAATATAGATGATCTATTCAAGGTTGATAGTTAAACCCTAAGTCATCCTATGAGCATTTATAGTCAAGAAGATGAATTATACGAAAACCATATCTACGTGGATTTTAGAATGTTGCTTTACACATTCAACCTATTCAACCATCGGGTACCATTGCTAGATAATCACTTCAATTGATAAAAAAATTTATTTTTATGCTACCGACTTGATTCAAACCTATGGGATCACACACATTAGAGGTTTTGATCTGATCAGATGGTTGATCAACGATTAAGAATCATTTTAGGATCAAATAGTCAATATGATTGATGTTTGATCTAGTGCAAGTGTTGTATCAGGATTAATTAGCAATCGGATTGCTAATTGGCTCAATCTAATTAAGCATTAGAATTGAGATCAAGTCTAATTGAATGAAATTTAATTAAATTTAGTTTGAACTTGATTAGATCAAGTTCAATTAATTTATGGGATAAGCCAATTACAAGAAAGATCGATTTTCTATTGAATTAGGACTTATGTGCATCTAATTTCTAATTTGATTCGAATTAACATTAAAATTAAATTAAATTTAATTTGATTTAAATGGGCTCCTAGTTGGATTAGGAGCACCATTAATTAGGTTACACTGATTTTAATTTGATTGGGCTTAAAAATTTCTTTGACTAGTCAAAACATAAAAGTTCCAATTTGACTAGGACTCTCTCTTGAGCCACCTCATCCTGCTCCACGCCTTCTCTTAGGATTTGCATGAGATCTCTCATGCCCAGAGAGAGCCCACATGCGCCCCTACACCCTCCTCTTTCTTAGATGGTATTTTGTTTTGGACTAAGTCAAAACTGTTAGATGTGAACCCTAGAAGTCAGATTGACTAAATACTTGTAATACACTTCTAAGGATAATTTTATAATTTTGATTATAAATTAATAAAAAAATTATTTTCTTTCATAATGTGTATTTAATGTGTTTGTGATACATCCTATGAGTTAATGATAATGATAATTTATATTTTTAAGAGTTAAAAATTTAAGACATAAATTTTTATAATTAACTCATAAATTACTCCAAACCATAGGATCATCATGAGGATGGTGATCGATTTGGATATTTGGTGTACGATCACTTTCCTAGGATAGATAAGTCTTGAATCTATGGTGTGGAGACATCAGAGCAAGAGTACAGATACTCTTTAGAGAAAGAAAATATTGAGCATGACCACCTCAAGAAGTCATAAGGGAGTCTACCTTCTCATCGATGATTGGCTCAATGCTGTAGTGATGTATTGATTTTTTGATCTGAAGTGCATCGACAGCTCATCTTGAGGGTGTTATAGTTTGACTACACTATAACTCGATCACCTAGCCATTCAAAACCTTAAGGTGTATGTTGGCTATAGCATGTTCATTATAGAAATTGGATTACACCAATAGAAGATCTATCTACCTCGATAGATGAGGAGTAGTCCTATAATGATTATGAGATCGAGTCCTTAAGCCCATGGCCATGGCAGTATGAAGATGATAGAAAAAGTTTCTATTAGGATTTTACATTGGATTTGAATCAAATAATTAATTCATATGATGGATGTTGGGTTTGACGAGTTCACCTTAACTATAATCCTATCAGGGCTCTAGATAGAAGAACCCAATCACACAGACAGCTGTACCAAGAGGTTTGCTTTCAGTTCTGATGGCTTGCCACTATATACTACTAAGTGTCACTAGTGAATTTTGAGAGCAATTAAAATGATCTTGATGATCGATCATTCTAACTGTGTGAATCAAAAAAAGTTTTGGTCCATCGAAAGATGTTTCGATGATGTCGATGATATAGATTATGACATATCTCATTACTATATGAAACTGAATCTAGCTGGGTCATACAAATAAGAGTTTAGATTTGGATGTGATCAATTGGGCTAACACAGTTCGATTGATTTGGATTTGATTAAATTAGATTCAAAAAAATCATGCTAGCACACGATTGAGCTTGACAATCTTCTTTTGTAGTTTTCTGATCTATCTCTATTGAGTTAAATTTGATTTGACTCATTTTTGAATTGTAAATGAGTTTATTTTCATCTTCCTGGAACATGTCTAGGTTAGATTAATTCTAGAAATAAATCCATTCTAAAATGCAATTGAACTAGGGTCAATAGTTGAACCAATTGAGAGAATTGAGGGTCACAGATAAAGAAAAATCCTATTTTTCTGGCATAGGATCGTTCAGACCTAATTGGATCTAAAAGAATATTTTAAAAAAAATTTCTATGATCCTAACCAAATCTGAGACATCTTAGATTTGATCCTAAAGATCCGATATTAAAATTAAATATAAAATTAAATTTAATTTAATTTCATATCTTATTTTGGGTAATCAAATTATTCTGTGATGATCCTGATTGTTCCTGAGGTTTTGGAAGGAGCCACACACGTGCCTGGCCTCTACCGGTGTCCACTCGGGTAGGATCTGAATGTCTTCTTATTTTAAATCAACTCTTCAAAAATTAGATCTGAATCTAATCTTGAAGTTCTTCAAAACTTCTTTTGAAGTTCTTCAAAACTTTTTTTGAAGAAGTAGCAGTCATCTCTTTCAGCAATGTTGCCTTCTTCCTGATCTGGATGCCTTTCTTCCTTGGATGACACTTTAACCCATGCCCAACTCCTTGGGCATGCAGAGAGAAGAGAGAGGATCAGATGGGGCATGGAAGAAAGAGAGAGGTAGCCTTGGGGTATGTAAATTGTGCAAAACTTCTTAACCTTAGGCACAAATAGGGTTTAAATAGATCCTACTGTGCCATGCAGTGCCACATCATCCTGACCAATCAGAGGCCTTCATTCAAATAAATCTAAATCTGATTGATGCAATGATGTCATCTGATCCAATCAGATGAGAGTCCCTAAGAAATTCATATAGGTGGCACCAAGATTAGATAAAACAAAACTCTTTGGCACCTAGGTACTTAAATCCATAAAAAAACCCTAGAGTCCCATCTGTATGGGACTCCATCTCTTATCCATATGGGGCGCACACCTAGGGTGGCATGCACCCTCTCTATTACCTCTTTTAGTAGGGGGACAAGAGCCCTAGATGCTCTCCTATAGGTGCATGACACATGGCCCTATGTCCAAGTGTCTAGGGTCAACTGTTGACCTATGTCCAAAAATAGGAATTAGCAGGTGACAGAAATTGGCAGGTATTGTCTTAAATCTATATAATGAATTAAGATAACCCTTTTTTGATCTGGACAAGCTCCAGTCAGACTAAGATGAGGTTCTTGAGTGAGCCTAAATAAATTTGGCTCAGTCAAGATGAACCAAAATGATTACAAAAGAAGAAAGTTAGGCTCAATCGTGTGCTAGTACGATTTTCTTGAACCTAATTAGATCTAATCCAAATCAATTGAACAGGGTTAGTCGAACTGATGACATCCAGATCCAAATTCTTATTTGTATGATCTAGTTAGATTCAGTTCCGTATGGTAATGAGACATATTGTGATCTCTATCATCGACATCATTGAAACACCTTTCGATGGATCAGAACTTTTTAGATTCATAATATTAGAATGATCGATCATCTAAATCATTCTAATTACCTCCAAAATCCACTAGTGACACCTAACAGTATATGGTGGCAACCCATCAGAACCAAAAGTTAACCTCTCGGTGCAGCTACCTATGTTATTGGATTCTTCTATCTTGAGCTCCGACAGGATTAGGATTGAGGTAAACTCATCAAATTAAATATCCATCATATGAATTAATCATTTGATTCGAGTCCAGTGTGAAAACCTAATAGAAACTCTTTCTATCATCTTCACTCTACCATGGCCATGGGCTTAAGGACTCAATCTCATGATTATCATAGGACTACTCCTCATCTACCGAGAAGATAGATCCCTTATTGGTGCAATCCAATTCCTACAATGAACATGCTATAGCCAACATACACCTTAGGATTCTAAATGGCTAGGAGACCGAGTTATGGTATAGTCAAACTATAACACCCTCAAGGTGAACTATTGATGCACCTCAGGTCAAAAATCAGATACACCACTGTAGCATCGGGTCAGTCATCGACTAGAAGGTAGACTTTCTTATGACTGCTCGAGGTGGTCACGCTCGATTTCCTCATTCTCTAACAAGTACCTATACTCTCACTCTAATGTCTCCACATCATAGACTCAAGATATATCTATCCTAAAAAAGCGATTGTACACTAACCTTCTGGATTGATCACCATCCTCGTGATGATCCTACAGTCGGAAGTAGTTTATGAGTTAATTATGAAAATTCATGTCTCAAATTTTTAACTCTTGAAAATACGAATTATCATTACCATTAACTCAAAAGAATGTATCATAGATACTTTAAATACATACTATGATAGAAAATAATTTTTTTATTAATTTATAGTAAAAATTATAAAATTATCCTTAAAAGTGTATTACGAGTGTTTAGCCAATCTGGCTTCTAGGGCACACATTTAACAAACTCCCACTTGACCTAAAGCCAATTGGCTACAAATCTAAATCTTATCTTCTTAAGATGGACTTCGATCTTCTGCTGGCTCAATAGCTTTGTCAGCGGGTCAGCCGTATTATCTGTAGTTTTGACTCTCTTGACCTCGACATATTCCTTCTTGAGGTAATCATGGATGAGATGGTATCACTGCTCGATATGTTTGAATTTTTGATGAGACCTTGGTTCCTTAACTAGGACTATGACATCATTGTTGTTATAATACAGAGGGATGGCATTTGATGATATCACTCCGAGATCTATGGCAAACTTCTTATACCAAAATGTCTCCTTTGCAGCCTTCGACGTAATGATGTACTCTACTTCCATGGTGGAGTCCGCTATTATCGTCTGCTTAAAACTCTTCCAACTAATAGCTTTACCATTACAAATAAACAGACTCCCAGATGTCAACTTTCAATCATCTATATCAGATATAAAATCTAAATTTGTATACCCCTAGACCTGAAGTTCTCCATTACCAAAGACTAGAAACATATTCTTAGTCCTTCTCAAGTACTTAAGGATACATTTCACAGAAGTCTAGTGCTCTTCACTTGGATTTGATCGATACTTGCTCATGACACTCATAGCATAGGCAATATCAGGTCGTATACATAGCATGGCATACATGAGACTCCCTATTGCCAAAGCATAAGATATCTTGCTCATGCATTCAATCTCCTCAAGTGTGCTAGGACACATCTTCTTGGAAAGATGAATGCCATGTCTGAAGGATACTAAACCCCTCTTCGAGTTTTCTATGCTAAACCTCTTCAGCACCTCCTCTATATATATTTTGTATAAGAGACCCAACATCCTATTCGATCTATCCCTATAAACCTTAATTTCTAGAATGAAGGATGCCTCTCCTAGATCTTTCATGGAGAACTCCTTAGACAACTATATTTTGACTGTAGTCAATATGAAAATATCATTCCCAATTAGAAGGATGTCATCCACATACAGTATGAGAAAGACAACAGTGCTCCCAATGATCTTTTTGAAAATACAAGACTCCTCATTCTTGATGAATCCAAATGATTTGATTATATTATTAAAATGAGCATTCTAGCTCCAAGATGCTTGCTTAAGTCCATATATGGACCTTTGCAGTTTGCATACCTTATGATCATTATCACTGGATGTAAACTCTAGCGGTCATATAGATATCTTCCTCAAGATATCCATTTAAGAATGTCATTTTTACGTCTATCTACCATATTTCATAATCAAAATAAACTACAATAGCAAGCAATGTGCGGATAGATTTGAGCATGGCTACTAGCAAAAAAGTATTCTGATAGTCAACGTCTTCATGCTGACTATACCCTTTTACTACGAGCCTTGCTTTGAATATCTCTACATTTCCATCGGCACCTATCTTTCTCTTGAAGATTTATTTACACCCAATAGGGACTATGCCTTCAGGTGGATCTATCATGGTCCAGACATAGTTCGAATGCATTAAGTCAATCTTTTACCTCATTGCCTCTAACCATTTTTGGAAGTCGATATCTAATATTGTCTCATCATAGATTTTGGATGAACACCATGAACCTCATTTTTTGTGAGGAATATTTTCTCTACATCTTCTGATATAGTACCTAAGTACCTTTTAGAAGGATGAAAAATTCTACTTGATCTATGAGGTGGAGGAGATAGTGTCTGGGTTGGCTCAATCTGATTGGATTTCATCGGTTCCTTAGCTCGTTTCTCATCGAAGACTTTCTCCTCGAGTCCAATCTGCCTTCTGATGCCATCATCTTGAATAAACTATTTTTCAAAAAAGATGATATGTCGACTCACAATCACATTGTGATCTTCTGAAAGATAGAAATAATATCCTAATGACTATTTAGGATATCCAATAAATCGAGCTCTAAAGGATCTAGACTCTAATTTATTTGCTTGTTGTCTCTTGACATGGGCCGGACAACCCCAAATTTTGAGATGACTCAGACTTGGTTTCTTACCATGCCATATCTCATATTGTGTGGTAGGAACAGTCTTAGAGGAAACCCTACTCAGTAAATAAATAACAGTCATCAGATTATATCCTCAAAAAAACTCAAGAAGGTCCATGAAACTCAACATGGATTGGACCATATCTAATAGAATTCGATTTCTCTATTCTAAAATTCCATTGAGTTAAGGCATTCCAGGTAGAGTCCATTAAGAGACTATGCCATTATTCTTAAGATAGTTTAAAAATTTTCGACAAAGATATTCGCCTCCTCAATTTGATTGAAGAACCTTAATGGATTTTACTGTTTATTTTTCTACTTTGAATCTGAATTTTTTAAACTTTTCAAAAGCTTCAGACTTATGTCACATCAAATACACATATCCATATCGAGATAAATCATCGGTAAAAGTGATGAAGTAGATATAATTGCTCCTGATCGGTACATCAAATGGGCCGCATACATCAGTATGTACTAGGATAAGTAGGTCTGTGACCCTTTCCCCATATCCTATAAAAGGAAGCTTGGTCATTTTGCCATGAAGACATGATTCATAAATTGGATATGACTCAAAAGTCAATGGACTAAATAGCCTAGATTTATCCAATTTGTTAACCCTATCTTCAGCTATATGATCTAGCCTAAGATGCCAAAGATACCTATCATTTAAACTACCCCTAGGTCGCTTTGATCCTCTGGCATTCACATTTTGCTCGATATTAAAAATAGAAATATTAATATGTAACTAATAGAGACCATTCATATGAAAACCACTTGCAATTTTATTTTTTTCATAAAAAATATTATAGTGGTTTTTAAGAAAACTAATTACATAGCCTTCTTATGTTAAACATGAAACAGAAATCAAATTCCTGCTTGCTGTAGGCACATAAAAATAGTCCTAAAAAACTAAATCTAATCTAGATGATAATCATAGAGGATAGATTTTCATGGCTACAGCAGTAACTCTTGCTCCATTTTCGATGCATAGGATCATCTCACCATCCCTCAGCCTCCTATTATCCTTAAGATCCTGCATAAAAGTGCACAAGTGAGCACTAGAACTAGAGTCAAGCACCCAATTAGATGTAGAAGAAATCATAAGGTTAGATTCTATAATGAGCATACCTTCAAAAGGACCTGCCTCCTTCTTATTCTTCAGGCTGGCTAGGTACAAGGACAGTTTTACTTTCAATGGCCGTCAGTATTGTAATGAAAATATTTTTCTTTATTAGCGGTCTTCTTCTTCGACTCTGCCTTCTTCTTCCCACCATCCACCTTCTGCTTCTTCATGGACTTCTTTTTCTTTTCAAAAGACTTTCTCTTGGAAAAAGTCCACTCCATAGCAAGTACTAAACCTTTAGAACATTTCGTAGAAAGCTCAACAGTAACTAGTATATTCATGAGTTCAGCCAAGGTATTCTGAAGTTTATGCATATGGTAGTTCATAATGAACTATCCATATGCATTAGTCAAGAACTATAGAATTATATCAATCTAGAGATCCTGATCTACCTTGATACTGAGCTTCTCAAGCTCTTCTAAGTTCTTGATCATCATCAGATAATGATCTTGAACCGACTGCTCATCATGCATTTGAGCCATAAATAGTCTCTTAGTGACTTGATATTTGGCTGCTCGACTCTGTTCACCAAACAACTCTTTCAGGTGAGCCAACATTTGGTGGCTAGTCTTAATATCTTCATGTTGGCACTAGAGCTCATCAGACATCGAGCCCAACATATAATACCTAGCTTTATTATCTTCATCCATCCACTTCTCGAGAGATGCTCTCTAATTAGTGGATGGATAGGCTGGTAAGGTGGGAGGATCCTATTCCAATACATGAGTCAACTTCTTAAAACTCAAAATTATTTTAAAGTTTCAGAGCCAATCCTTGTAATTGGATCCGATCAGTCTATGGGTGTCCAGGATACAGGCTAGTGGATTGGATGTATATATCATTCTATAGAGAGTTAAAGTTTCTAGTTAGATTTTATAATTAGACTTGATCAATTTATTTAGGAGTTTCATTTTTAAATAAATTAGGCTCCCACTATTAATTCGAATTCCTACACTTTCTTGACAGAGATGCAAAAATCTCTGCGATTATTGATTTCTAGTGGATGGTGCGGTCCCACCAACTAGCTCACCATCTCATCTAATAGTTATTGATGATGGATCAACTGATGAGTGGACAACTCTTGTTCAATGATTTTCTAATCATGGTGTATCCAAACCTGATCTTTAATTCATGAATCTCACCATATTCAAAATATTGATCTATTTCTTAATTAAGTTAGACCCATCATTTGCACGAATTAGATTCTTGATTGGATCCCTCACCATATCCAAAATATTGAACCCAACCCATCCTCCAATCCGTAGCATCCAATGCCTAATAGACATGGTTGCATCTTTTTGGTGCAACTGAACCATTGTATCCAGCTGAAAATAATCAATCCCAGGAAGGGCCTGCACATCTACAATGGTGGAAGATCTTAGACTTAATATTTTTTTAGAAAGATTTAATTTAGGTCTCTTTAAACTTAACTTGACTTAGTTATAATAATTATGACTAACCTAGTGGCATGGGTTAGCTCGAATTGTTAGCCACCTCAAATCAGAACTGGATTGATATAAATGATCAGATAAGTAAGACCGATGGAAGAAATATGCCATTAACTCAATAAGAATGCATTCAAGTCAAGTAGCTCCCAATTAAAAATTAGTCGATCGTATCTGCCAGACTTACCTTAGATACCAAATTATCGAATCAGAATCAATTGGGTTAGCCTACAATCCAAGCTCGAACCATGGAGCTAAATTAGGTCTTGACTTGATTGAGTCACATCTCAATGTGATTCTATCTTAACCCAAACTTAATCCTATTAGGCTGGTCAAATATAAGATTTCTTTGATCCCACCTAACCAACTCTTGATTTGGTTTGATTAACCGCTAGACCTAATTAAGCTATCCATGCCCGAACCCAATTTTATGAATATATTTTAGATCTAAAAATTCATAATTTTTAGATCTAATTAATTTCATAATCTTAATTCTTAATTAAGTTTTTGGTTCATGAACAAAATATGTAACAAAATCTTAGGATTTTAGGATCTAAGGTTTTGTAGAAAAATAAGTTCTAATTTTTTATTAAGAACGAACGTGTAGCACACCTATACATCATAAAAATACCTCAACAAATGAAAGAAGAGGGCCTTTAAATCCTACTTTGATCTTATGATCGGACGGCCAAGGAGAACGTCTTAATAAGAAATATATTTTCTATAAGAAAACTAGTTAGATCATATATCACATATACAAAAGATCTAACCTATACATATCTTGCATACATGTCATGTATCATAACTCAATCAATTGTGCATACTTTCAGATCTAAAATATCATATATTAAATCTAAAAAATAAAATTTTAAATTTAATTATATCAAAAATAAAATTATTTTAGATATTTTATAGAACTATTCTATAAATAGTCTAAGCATGCATCTTTCATATCTCATATGAATAAATTAAAAATTAAAATTTTATTTTTTATTTTCTAGATCTTGTTATAATAATTATAACTTTAGAAAAATAAAAATTAAATAGATCTAAAATTATTTTTAATCAAATTAAAAATATGATTAAGCTAGACTACAAATAAAATTATTCTATACCTAGTCTAGTCATGCATCTCATACATTATAGATCTAAATCATTTTAATTTTAATTTTTTGATTTAGATCTAATCATATCTGATATGATATCTAAAATTTTTTAATATTAGATCATAAATAAAAAATTAAATTAGATCTAAAATAGATCTGATGAACTGCTAACGCAGCTCTGATACCATTTGAAGAAAAAATCTTATTTTTTCGACACAAGATCGTTTAGATCTGATTGAATTTAAAGAAATATTTAAAAAAAAATTTCTATGATCATTAGCAGATCTAAGACATCTTGAATCTAATCCTAAAGATCTAATATTAAAATTAAAAATAAAATAAAATTTAATTCAATTTCATACCTTATTTTGGGTAATCAGATTATCCTATGATGATCTTGATTGTTCCTGAGATTTTGGAAGGAGCCGCGCATGCGCCTAGCCTCTATCGGTATCCACTTAGGTAGGATCTAGAGGTCTTCTTCTGAATTAACTCTTCAAAAATTAGATCTGAATCTGATCTTAAAGTTTTTTAAAACTTTTTTTGAAGAAGCAGTAGTCGTCTCTTTCAGTAGTGCTGTCTTCTTTCTGATCTGGGCACCTTTCTTCCTTGAATGACACTTGTGTTAGATATATGTGCCCTAGAAGCCAGAATTGGCTGACACTTGTAATACACTTCTAGGGGCAAAATTGTAATTTTAACTAAAAGCAATAAATGGGTTATTTTCTATCACATATGTGTATTTAGTGTCTGTGATACATCCTTTGAGTTAATGGCAATGATAATTCATATTTTTAAGAGTTGAAAATTTAAGACATGAACAATCATTATTAACTCATAAATTGCTTTCGACCATAGGATCATCACGAGGATGGTGATTGATCCAGAAGGTTGGTGTACAATCGCTTCTCTTTAGTAGATGAGTCTTGAGTCTATGGTGTGGAGACACCAGAGCGAGAGTACAGATACTCGTTAGAGAACGAGGGCACTGAGCGTGACCACCTCGAGTAGTCATTAGGAGTCTACCTTCTCGTCAATGACTGACTCGATGCTGTAGTAGTATGTCTGATTCTTTGACCTGAGGTGCATCGACAGTTCACCTTAAGGGTGTTATAGTTTGACTACACTATTACTCAGTCTCCTAGCCATATGGAACCCTGAGGTATATGTTGGCTATAACATGTTCATTGTAGGAACTGGATTGCATCAAGATGGAATCTATCTACCTCGGTGGTAGAGGAGCAGCCCTATGATAATCATGAGAATCAAGTTTAGAAGCCCATGGCCATGGTAGAGTGAAATAATAGAAAGAGTTTCTATTTAGATTTTCACATTGGACTCGAATCGAATGATTACATCATATGACAGAGACTAGGGTTTGACGAGTTCACCTTAACCCTAATCTGATCGGAGCTCAAGATAGAAGAACTGAATCACACAGGTAGCTGCACCAAGAGGTTCGCATTCAGCTCTGATGGGTTGCCACCATATACTGCTAGGTGTCACTGGTGGATTTTGGGAGCAATTAAAATGATTTAGATGATCGATCATTCTAGCTGTTCGAATCAGAAGAGTTTTGATCCATCGAAAGGAGTTTCGATGATGTCGATGATAGAGATCATGACATATCCCATTACCATACAGAACTGAACCTAACTAGGTCACACAAATAAGGGTTTGAATTTGGTGATCATCAATTGAACTGGTCCAGTTCAATTGATCTGAATGAGATTCAATTAGGTTCAAGGAAATCGTGCTAGCACTCGATTGAACCTAACGTTCTTCTTTTACTATCATAAATAAGTTGTCCTGTCTGAGCCAAAGGAGTTTGTGCTCAATCAGAGGCCTTCATATGGTCTGACTAGGAGGTTGTCCAAGTCAAAAAAGGTTGTCTTATTTTGTAAGACATTACCTGCCATTTTTGGTCACCTGCCATTTCTTGTTCTTTGACTTTGGTCAAAAGTCTACCTTTGACTGGTCAAACGTTGACCATTGACACTTTGACTTTTGACCACATGTCATGCACCTATTGGAGAGCTGGTGGGGGCCTATCCTCCCTACTAGAACCTGGCAAGGAGGAGGGCGCATGCCACCCTAGGCGTGCGCCCAAGTTGGAGGCGCCCTGGAGTCCTTGTTGGACAAGGACTCCACCTCCCTTTTGGATTCCAATTAGAGTTCTTCTAAGAATCCAGTTTGACTGGTCTTAGGCACCCTCTAAGGAGGAATCCAGGGGACTCTATTTCCACCAATCAGATTTAGATCTGATTTTACAAAAGGTTGTGATTGGTTGGGAAGAAGAGGAGTTGGATCACAGTTAGTCTATAAATAAGACCCTGTACCCAACTCAAAGAGATATCATCAGAATTCCCCATGCCCAAGGCCTTTTCTCCTCTCCTCCTCCATGCCAAAGCTTCTTCTCCCTCTCCTTTCCACATCCAAAATAGTTTTGGAGCTTGGTTGGTGCGATCCAGATCAAAGAAAGGAGATCAAAAGCAAGAAGGCTGCACTGCTGCAAAGGACGACTACTGATCTTCAAAAGGAGTTTTGAAGATCCTTCAGATCAAATCCAGATCTAATTTTTAGAGATGTAATAGAAAAGAAGAGGATCTCTAGATCCAGCCCGAGTGGATACCGGTAGAGACCAAGTGCTTGCGTGGCTAGATCCAGAACCTTCCGCTGTATACAGGATCATCAATAGGATAATAGGATTACCCAAATCAGGTAAATTAAATTTAATTTAATTTATTCTTACTTTATTTTATTTATTAAAATAATAAGAATCAAATTTGAAATATCCCAGATCTGATACAGATCAAAGAAAAAAATTTTGAAATATATCTCTTGATCTGATCTGATCTGAATGAACCTGGATCGGGAAATCAGGATTTTCCTTCAACTTGAACCCTTGCCCAACTCCTTAGGCATGGAGAGAGGAGAGAGAGGATTAGATTGGGCATGGAAGAGAGAGAGAGAGGCAGCCTTGGGGCATGGGAATTGTGCAAAACTTCTTAACCATAGGCACAGATAGGGTTTAAATAGACCTTGCTGCACCATGCGGTGCTACATCATCTTGACCAATTAGAGGCCTTCATTCAATCAGATCTAAATCTGATTAGTGGGATGATGTCATCTAATTCAATTAGATGAGAGTCTCTCAAAAATTCACATAGGTGGTGCCAAAACTATATAAAACAAAACTCTTTGGTGCCTAGGTATTTAAACCCATTAAGAAACCCTAGAGTCCCATCTGTATGGGACTCCATCCCTTATCCATATGGGGTGCACACCTAGGGTGGCATGCACCATCTCTCTTACCTCTTTTAGTAAGGGGACAAGAGCCCTAGGTGCTCTCCCATAGGTGCATGATACATGGCCCTATGTCCAAGTGTCCAAGGTCAATTGTTGATCTATGTCGAAAAATAGGAATTAGTAGGTGATAGGAATTTGCAGGTGTTGTCTTAAATCTATCTAATAAACTAAGACAATCCTTTTTTGATCTAGACAAGCTTCAGTCAGACTAAGATAAGGTTCCTGAGTGAGTCCAAATAAATTTGGCTTAGCCAAGATGAAACAAAATGATTACAAAAGGAGAAAGTTAGGCTCAATCGTGTGTTAGCATGATTTTTCTGAACCTAATTGGATCTAATCCAAATCAATTGAACTATGTTAGTCCAATTAATACATCTAAATCTAAATCCTTATTTATGTGATCTAATTAGATTCAGTTCCATATGGTAATGAGACAAGTAACGATCTCTATCATCGACATCATCGAAATACCTTTCAATGGACCAGAACTTTTCTGATTCATACAATTAGAATGATCGATCATCTAAATCATTCTAATTGCTCTCAAAATCTACTAATGACACCTAGCAGTATATAGTGGCAATCCATCAGAATCAAAAGCAAACCTCTCAGTGCAACTACCTATGTGATTGGATTCTTCTATCTTGAGTTCTGACAGAATTAGGGTTAAGGTGAACTCGTCAAATCCAATATCCATCATATGAATTAATCATTCGATTCGAGTCCAGTGTGAAAATCTAATAGAAACTTTTTCTATCATCTTCACTCGATCATGGCGATGAGTTTGAGGACTCAATCTCATGATTATTATAGTGCTACTCCTCATTTATCGAGGTAGATAGATCCTCTTTGGTGCAATCCAATTTCTACAATGAATATGCTATAGCCAACATACACCTCAGAATTTTGAATGGCTAAGAGATTGAGTTATAGTGTAGTCAAACTATAACACCCTTCAGGTGAACTATCGATGCATCTCAGATTAAAGAATCAGATACACCACTATAGCATTAAGTCAGTCATCGACGAGAAGGTAGACTTCCTTATGACTACTCGAGGTGGTCACGCTCAGTGCTCTCATTCTCTAATAAGTACCTGTACTCTCGCTCTAGTATCTTCATACCATAGACTCAAGATACATCTATCCTAAGAAAGTAATCATACACACCTTTCAGATCGATCACTATCCTCGTGATGATCTTACGGTTAGGAACAGTTTATGAGTTAATTATGAAAATTCATGTCTTAAATTTTTAACTCTTGAAAATATAAATTATCATTACCATTTACTCAAAGAATGTATCACAGATACTTTAAAAATACACTATAATAAAAAATAATTTTTTTATTAATTTATAGTCAAAATTATAAAATTGCCCTTAGAAGTGTATTACAAGTGTTTAGCCAATCTGGCTTCTAGGGCACACATCTAACAATAGGATCAGAGTATTTTAAAAAATTTTGTAAAAACTCTTTTCCTCTAATTTTTGGATATGTGATAGGGCTTGAGTCATACTTTGGGTGTACCAAATTTTGTGATTTTTGGAGGTTCCTAGATTGGGTTAAGGTAGAGTATGATTTGGATCAAATTCTTGAGGGAAGAGTCCTAGGCGCCCTAGACTCTTCTTTATCCCTTTATGCTGCCACCTTTGGAGATATTTTTGGTTGACAAAACCTGATAGAAATTAGGTTGGGGACATGGGCTATCAGCTCTCAAGTCCTAAGTTATCAAGAAATTTGATTGCTTGATGAAATGGGACTCTAAGGTGGTGCAGGAGTCTATTTAAAGATCCTGCACCCCTAGGGCTTTAATCTTTTGATCACCATGCCCATATGCTGCTGCCATAAACCTCCTCCACACCCCATCTAGAGCTCCTCCCTCTCTTCTCCACGTCCACACTAGAGTTGGGGAGATTTCAGCCATCAAAAGTTGAGAAAAGCTGAAGATAAAATATGATAGGGTGATCTAGATCAAGAGATAGGGTGCTACCTTCAAAGTTTGTTTGAAGACTTCACAAATAAGATCTAGATCTAATCTTTTGAGATTAGATCCACAAGAATAGCGTGTCCAGATCCTATCCAAGTGGACTCTGGTAGAGGCCAGGCAATTGCATGGCTACGTCTAGAACCTCGAATGATAATAGATCATCGATAGGGTAAAAGTTGTTTACCCAACCAAGATAAAAAAAATAAATCAGATTTAATTTTAATTTTTAGTTTTAATATCAAATTTATTGGATTAGATCTGAGATATCTTAGATTTGATTAGGATTTTTAAAAATTTTTTATAAAATATTCCTTCAAATTCAATCAGATCTGAACGATCCTATGGCAGAAAATAGGATTTTTCTTCAAGTAGTATCAAAGCTACGTTAGCAGTTCTTCAGATCTAATTTTATTTTTATTTATAATTTGATATTAAATAATTTTATATGTCATATCAGATATGATTAGATCTAAATTAAAAAATTAAAAATTAAATAATTTAGATCTATAGTGTATGAGATACATGACTAGACTAGGTATAGAATAGTTCTATGTGTAGTCTAGTATAATCATATTTTTAATTTAATTTAATATAATTTTAGATTTATTTTATTTCTATTTTTTTGATATTATAAATATTATAATCAAATCTAAAAAATAAAAAATATAATTTTTAATTTTTAATTTAATCATATGAGCTATGAAAGATGCATGTTTAGATTAGTTGTAGAATAGTTATATGAACTATCTAGAATAATTTTATTTTGATGTAATCAATTTAAATTTTATTTTTTAGATATTATATATATTAAAAAAATATGTTTCAAAGTCAATCATCAGCCTATTAATGGTTGAGCTATATTATATCTATAATTATTTATTAATAAATAAAATATATTTTTGATATTTTTTCATCATAAAGTATTCATCTTCAAATGAACTTTATTATTATAATGAAGTTCTTAGGACTATTTAGCTTCGATAAAGAGAGAATTTATCGATTAGTCCTTAAATCTGTTCACGATCAAATGATAGGCTGTTAATTAGGATGATAGTGTTTATCGAGCATAGGTCGTTGTATGTCATATAGGTTGGTTGTCCTCTTAATCAAGAAGTATGAAGACACTGGTATGGCATACAGGTGAGATGTATGGATACATTGTCATGGAACATGACTAACTTCAGAGCATTCTACTATCGAGAATGTCTTTGATAGGATAAGGTATAAATATCCCTTAGATCTGAGATTACCTCAATGACTTGCATGCAACTCACTATGCTTTGGTACCGAACTAACTAAATTTTTAATTCAATAATGGAAGGCTTTTAGGCATAGTCAAGTACTTACAAAGTTAGAGTGTAATTAAGATAGAATTAACCACTCCAAGAGTTGGAGAAAAATGTGTCACTGTATTTCAATATAGCAAAATCTTGGCCAGGATAATCCATCTGATGGATTTGATATTTTGAAATACAATATGGACAACCTTATCAGAATTGACAGTTGAACTCTGAGGTATCCTACGAGCATTTTGGTCAAGGGAATGAATTATATGAAAACTATATCCGCATGGATTCTAAAGATGTTGTTTTACACATTCGACCTATCTGACCGTCGGGTATCATTGCTAGATGGTCACTTTGATTAGTACAAAAATTTATTCTCATACTACTGACTTAGGTTTGAATCTATGAGATCACACACATTAGAATTCATGATTCAATCGGATGGTTAATCAACGATTAAGAATCATTATAAGATTAAACGATCAATACGATTGATGTTTAACCTAGTGTAAGTATTATAGGAGGATCTATTAGCAATTAGATTGCTAAATGGCTTAATTTGATTAAGCCAGAGGGCTAAGATTAACTCAAGTTAAATATAATTTAATTAAATTTAATTTGGGCTTAATTGGATCAAGTTCAATTGGTTTATTGGATAAGCCAAGTGCAAGAAAGAACTAGTCCTGATTCAACTAGAACTTGGATCGACCCAATTTTTTAATTTAATTAAAAAATTAAATTAAAATTAAATTTAATTTAATCTTATTTAATTAAGTCCTTAATTAATTTAGAATCTAATTTAATTAAATTAAATTTATTCTGGTTTGATTTGGTTTGAGAAATCATGTTGGATCAAGTTAAAATAAGAATTCTAGTAAGACTAGGAACTTTCCTCCTTGCACCATCTTAGTCCCAACACCCATCCTTCATGCCTCCTTTGATTTTGTGTGAATTCTCCATGCTCAAGAGAAGCCCACCATGTCCCAAAGTCCTCCTCTTTCTTTCTTACATGGTAAATTTGAAGGAAAAATTCTATTTTTCTTGCTCAAGATCGTTCAGATCTGATTGTATTTGAAGGAATATTTAAAAAAAAATTTCTATGATTTTAATCAGATCTGAGACATCATGGATCTAATTCTTAAGATCTGATATTAAGATTAAAAAAGTAATATTAAATCTAATTTAATTTTATACCTTATTTTGGATAATCACATTATCCTGCGATGATCTTGATCTGTCTTGAGGTTCTGGAAGGAGCCACGCATGCATTTGGCCTCTTCCAGTATCTACTTAGGTAGGATCTAGAGGTCTTCTCCTTCTAAATCAACTCTTCAAAATTTTGATTTGGATCTGATCTTGAAGTTCTTCAAAACTTCTTTAAAGAAGCAGCAGTCGTCTCTTTCAGCAGTGTTGCCTTCTTCCTGATCTTGGTGCCTTTCTTCCTTGGATTGCACTTGAACCCATGCCCAACTCCTTCGGGCATGGAGAGGAGAGAGAGAGAGGATCAGAGGGAGGCATGGAATAAAGGAGGGTAGCCTTGCAGTGTGGTGAAAAGAAAAGCACTCTAACCTTAGGCACAAATAGGGTTTAAATAGATCCTGCTGCACCATGCAGTGCCACATCATCCTGATCAATCAGAAGCTTGATGAAAAGAAAAGCACCTAACCCTAGGCATAAATAGGATTTAAATAGACCCTACTGGACCATGTAGTGCCACATCATCCTGACCAATCAGAAGCCTTCATTCAATCAAATCTAAATCTGATTGATGGAATGATGTCATCTGATCCAATCAGATGAGAGTCCCTAAAAAATCCACATAGATGGCACCAAGATTGGATAAAGCAAGAGTCTTTGGCGCTTGGGTGTTTGATCATATCATAATACCCTAGAGTTCCATCTGTATGGAACTCCATCCCTTATCCATATGAGGCACATGCCTAGGGTGGCATGCACCCTCTCTCTTGTCTCTTTTAGTAGGAGGACAAGAGCCTCAGGTGCTCTCTTTTAGGCACATGACACATGGCCCCATGTCCAAGTGTCCAGGGTCAACTGTTGGACTATGTCTAGAAACAGGAATTAGCAGGTGACAGGAATTGGTAGGTGTTATCTTAAATTTATCTAATAAATTAAGATAACCCTTTTTTTAGTTGGACAAGCTCCAGTAAGACTAAGACAAAGTTCCTGAGTGAGCCTAAATAAATTTGGCTCAATCGAGACGAACCAAAATGATTACAAAAGGTGAAAGTTAGGCTCAATCTTGGGCTAGCATGATTTTCTTGAACCTAATTAGATCTAATCTAAATTAATTGAACTGGGTTAGTCCAACTGATGACATCTAGACCCAAATGCTTGTTTGTGTGATCCAGTTAGGTTCAGTTCCGTATGGTAATGAGATATGTCACGATCTCTATCATCGACATCATCGAAACATCTTTCGATGGACCAGAACTTTTCTAATTCATACAATTAAAATGATCGATCATCTAAATCATTCTAATTGCCCCCAAAATCTACCAGTGACACATAGTAGTATATGGTGGCAACCCATGAGAATCAAAAAAGTGAACCTCTCGGTACAGCTACCTATATGATTGGGTTCTTCTATCTTGAGCCCTGATAGGATAAGGGTTAAGGTGAACTCGTCAAACCCAATATCCATCATATGAATTAATCATTCGATTCAAGTCCTATGTGAAACTCTAATAGAAACTCATTCTATAATCTTCACTCTACCATGGTTATGGGCTTAAGGACTCAATCTCATGATTATCATAGGGCTGCTCCACATCTACCGAGGTAGATAGATCTCCTATTGGTGCAATCCAATTCATATAATGAACATGCTATAGCCAACATATACCTCATGATTTTGAATGGCTAGGAGATCGAGTTATAGTGTTGTCAAACTATAACACCCTCAAGGTGAACTTTTGATGCACCTCAGATCAAAGAACCTGACACACCACTATAGCATCGAGTCATTCATCGATGAGAAGGTAAACTTTCTTATGACTGCTCGAGGTGGTCACGCTTAGTGCCCTTATTCTCTAACGAGTATCTGTACTCTCATTATGGTATCGCTACACCATAGACTCAAGATACATCTATCCTAAGAAAGAGATCGTACACCAACCTACCGGATTGATCACCATCCTCATGATGATCCTACGGTCGAGAGCTATTTATGAATTAATTATGAAAATTTATGTCTCAAATTTTTAACTCTTGAAAATATGAATTGTCATTACAATTAACTCAAAGAATGTATCACAGACACTTTAAATACACACTATGATAAAAAATATTTTTTTTATTAATTTATAGTCAAAATTATAAAATTATCCTTAGAAGTGTATGATAAATGTTTAGCTAATTTGGCTTCTAGGGCACACATCTAACAAACTCTCACTTGACCTAAAGTTAATTGGCTACAAATCTAGGTCCCATCTTCTCAAGGTGGGCTTCAATCTTCTACTGGCTCAATGGCTTTATCAATGGATTAGCCGCATTGTCTGCAGTGTCAACTCTATTAACCTTGACGTATCACTTTTAGAGGTAATCGTGGATGAGCTGGTATTGTCGCTCGATGTGCTTGAATTTTTGGTGAGACCTCGGCTACTTAGCTAGGGCTATGGTGCCATTATTATCGCAGCACAGAGGGACGGTATCTAATAGCATCAGTCCAAGCTCTATAGTAAACTTCTTGTACTAGAATGCCTCCTTTGTAGCCTCCGATGCAGTGATGTACTCTGCTTCCATGGTGGAGTCTACTATCACCATCTACTTGGAACTCTTCCAACTAACAGCTCCATCATTATAAATAAATAGACTTCTAGATGTTAACATTTGATCATCTATGTCGGACATAAAATCCAAGTCTGTATACCCTTGAACCTGAAATTCTCCATTATCAAAGACTAGAAATATATCCTTAGTCCTTCTCAAGTACTTAAGGATATATTTTACAGAAGTCCAGTACTCTTCGTCTGGATTTGACTGATACCTGCTCGTGACACTCATAGCATGGGCAATATTAGGTCATGTATATAGCATGACATACATGAGGCTCCTTATTACTAAAGCATAAGGAATCTTACTCAAGTGTTCAATCTCCTTAGGTGTGTTAAGACCATGATTTTCAATGTATATGTTACTGTTGAAGGGAAATCCTGATTTCCCGGTCCAGGTTCGTCCAGATCTGATCAGATCAAGAGATATATTTCAAAAATTTTTCTCTTGATCCCAATCAGATCTTGATATGTTTCAGATCTGATTCTTATTATTTTAATAAATAAAATAAAATAAGATAAATTAAATCAAATTTAATTTACCTGATTTGGGTAATCCTATTACCCTGTAGATGATCCTGATTGCAGCGGAAGGTTCTGGATCTAGCCACGCAAGCGCCTGGCCTCTACCGGTATCCACTCGGGTTGGATCTGGAGATCCTCTTCTTCTCTATCACACCTCCAAAAATCAGATCTGGATCTGATCTGGAGGATCTTCAAAACTCCTTTTGAAGATCAGCAGTCGTCCTTTGCAGCAGTGCAGCCTTCTTCTTTTGATCGCCTTTCTTTTGATCTGGAACGCACCAACCTAAGTCCAAAACTCTTTTGGACGTGGAGAGGAGAAGGAGGAGAAGTTTAGGCATGGAGGAAGAGGGGAGAGGCAGCCTTGGGGCGTGGGAAATCTCTATTCTAATTGCATTAGAATCTGAGTTGGGCGCAGGGTCTTATTTATAGACTAAGCGTGATCCAACTCCTCTTCCTCCCAACCAATCACAACCCTTTGTGAAATCAGATCTAAATCTGATTGGTGGGAATAGAGACCCCTGGATTCCTCCTTAGAGGGCGCCTAAGACCAGTCAAACTTGGATTCTTAGTAGAACTCTGAATTGGAATCCAAAAGGGAGGTGGAGTCCTTGTCCAACAAGGACTCCTAAGGCGCCTCCAACTTGGGCGCACGCCTAGGGTGGCGTGCGCCCTCCTCCTTGCCAGGTTCTGGCAGGGGGACAGGCCCCCACCAGCTTCTCCAATAGGTGCATGACATGTGGACAAAAGTCAAAGTGTCTAATGGTCAACATTTGACCAGTCAAAGGTCAGACTTTTGACCAAAGTCAAAGAACAAGAAATGGCAGGTGACCAAAAATGGCAGGTAATGTCTTATAAAATAAGACAACCTTCTCTAACTTGGACAACCTCCAGTCAGACCATATGAAGGCCTCTGATTGAGCACAAACTCCTTTGGCTCAGTCAGGACAACTTATTTATGATAGTAAAAGAAGAACGTTAGGTTCAATCGAGTGCTAGCACGATTTCCTTGAACCTAATTGAATCTCATTCAGATCAATTGAACTAGATCAGTTCAATTGATGATCACCAGATTCAAACCCTTGTTTGTGTGACCCAGTTAGGTTCAGTTCTGTATGGTAATGGGATATGTCATGATCTCTATCATCGACATCATCGAAACTCCTTTCGATGGATCAGAACTCTTCTGATTCGAACAGCTAGAATGATCGATCATCTAAATCATTCTAATTGCTCCCAAAATCCACCAGTGACACCTAGCAGTATATGGTGGCAACCCATCAGAGCTGAATGCGAACCTCTTGGTGCAGCTACCTGTGTGATTAAGTTCTTCTATCTTGAGCCCCGATCAGATTAGGGTTAAGGTAAACTCGTCAAACCCTAGTCTCTGTCATATGATGTAATCATTCGATTCGAGTCCAATGTGAAAATCTAAATAGAAACTCTTTCTATTATTTCACTCTGCCATGGCCATGGGCTTCAGGACTTGATTCTCATGATTATCATAGGGCTGCTCCTCTACCACCGAGGTAGATAGATTCCATCTTGATGCAATCCAGTTCCTACAATGAACATGCTATAGCCAACATACACCTCAGGGTTCCATATGGCTAGGAGACCGAGTAATGGTGTAGTCAAACTATAACACCCTCAAGGTGAACTGCCGATGCATCTCAGGTCAAAGAACCAGACACACTACTGCAGCATCGAGTCAGTCATTGACGAGAAGGTAGACTCCCTAATGACTACTCGAGGTGGTCACGCTCAGTGCCCTCGTTCTCTAACGAGTACCTGTACTCTCGCTCCGGTGTCTCCACACCGTAGACTCAAGACTCATCTACTAAAGAGAAGCGATTGTACACCAACCTTCCGGATCAATCACCATCCTCGTGATGATCCTATGGTCGGGAGCATGTTTATGAGTTAATAATGATTATTCATGTCTTAAATTTTCAACTCTTGAAAATATGAATTATCATTACCATTAACTCAAAGGATGTATCACAGACACTAAATACACATATGTGATAGAAAATAACCCATTTTATTGATTATAGTCAAAATTATAATTTTGCCCCTAGAAGTGTATTACAAGTGTCAGCCAATTCTGGCTTCTAGGGCACATATATCTAACAATCTCCCACTTGTCCTAAAGCCAATTGGCTACAAGTCTAAGTCCCATCTTCTCAAGGTGGGCTTCGATCTTCTGCTGGCCCAACGGCTTTGTAAGTGGGTCTGCCACATTATCTGCGGAGTTGACTCTCTTGACCTCAACGTAACCTTTCTCAAGGTAATCGCGGATGAGATGGTATCACCGTTTGCTTGGAACTCTTCCAGCACAAACAGTCTGCCAGATGTCGACTTTCGATCATCTATATCGGACATGAAGTCCGAGTCTGTGTATCCCTGGAACTTGGAGTTCTCCATTACCAAAGACCAACATCATATCCTTAGTTCTTCTCAAGTACTTAAGGATACATTTCACAGAAGTCCAGTGTTCTTCACCTGGATTTGACTGATATCTGCTTGTGACACTCACAGCATGGGCTATATCAGGTCGTGTACATAGCATGGCATACATGAGGCTCCCTATTGCAGAAGCATAAGGGATCTTGCTCATGCGTTCTATTTCCTCAGGTGTGCTGGGGCACATCTTCTTGGAAAGATGAATACCATGTCTGAAGGGTATTAATCCCCTCTTAGAGTTTTCCATACTAAACCTCTTTAGTACTTCCTCTATGTACATCTTCTGTGAAAGTCCTAGCATCCTATTCGGTCTATCCCTATAGACCTTAATTCCTAGAATAAAGGATGCTTCACCTAGGTCTTTCATGGAGAATTCCTTGGACAACCACATCTTGACTGATGTCAACATGGGAATATCATTCCCAATAAGGAGGATGTCATCCACGTACAATACGAGGAAGACAACAGCGCTCCCACTGACCCTTTTGAAAACACATGGTTCCTCTTCATTTTTGATGAAACCAAACTTTTTGATCACATCATTGAAACGAGTGTTCCAGCTCCGAGATGCTTGCTTAAGTCCATATATGGACCTTTGCAGCTTGCAAACCTTGTGATCAGTATCACTGGATGTGAAACCTAGCGGCTGTTCCATATAGATATCTTCCTCAAGATATCCATTTAGGAATGCCGTTTTCACGTCCATTTGCCATATTTCATAATCGAAATAGGCTGCAACAGGCAAGCAATGTGCGGATGGATTTTAGCATAGCTACTGGGGAAAAGGTATCCTGATAGTCAATGCCTTCGCGTTGACTATAACCTTTTGCCACCAGTCTAGCCTTGAATGTCTCCACATTCCCATCTGCACCAATCTTTCTCTTGAAGATCCATTTACACCCAATAGGTACTATACCTTCTGGTGGATCTACCAAGGTCCAGACTTGGTTTGAGTGCATCGAGTCGAATCTTCTGACTTCATTGCCTCAAGCCATTTCTCGGAGTCGATATCTGATATCGCCTCGTTGTAGGTTTTGGGATCATCACCATGAGCACCATTACCTATGAGGAACATTTCCTCTACATCCTCTGAAATAATACCTAAGTATCTTTCAGGGGGACGGGAAAACTCTTTCCGATCTACGAGGTGGAGGAGGTAGTGTTCTTATTGGCTCAACCTGATTTGGTTCCACTTGGTCCTTAGCTCGTTCTGCTTGTGAGACTTTCTCATCAAGCTTAATCTGCTTTCCAATGCCGCTATCTTGAATAAACTATTTTTCAAGAAAGATGGCATGTCGACTCACAATCACATTGTGGTCTTCTGGAATGTAGAAATAGTATCCTAATGACTCTTTAGGATATCCTATGAATCGAGCTCTGAAAGGACCTAAACTCTAACTTGTCCGCTTGTTGTCTTTTGACATGAGCCGGACAACCCCAAATTCTGAGATGACTCAGACTTGGTTTCTTACCGTGCCATATCTCATACGGTGTGGTAGGAACGGTTTTAGAGGGAACCCTATTCAGTAAATAGATTGAAGTTAACAATGAGTGTCCCCAAAGAAAATCAGGGAGGTCTGTGAAGCTCATCATGGATCGAACCATATCCAATAGAGTCCGATTTCTCCGTTCTGAAACCCCGTTGAGTTGAGGTGTTCCTGGTGGAGTCCATTGAGAGACTATGCCATTTTCCTTAAGATAGTCTAGGAATTCCCGGCTAAGGTATTCACCTCCTCGATCTGATCGAAGAACCTTAATGGGTTTTCCAGTTTGTTTTTCTACTTCATGTCTGAATTCTTTGAACTTTTCAAAGGCTTCAGACTTGTGTCTCATAAGATACACATACCCATACCTAGACAGATCATCGGTAAAGGTAATGAAGTAGACAAAATTGCCTCTAGCCGGCACATCAAATGGGCCGCACACATCAGTATGTACTAGGGCAAGGAGATCTGTGGCCCTCTCCCCATGTCCAACAAAAGGGAGTTTAGTCATTTTGCCTTGAAGACAAGATTCACAAGTTGGATATGACTCAAAAGTCAATGGACTCAATAGCCCATTTTTCTCCAATTTGTTAATCCTATCTTCTGCTATATGACCTAATCTCAGGTGCCATAGATATCTGTCGTTTGGACTATCCCTAGGTCGTTTGGCATTCACGTTTTGCTCGATAGTTAAAACAGGTACATCAATATGCAACTGATAAAGACCATTAATAAGGAAACCATTTGCAATTTTATTTCTTTCATAAAGAATGTTACAATGGTCCTTAAAGAAGGTGATCACATAACCTTCTTGTGCTAAGCATGAAACAGAAATCAAATTCCTGCTAGCTGCAGGCACATAATAACAGTCTTTTAAAACTAAGTCTAAACCAGATGGTAATCGCAAGAGGGTATGTTCCCACGGCTACTGCAGCAACTCTTGCTCCATTACCGATGCGTAGGATCATGTCTCCATCCCTCAGCCTCCTGCTATCCTCAAGACCCTGCATAGAAGTGCACAGATGAGCACTAGAACCAGAGTCAAGCACCCAACTGGATGCAGAAGAAACCGTAAGGTTAGACTCAATAACGAGCATACCTCCAGAAGGACCTTCCTTCTTGTTCTTCAGGGTGGCCAGGTAAGTAGGGCAGTTCCGCTTCCAATGGCCGTCGCTGTTGCAATGGAAACACTTTCCTTTGCCATCGGCCTTCTTTCTTCGGTTCTGCCTTCTTCTTCTTTGATCCTTCCACCTTTTGCTTTTTCACAGACTTCTTTTTCTTTCCATAAGACTTTCTTTTGGAAGAAGTCCGTTCCATAGCAAGAACTGAGCCTTTAGAACCTTTCATAGAAAGCTCAGCGGTAACCAGCATATTCATTAACTCGGCCAAGGAATTCTTGAAGTTTATGCATGTGGTAATTCATGATGAATTGCCCATATGCATCAGTCAAGGATTGCAGAATAATATCGTTCTGCAGGTCCAAGTCCAACTTCACACCGAGCTTCTCAAGCTCTTCCATGTCCTTGATCATTGTCAGACAGTGATCTTGGACTGACTGCCCATCACGCATCTTAGCCTTAAAAAGTCATTTTGTGACTTGATATTTGGCTGCGCGACTCTGTTCACCAAACATCTCCTGCAGGTGAGCCAACATTTGGCGAGCAGTCCCGATATCTTCATGTTGGCGCTGGAGCTCATCAGACATCGAGCCCAACATGTAATATCTGGCCTTATTATCTTCGTCAATCCATTTTTCCAGAGACGCTCTCTGTTCAACAGATGGACGGGCTGGTAATGGTGGGAGGGTCCTGGTCCAAAACATGGGTTAACTTCTCGAAACCCAAAATAATTTTGTAGTTCCTGAGCCAATCTTTATAATTGGGTCCAGTCAGTCTATGTGTGTCCAGGATACGTGCCAATGGGTTGGACGCAGACATTTTCCTGTAGAGAGTCAAAGATTCTAGTTAGATACTGTAATTTTGACTTGACCAATTTGTTTAGGGATTTTATTTTTAAACAAATTAGCTCCCACTATTTTCTCGGATCCCTACACTCCCTCTGTAGAGATGCGAAAATCTCCACGATTGAATGATTTCTAGTGGGTGGTGCGGTCTCACCAACTGACTCATCACCTCACCTAACAGTTATTGGTGATGGGTTAGCCAATGAGTGAACAACTCTTGTTCAATGATTCTCTAATCATGGTGCACCCAAACTTGGTCTCTAATTCATGAATCTCACCGTATCCGGAATATTGATCCACTCCTTAGTTAAGTCAGACCCACCATTTGCATAGACTGGGTTCCTAATTGAGTCTCTCACCGTATCCGAAATATTGAGCCCAACTCATCCTCCAGCCCATAGCATCCAATGCCTAATAGACATGGTTGCATCTTCCCGGTGCAACTGAGCCACTGTATCCAGCCGAGAACAATCAACCCCGGGAAGGGCCCGCACATCTACAATGGTGGAAGACCTCAGACTTAATCTTTTCTTAGGGAGAATTGATTCAGGTCTCATTAAACTAGACTTGGCTTAGTCATAACAATTATGACTAACCTAGTGGCATGGGTTAGCTCGGATTATTGACCACCTCAGATCAGAACTGTGTCAACAGATATGGCCAGGTAAGTGAGACCGGTGGAAGGAATATGCCATTAACTCGTACAAGAACGCATTCAGGTCGAGTAGCTTCCAATTAAAAACCAGTCGGTCGTCTATGCCAAACTTACCTTAGACACCAAATTGTTGAGTCAGAACCAATTGGGTTAGCCTACAATCCAGACTCTAACCTCTGAGCCTAATTAGGTCTTGCTTGATCGTGACTCGATCTTGACCCAGACTTAATCCTATTAGGCTGGTCAATTTAAGCATTGTTGATCCCATCTAACCAACTCTTGATTCGGTTTGATCAACCGCTTAGACCTAATTGAGCTACCCAAGCCCGAACCCAGTATTATGAATATGTCTTAGATCTGAAATTCTCAATTTTAGACCTAATTAATATTCCATAAACTTAATTCTTAATTAAGTAGGGTTCATAAACAAAATATGCACAATAAATCCTAGGGTTTCAGGATCTAGGGTTTTGCAGAAAGTAAGTTTTGGGTTTCTGATTAAGGACGAACACGCAGCACCCCTACACATCATAAGAACACCCCATCGAATGGGAAGAGAGGGCCTTTAAACCCTTCTTCGTTCTTATGACCGGACGGCCAAGAGGAACGCCTTAATCAGGAACATTCAATACTATAAAACAATATCAGATCTATATCATATATCTCATATATAAAGTAGATCTAATCATGGCATATTTTGCATACATCTCATGTATCATAATCATGCATGTTTTCAGATCTAAATTATCTCATAATAATCTAAAAAATTAGATTTAAATTGATCTAATCAAAATAAATTCTAATCTAGACAATTATGTAGAACTATTCTACAACTAGTCTAGACATGCATCAATCATATCTCATATGATATTTAAAAATTAAATAATTTTTATTTGCTATTTATCAGATGTTATTATAACACTTATAATATCAGAAAATAGTAAATAAGAAGATCTAAAATATGATTTAATCAGATTAAATCAAAGACATGCAAAACTATTCTATAGAACTATTCTATTCTAGAACTAGTCATGCATATCTTCATAATTCTTAGATCCAAATCATTTAATTTTAATTTTTTCTGATTTCAGATCTGATCACATCTCATGTGACATCTGAAATCACTTTATTTTCTAATTAAAATAAAATTTAAAATCAGATCTAAACAATTTAGAACCATGGCTCTGATACCAGTTGAAGGGAAATCCTGATTTCCCGGTCCAGGTTCGTCCAGATCTGATCAGATCAAGAGATATATTTCAAAAATTTTTCTCTTGATCTCCAATCAGATCTTGATATGTTTCAGATCTGATTCTTATTATTTTAATAAATAAAATAAAATAAGATAAATTAAATCAAATTTAATTTACCTGATTTGGGTAATCCTATTACCCTGTAGATGATCCTGATTTGCAGCGGAAGGTTCTGGATCTTAGCCACGCAAGCGCCTGGCCTCTACCGGTATCCACTCGGGTTGGATCTGGAGATCCTCTTCTTCTCTATCACACCTCCAAAAATCAGATCTGGATCTGATCTGGAGGATCTTCAAAACTCTTTTGAAGATCAGCAGTCGTCCTTTTGCAGCAGCGCAGCCTTCTTGCTTTTGATCGCCTTTCTTTTGATCTGAATCGCACCAACCTAAGTCCAAAACTCCTTTTGGACGTGGAGAGCAGAAGGAGGAGAAGAGACTATGGCATGGAGGAAGGAGGGGAGAGGCAGCCTTGGGGCGTGGGAAATCTCTCAATTGAATTGCATTAGAATCTGAGTTGGGCGCAGGGTCTTATTTATAGACTAAGCGTGATCCAACTCCTCTTCCTCCCAACCAATCACAACCCTTTGTGAAATCAGATCTAAATCTGATTGGTGGGAATAGAGACCCCTGGATTCCTCCTTAGAGGGTGCCTAAGACCAGTCAAACTTGGATTCTTAGTAAGAACTCTGAATTGGAATCCAAAAGGGAGGTGGAGTCCTTGTCCAACAAGGACTCCTAGGCGCCTCCAACTTGGGCACACGCCTAGGGTGGCGTGCGCCCTTCTCCTTGCCAGGTTCTGGCAGGGGGACAGGCCCCCACCAGCTCTCCAATAGGTGCATGACATGTGGTCAAAAGTCAAAGTGTCAATGGTCAACGTTTGACCAGTCAAAGGTAGACTTTTGACCAAAGTCAAAGAACAAGAAATGGCAGGTGACCAAAAATGGCAGGTAATGTCTTACAAAATAAGACAACCTTTTCTGACTTGGACAACCTCCAGTCAGACCATATGAAGGCCTCTGATTGAGCACAAACTCCTTTGGCTCAGTCAGGACAACTTATTTATGATAGTAAAAGAAGAACGTTAGGTTCAATCGAGTGCTAGCACGATTTCCTTGAACCTAATTGAATCTCATTCAGATCAATTGAACTAGATCAGTTCAATTGATGATCACCAGATTCAAACCCTTGTTTGTGTGACCCAGTTAGGTTCAGTTCTGTATGGTAATGGGATATGTCATGATCTCTATCATCGACATCATCGAAACTCCTTTCGATGGATCAGAACTCTTCTGATTCGAACAGCTAGAATGATCGATCATCTAAATCATTCTAATTGCTCCCAAAATCCACCAGTGACACCTAGCAGTATATGGTGGCAACCCATCAGAGCTGAATGCGAACCTCTTGGTGCAGCTACCTGTGTGATTAAGTTCTTCTATCTTGAGCCCCGATCAGATTAGGGTTAAGGTGAAACTCGTCAAACCCTAGTCTCTGTCATATGATGTAATCATTCGATTCGAGTCCAATGTGAAAATCTAAATAGAAACTCTTTCTATTATTTCACTCTGCCATGGCCATGGGCTTTCTGGACTTGATTCTCATGATCATCATAGGGCTGCTCCTCTACCACCGAGGTAGATAGATTCCATCTTGATGCAATCCAGTTCCTACAATGAACATGCTATAGCCAACATACACCTCAGGGTTCCATATGGCTAGGAGACCGAGTAATGGTGTAGTCAAACTATAACACCCTCAAGGTGAACTGCCGATGCATCTCAGGTCAAAGAACCAGACACACTACTGCAGCATCGAGTCAGTCATTGACGAGAAGGTAGACTCCCTAATGACTACTCGAGGTGGTCACGCTCAGTGCCCTCGTTCTCTAACGAGTACCTGTACTCTCGCTCCGGTGTCTCCACACCGTAGACTCAAGACTCATCTACTAAAGAGAAGCGATTGTACACCAACCTTCCGGATCAATCACCATCCTCGTGATGATCCTATGGTCGGGAGCAATGTTTATGAGTTAATAATGATTATTCATGTCTTAAATTTTCAACTCTTGAAAATATGAATTATCATTACCATTAACTCAAAGGATGTATCACAGACACTAAATACACATATGTGATAGAAAATAACCCATTTATTGATTTTAGTCAAAATTATAATTTTGCCCCTAGAAGTGTATTACAAGTGTCAGCCAATTCTGGCTTCTAGGGCACATATATCTAACATTACACCTAGGAGTCATGGGATTACCTTTCCTCAATGCCTTCGCGCTGACTATACCTTTTTGCTATAAGCCTAGCTTTGAATATCTCTATATTTCCATCGACACCTATCTTTCTCTTAAATATCCATTTACATCCAATAGGTACTATACCTTTAGGTAGATCTACCAAGGTCCAAACTTGATTCGAACGCAGTGAGTTAATTTCTAACCTCATTGCCTCTAATCATTTTTCGAAGTCGATATCTGATATCGTCTCATCATAAGTTTTGGGATTATCACCATGAACCCCATTTTCTATGAGGAATATTTTTTCTATGTCTTCTAATATAGTACCTAAGTACCTTTCAGGAGGACGAAAAATTCTACCTGATCTATGAGATGGAGGAGATAGTATTTGGATTGGCTCAATCTAATTGGGTTCCATAGGCTCCTTAGCTCATTTCTCATCGAAGACTTTCTCCTCAAGTCTAATCTATTTTTCAATGTCACCATCTAGAATAAACTATTTTTCCAGAAAGATGGCATGTCGACTCACAATCACATTGTGATCTTCTGGGAGATAGAAATAATATCCTAATGCCTTTTGAGGATATCCAATAAATTAAGCTTTAAAAGACTTAAACTCTAATTTGTCCATCTGTTGTCTCTTGATATGGGTCAGACAATCCTAAATTCTGAGATGACTTAGACTTGGTTTTTTATCATGCCATATCTCATACAATGTAGTAGAAATGATCTTAGAGAAAATCCTATTCAATAAATATATAGCAGTCATCAGACTATATCCCCAAAAAAACTTAGGAAGGTTTGTGAAACTCATCATGGATCAGACCATATCTAATAGGATCTGATTTCTCCATTCTAAAGTCCCAATGAGTTGAGGTATTCCAGGTGGAGTCCATTGAGAGACTATGCCATTGTTCTTAAGATAGTCCAGAAATTTTCGACTAAGATATTCGCCTCCTTGATCTGATTGAAGAATCTTAATGAATTTTTCTATTTGCTTTTCTACTTCGAGTCTGAATTTTTTAAACTTTTCAAAAGCTTCAGACTTATGTCGCATCAAATACACATACCCATACCGAGATAAATCATTGGTAAAGATGATGAAGTAGACATAATTGTACCTAACCGGCACATCAAATAGGCCGCATACATCAGTATATACTAGGACAAGCAGGTCTATGGCCCTTTCCCCATGTCCTACGAAAGGAAGCTTGATCATTTTAGCATGAAGGTATGATTTATAAATCGGATATGACTCGAAAGTCAACGGACTCAATAGCCCGCATTTCTCCAATTTGTTAATCCTATCTTCGGCTATATGACCAAGCCTAATGTGCCATAGATACCTATCATTTAGACTATCCCTAGGTCACTTTGATCCTATGGCATTCATGTTTTGCTCGATATTAAAAATAGAAACATCAATATGTAACTGATAGAGACCATTTATAAGAAAATTACTTATAATTTTATTTCTTTTATAAAGAATATTACAATAGTCCTTAAGAAAACTAATTACATAGCCTTCTTGTACTAAATATTAAATAGAAATCAATTTCCTACTTACTGTAGGCATATAAAAATAGTTCCTAAGAACTAAATCTAATCCTGATGGTAATCACAAAGAATAGGTTCCTATGGCTATAGCAGCAAGTCTTGCTCCATTCTCGATGCGTAGGATCATCTCACCATCCCTCAACCTTCTGCTATCCTCAAGACCCTGCATAGAAGTGTATAAGTGAGCACTAGAACCAGAGTTAAGCATCTAACTGGATGTAGAAGAAATCGTAAGATTAGATTCTATAACAAGCATACCTCCAAAAGGACCTGCCTCCTTCTTGTTCTTTAGGCTGGTTAGGTATAAAGGACAGTTCCACTTTTAATAGTCATCAGTGTTGCAATGAAAATATTTTTTCTTGTCGGCCTTCTTCTTCGGCTCTGCCTTCTTTCCACCATCCACCTTCTGCTTCTTCACAAACTTTTTTTCTTTTCAAAAGATTTTTTCTTGAAAGAAGTTCACTCCACAGCAAGTACTGAGCTTTTAGAACATTTCATAGAAAGCTCAGTAGTACTCAGCATGTTCATGAGCTCAGCCAAGGTATTCTGAAGTTTGTGCATATGGTAGTTCATGATGAACTACCCATATGCATCAATCAAGGACTATAGAATTATATTAATTTATAGATCCTAATCTAACTTGACATCGAGCTTCTCAAGCTCTTGTAAGTCCTTTATCATCATTAGATAATGATCCTGGACCAACTGCTTATCGTGCATTTGAGTCTTAAACAGTCTCTTAGTGACTTGATATTTGGTTGTGCGACTCTATTCATCAAATAACTCTTGTAGGTGAGTCAACATTTGGCGGCTACTCTTAAGTCTTTATGTTGGTGCTGGAGCTCATCAAATAACGAGCCCAACATGTAATACATGGCTTTGTTATCTTCATCCATCCACTTCTTAGGAGACGCTCTCTAATCAATAGATGGATGGGCTGGTAGGATAGAAGGATCCTGTTCCAACACATGAGTCAACTTCTTGGAATCCAAAATAATTTTGAAGTTCCAAATTTAATCCTTATAGTTGGGTCTGGTTAGTCTATGGGTGTCCAGGATACGAGCTAGTGGGTTGGATGTAGATATCTTCCTGTAGAGAGTCAAAGTTTCTAGTTAGATTTTGTAAATAGACTTAATTTATTTAGGAGTTTTATTTTTAAACAAATTAGGCACCTACTATTTTTTTGGATTCCTACACTCTCTTGGTAGAGATGCAAAAATCTTCATGATTATTGATTTCTAGTGGATGGTGTAGTCCTACTGATTGGCTCATCACCTCACCTAATAGTTATTGGTGATGAGTTAATCGATGAGTGGACAATTTTTATCCAATGATTCTCTAATCATGGTGCACCCAAATTTGATCTCTAATTCATGAATCTCATCATATCCAAAATATTGATCCACTCCTTAGTTAAGTCAGATCCACCATTTGCATGAATTAGATTCCTGATTGGATCCCTCACCATATCAGAAATATTGAACCCAACCCATCCTCCAACCCATAGCATCCAATGCCTAATAGCCATGGTTGCATCTTCCCAGTGCAACTGAACCATTATATCCAGCCAAGAATAATCAACCCTGAAAAGAGCCCGCATATCTACAATGGTGGATGATCTTAGACTTAATATTTTCTTAGAAAAATTTAATTTAGGTTAGTTTAAACTTAACTTGACTTAGTCATAATAATTATGACTAACCTAATGCCATGAGTTGGCTCAAATTATTAGTTACCTTAAATCAGAACTGGGTCGACACAAATGGCCAGGTAAGTGAGACCGGTGGAAGGGATATGCCGTTAACTCGACAAGAATGCATTCAGATCAAATAGCACCCAATTAAAAACTAGTTGATCGTATCTGTCAGACTTATCTTAGACACCAAATTATCGAATCAGGATTAATTGGATTAGCCTATAATTCAGGCTTGAATTACAGAGCCAAATTAGGTCTTAACTTGATCGAGTCATAACTCAATATGATTCAATCTTGATCCAGACTTAATCTTATTAGGCTAATCAAAACTAAGCTTTCTTTGATCCCACCTAACCAACTCTTGATTTGATTTGATCAACTACTAGACCTAACTGAGCTACCCAAGCCCAAATCTAATTTTATGAATATATCTTAGATCTAAAAATTCATAATTTTAGACCTACTTAATTTCATAATCTTCATTTTTAATTAAGTTTTGGGTTCATGAACAAAACAAGTAATAAAATCCTAGAATTTTAGGATTTAGAATTTTACAAAAAAATAAGTTTTGATTTCTGATTAAGAACGAACGCGTAGCACCCCTACACATCATAAGAATACTCCATCAAATGAAAGGAGAGGGCCTTTAAAGCCTACTTTGTTCTTATGATCAGATGGTCAAGGAGAATATCTTAATCAGAAATATAATTTCTACTACAAAATTAGTTAGATCTAGATCATATATCGCATATACAATTAATGATCTAACTTATACATATTTTGCATACATCTCATGTATCATAAGTCAATCAATCATGCATACTTTTAGATCTGAAATATCATATATTATATTTAAAAAATAAAATTTTAAATTTGATCATATCAAAAATAAAACTAATCTAAACATTATATAGAATTATTCTATAACTAGTCTAAGCATGCATCTTTCGTATCTCATATGAATAAAATAAAAACTAAAAATTCTATTTTTTATTTTTTAGATTTGATTACAATAATTATGATATCAAAAAATTAAAAATAAATTAGATCTAAAATTATATTTGATCAATTTAACAATATGATTATACTAGACTACATATAGAACTATTCTATTCCTAGTCTAGTCATGCATCTCATACATTATAGATCTAAATTATAAAATTTTTAATTTTTTAATTTTAGATCTAATCACATCTGATGTGACATCTAAAATTTTTTAATATCAGATCATGTATAAAAATTAAATTAGATCTAAAATAGATCTGATGAGCTGCCAACCTGGCTCTGATACCAGTTGAAGAAAAAATCTTATTTTCCTTGCTTAGGATCGTTCAGATCTGATTGGATCTGAAGGAATATTTTAAAAATTTTTTCTATAATCCTAATCAAATTTGAGACATCTCAGATCTAATTCTTAAGATCTAATATTAAGATTAAAAAAAATAAAATTAAATCTAATTTAATTTCATATCTTATTTTGGGTAATCAGATTATCCTACGATGATCTAGATCTGTCTTGAGATTCTTGAAGGAGCCACGCATATGCTTGGCCTCTACTAGTATCCACTCAAGTAGGATCTAGAGGTCTTCTCTTTCTAAATAAACTTCTCAGAAATTAGATCTGGATCTGACCTTGAAGTTCTTCAAAACTTCTTTGAAGAAGCAACGGTCATCTCTTTCAGTATTGTTGCCTTCTTCTTGATCTTGGTGCCTTTCTTCCTTGGATTGCACTTGAACCCATTCCCAACTCCTTTGGGCATGAAAAGGAGAGAGAGAAGATCAGAGGGAGGCATGGAATAGAGGAGGGTAGCCTTGCGGCATGGCAAAAAGAAAAGCACTCTAACCCTAGGCGTAGATAGGGTTTAAATAGACTCTACTGCGCCATGCAGTGCCACATCATCCTGACCAATTAGAGGCCTTCATTCGATCAGATCTAAATATGATTGATGGGATGATGTCATTTAATCCAATCAGATAAGAGTCCCTTAAAAATCCACATAGATGGCGCCAAGATTGGATAAAGCAAGAGTCTTTGGCACCTGGGTGTTTGATCATATCAAAATACCCTGGAGTCCCATCTGTATGGAACCCCATCCCTTATCCATATGGGGTGCATGCCTATGGTGGCATGCACCCTCTCCCTTACCTCTTTTAGTAGGAGGACAAGAGCCCTAGGTGCTCTCCTATAGGTACATGACACATGGCCCTATGTCCAAGTGTCCAGGGTTAACTGTTGACTTATGTCTAGAAATAGAAATTAGCAGGTGATAGGAATTGACAGGTGTTGTCTTAAATCCATCTAATGAATTAAGCAATCCTTTTCTGATCTGGACAAGCTCCAGTCAAACTAAGATAAAGTTCTTGAGTGAGTCCAAATAAATTTGGCTCAGCTAAGATGAACTAAAATGATTACAAAAGAAGAATGTTAGGCTCAATCATGTACTAGTATAATTTTTTTGAACCTAATTGGATCTAATGCAAATCAATTGAACTAGATTAGTCTAATTGATGACATCTAGACCTAAATCCTTATTTATGTGATCCAGTTAGATTTAGTTCCATATGGTAATGAGACATGTCATGATTTCTATCATCAACATCACCGAAACATCTTTCGATGAACCGAAACTTTCCTAATTCAAAAAATTAGAATGATTGATCATCTAAATCATTTTAATTGTTTCCAAAATCCATTAGTGACACCTAACAGTATATAGTGGCAATCTATCAGAATTGAAAGTGAACCTCTTGGTGTAGCTACCTATGTGATTGGATTCTTCTATCTTGAGCCCTGACAGAATTAGGGTTATGGTGAACTCATCAAATCCAATATCCGTCATATGAATTAATCATTCAATTCGAGTCCAATATAAAACTCTAATAGAAACTCTTTCAATCATCTTCACTCTGCCATGGCCATGGGCTTAAGGACTCAATCTCATGATTATCATAGGGCTGCTCCTCATCTACCGAGGTAGATAGATCCCCTATTGATGGAATCCAATTCCTACAATGAACATGCTATAGCCAATATATACCCTAAGATTTCGAATGGCTAGGAGATAGAGTTATGGTATAGTCAAACTATAACAACCTCAAGGTGAACTACCGATGCACCTCAGATCAAAGAACTAGACATACCACTGCAGCATCGAGTTGGTCATCGATGAGAAGGTAGACTTTTTTATGATTACTCGAGGTGGTCACACTCAATGCCCTTATTCTCTAACGAGTACCTGTACTCTCACTCTAGTGTCTCCACACCATAGACTCAAGATACATCTATGCTAAGAAAGCGATCGTACACCAATCTACTGGATCGATCATCATCCTTATGATGATCCTACGGTCGGAAGCTGTTTATGAGTTAATTATGAAAATTTATGTCTCAAATTTTTAACTCTTGAAAATATGAATTATCATTACCATTAACTCAAAGGATATATCACAAACACTTTAAATATATACTATGATAGAAAATAATTTTTTTATTAATTTATAATTAAAATTATAAAATTATCCTTAGAAGTGTATTATAAGTGATTAGCCAATCTAGATTTTAGGGCACACATCTAACAAAATTAAGTGTGGATCAAGTCAAAGTAGGAATTAGTTTCGATTTCAAATTCTATGACATAGAAATTTAGGAAACCAAAACTCTTCCTATGTTGCACTGATTCCGTTCAGATTTTTTTTAGGATTTTTGTAGCTTTTAGAGGGGTTTCTGTATGACAAAATCTGGTGGTCCATAGTAGAAAAGGAGGAGGGGGCACCCAAGAGTTGGGCACCCCTTATCTTGCCCAATTTGAACATTCCTTGTCTAGGTATTTGACCTAGACAAGGACTCCTCTATATCTCTCTATATAGGATAAATTTTTGGCTGACTTTTGGAGATATTCTAGATCATTAAGATACCTTTGGGGTGTGTGAAAATTAGAGAGAAAGAGTATTGGGGCTTGGGGATTTCATGGACACCAATCTAGGTGTTTAGGTGAGAGAGCAAGGAAGAAGAAGAAGGGTTCTTCTTCTAAAATTTTTCTTTGATCTCTTCCTCCTTCTTTAGAGATTTTTGAGAGGTGTTTCAAGTTTAAAATCTCTTCCACTTCCTTCTAAAAATTGAGGAGTCCAAGATTGGAAGAAGGTGGTTCTTGATCAACTATCAAAAAAGGATCAGCACAATACTAGTATACTATGCAGATTTCCTGCATCAAATTTCTGATCATGATTCGTGGGCTCGTGTGGATGACTCCTAAAAGCTAGATGCGTGTGTAGCTCACAACATCATCCTTAAGCCTGGATCAATAAGTTAGAACATTTCTCTTGCATAAGTAATAGATCTGATCTATTATTTTCATACCTGCATTAGATATAGTGTATATACATGTTGATGTGATCAACATGTTTTAGTTTCTTCTTTAGATTTTAATTTTTGATTTAATAACATGACATGATCATGCAATAGATCTTAGATTTAGGATATTTTTTAAAATTTAAAATTAATTTTGACTAATTTTAGTCTTTCACTGCCTGATCTTGAAAAGTTTCAAGATCTAGTCCTGAAATCCTAGATCTGGTTTCATCAATTGGTATCAGAGCCTAAATTTTTTGTTACATGATTATTTGAGCATGTTTAAATTATTTTTTAAATTAGATCTAATTTATAATATAATTATTAATTCTAAAATTAAAATTCTTGATCACACGAACTGCTATAAGGTTGTTCTGCTGTAAGGTTTACCCCTTATAGTGGAAAGGTTGTCCTAGTTCGTGTTGATCTACTTCTAATCATAAATTTATTAGATTTAATCTAATTTTATTTATAATTTAATAAATTTAAAATAATTTTAGATCTAAAAATAAAACTTTTATATTGCACGAACTTCTATAAGGTTGTTCTATTATAAGGTTTATCCCTTACAGTGAAAAGATTGTCCTAGTACGTGCTGATCTAAAACATTGATCATAAAATTTTAGATTAGATCTAAGAGATTCTATGATCTAATTAAAAATATTTTAATCTAATTTTATTCATTATAAATATGATAGATTTGATCTAAGATAATTTATGATTGATTATAGTTAAAATTATTTCAATTACATGAACCTGTTTAGATTAGATCTAAAGTAGTTTCATGCTTATTTTACTTGCATATTGATTATGAATTAAATATGCAACTTGATTGATAGAACCATGTTATCAAAATATTTTACAAACATAAAAATTATTTTTAAAAAATCAAACCCCAATCCTCAGTCCAAAACTTAATTAAGAATTAAGAAGTTGTTTGATTAGAATCTAGGATTATGAATTGATAATCCTAAGACACAAATCATAACACATTAGGCTAAATGGGTTAGTGAGAATTAGGTTCATTAATTGGGTTAGACCTAGGGTTAGATTAAAGAATGAACTTAATTAGAGAATTGACTAAATTTAATCAATTATTGTCTTAGATTAGGTCAAGGATTCTCTAGATCAATTATAATAGTTGTAGTTGGTCAAGTCCATATTTTTAACGAGACTTAAGATGGACTTGGTTCTTGGCTACATGGTCCAGTACGAACTGTTAGGTTGATCTAATTGAAACTAATTAAACTAGTTGGTGTCTAAGGTAAACCAGACTGGTGGTCTTTAATTGTCAGCCCGCTTACCTGACCATTTTTGATGGTGTTTAAGGCAAGCTTTGGCAGACCCTCCCACTGATCAAACTTACTTGACCTCTTGGTGAAATTATGTTTTGATCGGATCACTTAACTATTTAAGCTGACCCATGTCAGCTAGATAAATCAGTTTGACTGATTTAGGTGCTCCTAGATCAGCCTATTAATTGTCTCCCTTAAGCTGACTTGGTGAAGTCAGTGGAAGGATCATGACAAGATGGTTTATTTGATCTTCTCTCATCTTCAAATTAAATCCTCTAAAATTATTAGATCCCTAAAATAAGATAGTAATTATGATAACTAGATCATAGTCTCCCATTAAAGTAGATGATAATGGATCTATTAGTTGGATAATAATTGGAGGCCTAAAGGCTTGGTGTTTATCGAGTAATAAAATTATCATTCATTATGTGATTTCTTGGTTGCATCTTTCTAAATGGTGGTTAGATTGTTCAACCAAAGTTGGGCCTAATCATTCATTGGTTTGATGGGCCAAGTATGGTCATGTTAATGGTTAGACATAACTAGACCTTTTCAGTGGAGGCCAAAGCCTACTAATTAGGGATTGGGGCAAAAAATTTAATTACTAAAAATTATTTGAAGAAATAATTGGTTATGAACCTACCCTAAGATATACATGGGTTGGCCAACCAAAGTTGGGCTCGTATGCAGTCTACGTGGATTCTAGTACCCACTAAGAAATTAGGATAATTTCTCAAATTGAAGGTAGAGGCTACCAATTCGAATAAAATAGTGAGAGAATCTTTTAATTAAAGTTCAAATCTTTAGGTTTAATAAATCAATTACTAATTAGGTTATGGTTTTTCTTCTTGCAGATATGGCCACTTTTCTATCACTTCGATCATTATTGGACAATGATAAGTTGATGGGACCCAACTTCGGTAGCTGGTATCGAAAGTTGAAAATAGTCTTGGAGCATGAACGGATCCTACATGTATTAATGGATCCTACACCTAAGAAGCCAGCTGTCAATGCATGTGGAACAATTAGAGATACTTACTAGAAGTGGCTCAGTGACTAGACCATGGTGCGTTGCATTATGCTGGCCGCTATGAACAACAAGTTAAATCACAGATTTGAGATGGCTCAGTCAAAGGACATACTTCAAGTGTTGAAAGATTTCTTTGGCACACCTGATGATGTGGAGAGGCATAAGACTAGTTGTGCTATCTTCAATGCTAGGATGCGGGACGGTATCCCTGTCACTGATCATGTATTATACATGATCAAGCTGATAGAGCGATTGAGCAAGCTCAGCTTTCCTTTGCATAAACAGCTTGGAAAGGATGCAATACTGAACTCATTGCCCAAGTCGTTTCTCTCATTCCTTACTCATTTTGGAATGACAAAGCCTGAAGTAGACTACCATGGGTTACTGGGTTGCTTTAGAACTTTGAGAAGGATCACCAACTCCATAAGGAGTCCATGAACATAGTGGGAGGTTCGTCTTCTGATTCTCAATCCTTTAGGAAAGGGAAGAAGAACATGAACAAGAAAGCTAAGAAGGTGCAAGTTTATGCTAGGATATCTGTGCAGAGCTAGACCAGGAAGATCAAGTTCGATAAGAGTTTAGCTCATTGCTTCTTTTGCAAGTAGGAACACTAGAAGAGGAACTATCCTTAATACATTGCCTCTCTGGATTCGAACAGGTATGATAACTCCTTGCAATTTCTCTATTTATGATATTACTGACCAGGTATTGGATACTAGTAGCCCATACAATATTTGCAATTCGTTGCAAGGGTTGCAAGTCAGTAGGAGATTCGAGCAAGGTGAAAGATTCCTGAATATTGGAGATGGAAGACTGATTCTAGTTTTAGCTTTAGAAATTCTGAAACTTGTATTTAAGTCCCATACCATTGTTCTTAGTGATTGTCATTTCTATCCCAATTTTTTTTAAAATATTATTTCTGTAGGCCTTCTGGCCAAAAATGATTATGAAATATCAATAAAGAAATAAGTTTGTAATATCATTATGAATGGTGTTATTATTTCCTATGGACATTTGAACAATGGTGTGTATATGCTATCACAACCTATTAACGTAGTCTATTCAACTGGCAAGCACCTTAGATTAGATTGTATGTCAAATATCTATTTATGGCACTGTAGGCTAGGTCATATATATAAGAATAGGATAATCAGGTTGACTCAAGAGAGAATCCTCAAAGTTAGTGATAGTGAATCACTTTCAATCTGAGTCCTATCTTCTTGGTAAAATAACCAAATCATCTTTTACTAGAAAAGGTGAAAGAGCCATTGAGCTCTTAGGTTTAGTACATACTGATATATGTGGACCGATGAGCACAAATGTCAGAGATAGATATTTCAACTTCATTACTTTCACAGATGATCTATCCAGATATGGATATGTCTATCTGATGAAACACAAGTCAGAATCATTTAAAATATTCAAACGATTCCGAAGTGAAGTAGAAAAATAAATTGAGAAGAGTATCAAAACTCGTCAGTCTGACAAAGGAAGAGAATGTCTTTTTAGTTAGTTTCTCACATATCTAAGAGAGAATGTGATTCTCTTCCAATGGACTCCTTCAGGAATACCATAGCATAATGGTGTGTCTGAAAGAAAGAATCGGACTCTGTTAGACATGGTTTGATTCATGATGGGTTTTGCCAGCTTGTCGATATTCTTTTGGGGATATACACTCAAATCAGCTTATTATCTATTAAATAGGATTCCAAGTAAGTCTATAGTTAAGACTCTATATGAGATATGAATAGGACGTAAGGCAGTACTTTCACACCTTAGGATTTGGGGATGTTCGACTTATGTCAAACGATTAGTTATAGATAAACTTAGACCTAGGTCTAACAAGTGCACATTTATAGGATATCCAAAAGAGACCAAAGAATACTATTTCTACCATGCTGATGAACAGAAGATGTTCTTCAGTCTTAAGGCAACCTTTTTGGAAAAGAAGTTCCTTGGTGAAGGAGCTATTGCCTCTAAGGTTGAACTTGATGAAATTCAACAAGTAGAAAAACCAATATCTATAGCTAAACCTGAGTCGGATTTGATTAGATCAGATTCATAACCTAGTGTACCAACACCATTAAGGCAATCCAGTAGAGTATCATATCATCCGAACAAATACTATGATTTCTTGGTTCAGGATAGTGATACCATCGAACTCAATGAGAATGATGAGGATCCAATCACTTATATGGATGCTGTGTAAAGACCCAATTTTGAGAAATGGCTTGAGGCCTTAAAATCCGAAATGGAGTTCATGAAGATCAACAATGTATGGACATTGGTTCACCCACCTGAAGGGGTTAAACCCATTGGGTGTAAATGGATCTTCAAAAGAGAAAGGGGCACAGACGAAAAGGTGGAGACTTATAAAGCCTATCTGATTGCTAAGGGATATCATCAACATTATGGTATCTATGATGAGATGTTCTTCCCTATGGCAATGCTCAAATTCATTCGGATAATGCTTGCGATAGTTGCCTATCTAGACTATGAGATCTGACAGATGGATGTGAAGATAGCTTTCTTAAATGGAGTGCTGATCGAAGAGGTGTATATGATACAACCTAAGGGGTTCACATCCATAGATGAGTCCAAGGTGTGCAAGCTTCAGAGATCCATTTACGGATTGAAGCAGGCATCTCAGAGTTGGAACATGCATTTTGATAAAGTGATCAAAATGTATGGCTTCGTTAAGAACAAAGAAGAGCCCTGTATTTACAAATGGGCAAATAATTCAGCAGTGGTATTCCTGGTCTTGTATGTGGATGACATTCTTCTAATCGAGAATGACATCTCCGTACTATAGAAAATAAAAGTCTGGTTATCATCACAGTTCTCTATGAAGGACTTGGGTGAAGCATCTTATATCCTTAGGATAAAGATCTATAGGGATAGATCTAAAAGGATGCTTGGGTTATCCCAGTCCATGTACATAGATACTGTGCTAAAGAGGTTCAGCATGGAGAATTTCAAAAAGAGCTATCTTTTGATAGGCTATAGAATTTCTCTCTCTAAGAAGGATTGTTCGATAACTCTTGAAGAAAGAGAGCGTATGAGTAGAGTCCTATATGCTTCGATAGTGGGATCTATTATGTATGCCATGATATGTATGAGACCAGATATAGCATACTCACTAGGAGTAGTGAGTAAATACCAATCTGACCTTAGAGAAAATCACTAAAAAGTGGTTAAAACCATTCTTAAGTATTTGAGAAATACTAAGGATCAATGGTTGATTTATGGCAAGTCAGATATGAAACTTGTGGGATTTATAGACTTCAGCTTTCAATTTGATCATGATGACAGTAAAAACGTGTCGGGATATATCTTTACTCTGGTGGAGCTATTTGCTGGAAGAGTTCCAAGTAGCATACTATGGTAGACACTATTTATGAAGTAGAGTACATTGCAGCATCAGATGTTGTGAAGAAAGCTGTGGTTGAGAAAGTTTATCACCGAGCTCAGAGTAGCACCCTTTCTAGATGGTCCGATCTAGCTCTACTATGATAGCATTGGTGTCATAGCTCAGATGAAGGAACCAAAGGCACACCAGTGGACAAAGCACATCTTGCACCACTTCCACCTGGTCTGGGAGATTGTGGATCGAGGTCATGTCGACCTTCAGAAGATCGATGAAAAGAAGAATCTAGCTGATCCCTTTACTAAAGCCCTAGCGATAAAGGAGTTCGACAATCATAAGTCGAAGATGGATATTAGATACTATGCCGAGTGGCTTTAGGACAAGTGGGAGTTATTGGAGAATATGTTTCAAAGTCATTCATCAGCCTGTTGATAGTTGAGCTACATTATATTTATAATTGATTCATTAGAAAATAAAATATATTTTAATATTTTTTCATCATAAAGTATTCATCTTCTAACAAACTCCATTATTGTGATGAAGTCTTTAGGACTATTTAGCTTCGATAAAGAGAGGATTTATCGATTAGTCCTTAAATCTGTTCACGACCAAATAATAGACTATTAATTAGGACGATAGTATCTATCGAGCATAGATCGCTGTATGCCATATAGGTTGGTTATCTCTTAACCAAGGAGTGTGGAGATACTGGTATGGCATAAGGGTGAGATGTATGGATACATTATCATTGAACATGACCAACTCCAGAGCATTCTACTATCGAAAATATCTCTGATGGGATATAGGTATAAATATTTCTTAGACCTGAGATTACCTCAGTGACTTGCAAGCAACTCACTGTGCTTTGGTACCGGACTAATCAAATTTCTAATTTAGTAATGGAAGGCTTCTGGGCATAGTCAAGTACTTGCAAAATCAAAGTGTGATCAAGATGGAATTGACCACTCCAAGAGTTGGAGAAAAATGTATCATTGTATCTCAATATAGCAAAATCTTGGCCAGGATAATCTATCAGATGGATTTGGTATTTTGAAATACGATGTGGTCAACCATATCAAAATTGATAGTTGAACTTTAAGGTATCCTACGAGCATTTTAGTCAAAGGGATGAATTATATGAAAACTATATCTGCATGGATTCTAAGGATGTTGTTCTACACATTAGATCTATCTGACCGTCAGATACCATTGCTAGATGGTCACTTCGATTAGTACAGAAATTTATTTTTGTGCTACTAGCTTAGGTTCGGACCTATGAGATCACACACATTAGAGTTCACGATTCGATCAGATGGTTGATCAATGATTAAGAATTATTTTAGGATTAAATGATCAATACGATTGATGTTTAACCTAGTGCAAGTGTTGTAGGAGGATCGATTAGCAATTAAATTACTAATTAACTTAATTTAATTAAACTAGAGGGATAAAATTAAGTTTAATTAAATATGATTTGATTAAATTTGATTTGGGCTTGATTGGATCAAGTCCAATTGGTTTATTGGATAAGCCAAGTGCAAGGAAGAACTAGTCCTAGTTCAACTAGGACTTGGATCACCCTATTTTTCTAATTTGATTAGAAAATTAAATCATAATTAAATCTAATTTAATTAAGTTCTTAATTAGTTTAGGACCTAATTTAATTAGGTTGAATTAATTCTATTTTGATTTGATTTGAGAAACCATGTTGGACCAAGTCAAAATAAAAATCCTAGTAAGACTAGGAACTTCCCTCCTTGCGCCACCTTAGTCCCAACACCCACCCTTCATGTCCCCTTTAATTTTGCATGAATTCTCCATGCCCAAGAGAAGCCCACCACGTCCCAAAGTCCGCCACTTTATTTCTTACATGGTAAATTAAGTGTGGACCAAGCCAAAGTAGGAATTAGTTTTGATTTCAAATTCTATAAGATAGAATTTTATGAAACCAAAACTCTTTCTATAGTGCACCAATTCTACCCAAATTTTTTTTAGGATTTTCATGGCTTTTAGAGGGGTTTTTGTATGACAAAACCTTATGGTCCCCTTGTCTTGCCCAATTTGGACATTCCTTGTCTAGGTATTTGACCTAGATAAGGACTCCTTCATATCTCTCTATATAGTATGAATTTTGGACTGATTTTTGGAGATATTCTACACCATTGAGAGACCTTTGGGGTGTGTAAAAATTAGGAAGAAAGAGTATTGGGGCATAGAGATTTCTTAGACACCAATCTAGGTGTCTAGGTGAGAGAACAAAGAAGAAGAAGAAGGATTCTTCTTCTAGGATTTTTCTTTGATCTCTTCCTCCTTCTTTAGAGATTTTTGAGAGGTATTTCAGGTTCAAAATCTGTTCTCCTTCCTTCTAAAAATTGAAGAGTCTAAGACTTAAAGAAGATGGTTCTAGATTGACCATTAAAGAAGGATCAACATAGTATTAGCATACTATGCTGATTTCCTACATTAGACTTTTGATCGTAGTTCATGGTCTTGTGTGGATAACTCCTAGAGGCCAGATGCATGTGTGGCTCACAACATCATCCTCAAGCTTGGATCAGCAAGTTAGAATATCTAACTTGAACAAGTAATAGATCTGATCTATTATTTTCATACCTGCATTAGATGTAGTGTATATACATGTTGATGTGATCAACATGTTTTAGTTTCTTCTTTAGATTTTAATTTCTGATTTAATAACATGCCATGATCATATAATAGTTTTTAGATCTAGGATACTTTCTAGAATTTAAAATTAATTTTGATTAATTTTAGTCTTTTGTTGCCTGATCTTGAAAAAATTTTAAGATCTAGTCCTAAAACTCTAGATCTGATTCCATCAATATGTGATATATCAAATCTGAAAGCATGTATGTTCGATTAAATTATGATACATGAGATGTATGCAAGGCATGTATAGGTTAGATCATTTATTGTATATGTAATATATGATTTAGATTTAACTTATTTTGTAGTAGAAAATATATTTTTGATTAAGGTGTTCCCCTTGGCTGTCAGGTCATAAGAATAAAGTAGAATTTAAAGATCCTCTCCTTTCATTCGATGGGGTGTTCTTATGGTGTGTAGGGGTGCTGCATGTTTAATCAAAAATTAGAACTTACTTTTCTACAAAATCCTAGATCTTGAAATCCTAGGAATTTGATACATGTTTTTGTTCATGAATCCAAACTTAATTAAGAATTAAGATTATAAAATCAATTAGATATAAAAATTATAAATTTTCAAATTTATGATACCTTCATAAAATTGGGTTTGAGCTTGGATAGCTCAATTAGGTCTAGCGGTTGATCAAATCGAATCAAGAGTTGGTTAGGTAGGATCAAGAGTTCTTAGAATTGACCAGCTAAATAGGATTAAGTCTAAATCAAGGTCGACTCACATTTATATGTGGTTGATCAAGTCAAGACCAAATTTGGTTTTATGGTTTAAGCCTGGATTGTAGGCTAACTTGATTGATTCTGATTCGATAATTTGGTATCAAAGGTAAGTCAGGCAGATACGATTGATTATTTTTTAATTAGGAGCTACTCGACTTGAATGCGATCTTGTTGAGTTAATGGCATATCTCTTCCATTGGTCTCACTTATCTGATCATTTTTGTCGATCCATTTCTGATTTGAGGTGGCTAACAATTTGAGCTAATCCATGCTACTAGATTAGTTATAATTGTTATGACAAAGTCAAGTCAAGTTTAAAGAGACCTAAATTAAATCTTTCTAAAAAAATATTAAGTCAAAGATCTTCCATCATTGTAGATGTGCGGGCCCTTTCCTGGTTTGATTATTCTTGACTGGATATAGTGGTTCAATTACACCGAAAAGATACAACCATGTCTATTAGGCATTGGATGCTATGGATTGGAGGATGGATTGGGCTCAATATTTCAGATATGGTAAGAGATCCAATCAAAAATTCAATTTATGTAAATGGTGGGTCTGACTTAACTAAGAAGTGGAGCAATACTCTAGGCACGGTGAGCTTCATGAATTAGAGATCAAGTTTAGATGCACCATGATTAAAGAATCATTGGATAAGAGTTGTCTACTCATCAGTTGACCCATCATCAATAACTATTAGATGGGATGGTGAGCCAGTCGGTGGGATTGCATCATCCACTAAAAATCAATTGATCATGGAGATTTTTGCATCTCTGCTAAGGGAGTGTAGGAATTTGAGTAAATAGTGGGAGCCTAATTTATTTAAAAATAAAATTCTTAAATAAATTGATTAAGTATAATTATAAAATCTAATTAGAAACTTTGACTCTTTATAGAAAAATATTTGCATCCAACCCACTAGTTCATATCTTGGATGCCCATAGACTGACCGAATCCAACTACAAGGATTAGCTCTAAAACTTCAAAATTATTTTGAATTTTGAAAAGTTGACTCATGTGTTGGAATAGGATCCTCCCACTTTACTAGCCCATCCATCTACTGAGTAGAGAGCATCTCTAGAAAAGTTGATGAATGAAGATAATAAAGCTAGCTATTACATGTTGGGCTCAATGTCTGATGAGCTCCAGTGCTAACATGAAGATATAAAGACTAGCCTCCAAATGTTGGCTCACTTGCAAGAGTTGTTTGGTGAACAAAGTCGTGCAACCAAATATCAAGTCACTAGGAGACTTTTTAAGGCTCAGATGCGTGATGAGCAGTCGGTCCAAGATTATTGTCTGATGATAATCAAAGATTTAGAAGAGCTTGAGAAAGTTGGTGTCAAGTTAGATCAGGATCTATAGATTGATATAATTCTGTGGTCCTTGACTGATGCTTATGGATAGTTCATCATGAACTACCATATGCATAAACTGCAAAATACCTTGGCTGAGCTTATGAATATGCTGGTCACTACTGAGCTTTCCATGAAAGATTCTAAAGGCTCAGTACTTGCTGTAGAGCAGATTTCTTCTAAGAGAAAGTATTTTGGAAAGAAGAAGAAGACCGTGAAGAAGTAGAAAACTAAAAGTAAGAAGAAGAAGAAGGTAGAGCTGAAGAAAAAGATCGTTGACAAAGAAAAATATATCCATTGCAACACCGATAGCCACTGGAAGCAAAACTGTCCTCTATACTTGGCCAGCCTAAAGAACAAGAAGGAGGCAGGTCCTTCTGGAGATATGCTCGTTATAGAATCTAACCTTATGATTTCTTCTGCATCCAGTTAAGTACTTGACTCTAGTTCAAGGGCTCACTTGTGTACTTCTATGCAGGATCTTGAGAATAGCAAGAGGCTGAGGGATGGTGAGATGATCCTACACATCGAAAATGGAGCAAGAGTTGCTGCTATGATCGTGAAAATCTATCCTCTTCAACTACCGTCAGAATTAGATTTAATTCTTAAAAATTATTTTTATATGCCTGCAGCAAGCAAGAATTTAATTTCTATTTCATGTTTAGCACAGAAAAGCTATGTAATTAGTTTTCTTAAGAACCATTGTAATATTCTTTATGAAATAAATAAAATTACAAGTGGTTTTCTTATAAATGATCTCTATCAGTTACATATTGATGTTTTTGTTTTCAATATCAAGCAAAATATCGTAATATGATTATGAGTGGATATGCCATTTTTCTTGAAAAATAGTTTATTCAAGATGGTGGCATCGAAAGACAGACTAGGCTCGAGGAGAAGGTCTCCAAACAACAACGAGCTAAGGAACCTATCGAATCCAATCAAATTGAGCCGGTCCAAATACTACATCCTCTACCTCAAAAATCAACTAGGATTTTTCATCCTCTGAAAGATATTTAAGTACTATTCAAAAGGATGTAGTAAAATATTCCTCACAAAAAATGGGGTTCATGGTGATGATCCCAAGATCTATAACAAGGCGATATCAGATATTGACTCCAAGAAATGGTTAGAGGTAATGAAGTTAGAAATTGACTCAATATATTCAAACCAAGTCTAGACCTTGGTAGATCCACCTGAAGGTATAGTACCTATTGGGTGTAAATGGATCTTCAAGAGAAAGATAGGTGTCGATGAAAATATAGAGACATTCAAAGCTAGACAAGTAGTGAAAGGATATAGTCAGCACGAAGGCATTGACTATTAGGATACCCTTTTGTTAGTAGCCATACTTAAATTCATCCGCATATTGCTAGCTGTTGCAACCTATTTTTATTATAAAATATGGCAGATGGACATGAAAATGGTATTCTTAAGTAAATATCTTGAGGAAGATATCTATATGGAACAACCGCTTGGATTCACATCTAGTGATGGTGATCACAAGGTACACAAGCTGCAAACATCCATGTATAGACTTAAGCAAGCATCTTGGAGCTAGAATGCTTGTTTCAGTGATGTGATAAAATTATTTGGTTTCATCAAAAATGAGAATGAGCCATGTATTTTTAGAGGTCAGTGGAAGCACTGTTATCTTTCTTGTACCATACATGGATGATATCCTCCTAATTAGGAATGACATTTTCATGTTGACCATGGTTAAAATATGGTTGTCCAAAGAGTTCTCTATGAATGATCTAAGAGAAGCATTTTTTATTCTAGGAATTAAAGTCTATAAAGATAGATCGAATAGGATGCTAGGACTTTCATAGAAAATATACATAAAGGAGGTGCTAAAGAGGTTTAGCATGAAAAACTCAAAAAGGGGTTTAGTATCCTTTAGACATGGCATTTATCTCTCCAAGAAGATGTGCTCTAGTATACCTGAGGAGATTGAACGCATGAGTAAGATCTCTTATGCTTCGGCAATAGGGAGCCTCATGTTTGCCATACTACGTGCATGACTTGATATTGCCCATGTTGTGTGTGTGACGAGCAGGTATCAGTCAAATCCAGATGAAGAGCACTGGACTTTTATGAAGTGTATCCTTAAGTACTTGAGAAGGACTAAGGATATGTTTCTAGTCTTTGGTAATAGAAAACTCCAGGTCCAAGGGTATATAGACTCAGATTTTATATCTGACATATATGATCAAAAGTCAACAACTGAAAGTCTGTTTGTGTGTAATGATGGTGCTGTTAGCTGAAAAAATTCCAAGCAGACAGTGATAGTAGACTCCACTATGAAAGCAAAATACATCACTGCATCAAAATCTACGAAGGAGGTGTTCTGGTATAAAAAGTTCTCCGTAGAGCTCGGAGTGATGCCATTGAATGCCATCCCTCTGTACTGCGACAACAATGGTACCATAGCTCTTGTTAAGAAGCTGAGATCTCACTAAAAATCCAAGCACATCGAACGGTGATTCCACCTAATCCGCAATTATCTTGAGAAGGGATACATCGAGGTCAAGAGTGTCGACACTGCAAACAATGCAGCTAATCCACTAATGAAGCCATTGGGACAGTAGAAGATCGAAGCCCACCTTGAGAAGATGGAACTTAGATTTGTAGCCAATTAGCTTTAGATCAAGTGGGAGTTTGTTAGATGTGTGCCCTAGAAGCCAGATTGGCTAAACACTTGTAATACACTTCTAAAAGCAATTTTATACTTCTGACTATAAATTAATAAAAGAGTTATTTTTTATCATAGTATGTATTTAAAGTATCTATGATACATCCAATGAGTTAATGATAATTATAATTCATATTTTCAAGAGTTGAAAATTTAAGACATGAATTTTCATAATTAACTCATAAATTGCTCCTGACCATTGGATCATCACGAGGATAGTGATCGATCTGGAAGGTTGATGTACGATCACTTTCTTAGGATAGATGAGTCTTGAATCTACAGTGTGGAGACACCGAAGCAAGAGTATAGGTACTCATTAGAGAACGAGGGCACTAAGCATGACCACCTCGAGTAGTCATAAGAGAGTCTACCTTCTCATTGATGACTAGCTCGATGCTACAGTGGTGTATTTGGTTCTTTGATTTGAGGTGCATCGATTGTAGGTGGTGTGGTGCTCCCAAGCCTTGGGAGGTCACGGGCGGAGCCAGGATGAGGGCTCTAGGAAGGCTAGGATATGTGTGATCTTAGGACTAGGATAGGAGTTGTCCTAGGGTGGAGGTAGCATGTAACTCTCCACGAGCTTGAGGTTCGGATATTGAGGGCCTGAAGGGGCTTGGTTGGTGCTTCGGAGATCTGGGATTCAAGATGGAGTAAAAAATCAAAGCTCAAAAATCAAGATTATAGAAAAAAGATTTTCTACAAGTTAGCCGACTTAGTCCAAAACTTGGTCGGCTAAGTCTTGAAGCATAGAAAAAATAGAAAGATCGAGCATTCGGGACTACAAGCATGGCACAGAACTGACCGACTCAGTTTGATATAGCTGGTTCAGTGCTAAGACTGAGTTGGCTTAGTGCGCGGGCAGAGTTATGCAAGGATCTATTTTGGGCTAGGATCTGAGTTGATCCTAGGGATCTTAAGGTCTGATTTGAGAGAACTTAAGGGAGCTAATTCATGTATGGGTTGGAATTAGATCCAGGGGATGAGAGCATACGAGACTTGGGCTCGATGAGTGCTTTCATATATTGGATTAGCCTAAGAGAGTTTTTGAGCTGGGATTTATTAGGATTCATGTGAAAACTCTAGGGTATATAAATCAGAACATTGTAACTTTTACAATAGAAGAAAATACAATTGAGCTTTTCTCAATAACTCTCTTATCTCTTCTCTCTGGTTCCAACACCAAAATCCTAGCTTCTCTCATCTTTCTTAAATCTTCTTCAGTTTGCTAGATTAACATCTAGGTTCACGTCAGAGATCAGATCTACAGCTTTGGCTCCGAGAAGCCATAAGAACAACATCGATAGTTTACCTTGAGGGTGTTTTAGTTTGACTATACTATAACTCGATCTTCTAGCCATTCGGAATCCTGAGGTGTATGTTGGCTATAGCATATTCATTGTAGGAATTGAATTGCACCAATAGGAGATCTATCTACCTTGGTAGATAAAGAGTAGCCCTATGATGATCATGAGATTGAGTCCTTAAGCCCATGACCATGGCAGTATGAAGATGATAGAAAGAGTTTCTATTAGGGTTTCACATCAGACTCGAATCAAATGATTAATTCAGAAGATGGATGTTGGGTTTGACGAGTTCATCTTAACCCTAATCCTGTCGGGGCTCTAAATAGAAGAGCCCAATCATACAGGTAGTAACATCGAGAGGTTCACTTTTAGTTCTGATGGCTTGCCACCATAAACTATCATGTATCACTGGTGGATTTTGGGAGCAATTAGAATGATCTTGATGATCGATCATTCTAATTGTGTGAATAGGAAAAGTTCTGGTCTATTGAAAGATGTTTTGATGATGTCGATGATAGAGATCATGACATATCTTATTACCATATGAAACTGAACCTAACTAGATCACACAAATAAGAATTTGGATCTGGATATGGTCAATTGGGCTAACATAATTCGATTGATTTGAATTTGATCAAATCAGGTTCAAGAAAATCTTGCTAGCACATAATTAAGCCTGATATTCTCCTTCTGTAGTTTTTTTGATCTATCTCTATTAGTCAAATTTGATATGACTCATCCCTAAATTGTAAATGGGTTTATTTTCATCTGGTTGGAACTTGTCTAGGTCAGATTAATTCTAGAAATAAATCCATTCTGAAATGTAATTGAACTGGGGTCAATAGTTGACCCAATCGAGAGAATTAAGGGTCATAGGATCAGAGCCTTCTAAAAAATTTTTTAGGAACTCTTTTTCTCTATTTTTTGGATATGTGATAGGGATCGAGTCATACTTTGGGTTTGCCAAATTTGGTTATTTTTGGAGGTGCCTAGATTTGGTTAAGATAGAATTTGATTTGGATCAAACTCTTGAGGAAAGAGTCCTAGGTGCCCTGGACTCTTCCTTATTCCTTTATACCGTCACCTTTGGAGATGTTTTTGGTTGACCAAACCTGATAGAAATTAGGTTGGAGACATGGGCTATCAGCTCTAGAGTCCTAAGTTATCAAGCAATTTGATTGTTTGATGAAATGGGACTCTAAGGTGGCGCAGGAGTCTATTTAAAGACCCTGCGCCCTAGGGCTTTAATCTTTTGATCACCATGCCCATATGCTGCCACCATAAACCTCCTCCATACCCCATCTAGAGCTCCTCCCTCTCTTCTCCACATCCACACCAGAGTTGGTGAGGTTTCAGCCATCAAAAGTTGAGAAAAGCTGAAGATAAAACAAGACAAGGCGATCTAGATCAAGAGATAGGGTGTTGCCTTTAAAGTTTGTTTGAAGGCTTCATAAATTAGATCCAGATCTAATCTTTTGAGATTAGATCCATAAGGAGAGCACATCCAGATCCTACTTAAGTGTAATCTGGTAGAGGTTAGATAATTGCATGGCTACATCTAGAACCCCGGGTGATAACAGATCATCGGCAGGGTAAAAGTTGTTTACCCAACCAAGATAAGAAAATTTAATTAGATTTAATTTTAAGTTTTAGTTTTAATATTAGATCCATAGGATTAGATCCAAGATGTCTCAAATCTGATTAAGATTTTTAGAAAATTTTTTAAAATATCCCTTTAGATTCAATCAGATCTGAACGATCTTGTGGCGAAAAGTATGATTTTTTTCCTTCAAAAACTAGTAGATAGTTTTGATTTAAAACTCTATTTGATAGAGTTTGACAAAACTAAAACTCTATCCCTATGTGGCACCAATTAATCATAATTATTTTTGATTTTTCTTGATGAAAATAAAGGAAAGGTTGTGTGCCAAAATCTAGTATTCCACACCAAGAAAAAAAAGGGAAGGTATCCAACTCTTGTCTTATTTGGACATGCCTTTCTAGGTGTTTGATCTAGAAAAAGACTCTATCTTTTTTTTTTCTATTTATATGGGATTTTGGCATGGGGTTTCTACGGAAAATTCACTAGAGAGAGGGCTTGGGCATGGGATTCCTAGGTGCTAGAGAGTCTTGGATGTGGGGATTATTTAGAATACAACATTATATGTCCTGGTGAGAGAAAAGAAGAGAGAAGAAGGGTCTTCTCTAGGATTTTTCTTACATCTTCTTCCACAAGCTTTTTGAGAGAAAAAGTGAGGTAGAAAGATCTCTCTAGTTATCTTCTTTATCTTCTTTGATTCTTGGTAGGTCCAAGCAATTCGAAGAAGGCGGTTTGTAATCAACCATCGAAGAAGGATCAGCATAATGCTAGCACACTGCGTTGATTTCCATCACTAGACTTCTGATCGAATTCAAGGCTTTGTGTGGACTATCCATAGAGGTTAGACACCTGTGCTACTCAAAGCGATAACCTCATCCTCGTATTAGCAAGCAGAGTTCTCGACCCATGGAAAGGTATTAAGATACGATCTCGATAGCTGTCTAGATTAAATATAGATCTATTCGATGTTGATATGATCAACATCTTTTCTTCTATTTAATATTTATTTTTTAGATTTAATACTTGCATAAATCATGTCATAAGATCCTAGATCTAGAGATTTCTTACATAATTTTATTGACTAATAGGATTAATCTTTGACTTCCATTGCTCTTAGTTTGAAAAAATTTTAAAATAGATGCATGTAAACCCTAGAATTTTCTTCACCCATCTAGGATCTTTATGTTCTCCAACACAAAAAATTATGGACCATTCAGAGGCATTCATAACATAGCATGCATGAGGAAGCCTCCACTATTCTCCCCCTACTGACTCTAGGTGGAGTGATCTCCTAATAACCTATTCTTTCAAGTCAAATCAGAAATTCAAGTCATTCTTGGTCTTATCTTTGATGTTTAAGATCATTATAAATTGGAGCTCGCACACATTCTTTTCAATGTGTATGATATCTAAGCAATGGCGTAATAAATTTGTCTCTCAATATGGCAAGTTAAAGAATATGCTTTTTTGCTCCAATTAAAGTATGTGTTATCTGTCTTTGATTGATGCTTCCTCTTCTTACCATCAATCAGATCATCTTTCCTAAATTCAACATTGAGACCATCTAACTCTTTCAATACCTCACTTTCAAACATTTGACTAGGTGCCTCACTTTCTTCAATAGTGCTATCGAAGGAGCGTGCACCCCTTTTATATGGATGATTTCGATGGAAGAAATGTCGATGTCTTATAAAGTTAAAGTTCCTTCAATGTGTCAATCTTTTAGACTAGATATTTTTTTCACAAATCAGACACGTTAGCTCACCTTTCGTGCTTTGATCGCTATCGTAGGTGGTCAAAAAAAAATTAACTCACTACTATAGTTAGGATGAGTCAAAATCGTATCCACAGGGATCGTGTTAATTTTGTTTGGAAGATTTTAATTTTTAATTTAAGTAACAGAATAAAAGTTGATTAAAAGACTACTTGAATTAATTAAAGAAAGCAAGTAAATAAATAATTAAATTAAAGATTGAAATTAAATATGGAGGTAGATTCTCAGGATCTCAACTGCTTTCTTATTAAATAGCTGGTATCCTTTTTAATATGCTTGAAATTAGTATCTAATCAATAAAGATATAATTTATCTTAGAGAGCATGGTCTGTATCCTTGGATCACGGTCCATCTCTTAAAGTTATAGATTAGTCAAAATTAATTTAGATATAATAAAATAAATTTAATCTAAAGATAATCAATCTCAAGAATACGAACCGTACCCTAGATCATGGCTCGTCTCAAAGCTCATAAACTATTTTAGATTATAATCTCATGTAGAAAAAATAAAGACATAAAAATATAATAAGAAAAAGTAATCTTTATTGTATATTATAAAATAAAAATTGAAAAAAAGTAAAAGATATTGTCAAATAAGATTATAAGGATCTCCTAAGAATGTGACGATTAGCCAGTCATGGGAAAGTTTCTCGCTAAAATCTTCATCTTGGAACTTTAGAGACTTCCTTCCAACAGCTTGGAGCGGGGATCAAGAGCAGGAGAAAAAAATTTATGGAGAAGAAGAAAGCTAAGAATTATGAAAGAAAGAAAGAAGAAGGAAGAAAAGAAGAGAAGAAGGCTTAAGGATTCTTTAGAGGAGGGGAGAGGAGGGAGGAGGCCATGAAGGCCGCTGGTTGATGCCTTGGCATACCCTCTTATTTATAGCAAAGGAATTAGGAGGAATTTCAGTTAGCATGGAGAGTTTGGTTTTGATTAGAAGTCGACTACGTGTTGTTAGGATGATTTGTTTTGAGTCCCGCTTGCCCATCTACGTTTAAGCCCTGTGACCGAAAAAGCCCGCTCCAGCTTCGGTGTCGCTTCCAGCCGCACGAACTCGTGACCGAAAAAGCCCGCTCCAGCTTCGGTGTCGCTTGCAGCCGCACGAACTCGTGACCACAGACACATGAAGACCCACCAGCGCGCCCGCTCGCATTGCTCTCGAACCCGCACGCGAGCGAACCTGCTATCAGCTGCGTGAAAAGAAAATAAAACAGCACCTCTTTTTGACCAATTATAAAAAAAAATTATTTCTTTAAAATAACGTACACGTCCCATATGGGTTTTCTAAATAGTATCTTTCTTTTTTATAATACTGTATACATTCTTTTTTTATTTTAAATTTATTTTGAATCCAATTTACACTCAATTTGAATCCTTTTAATCTATAAATTGGGCTCTTTATATTGGCAAATATCTTTCCTTCTTTGCCATGTAGCTGATTCCAGCAACTTATGTCACTTTTTTTTCACATCTACATCATATAATTAATTAAATCTAATTTATTAATTATCTATAAAATAAACAAAAGGGCATTAAATTTTTAATAAATGAGGAGTAATTAAATAAAATAATATGCATCTAATAATTTAATTTTAAGTATTTATTATGCTTCAACCCGATATTAGGTCATAAGCTGGAAAGTCGTTTATTACCCATATAAGTACCGTACGCATGAAAAATGACTCATTCATCAAAGCATTAAAAGTTGGAACACCTTAAATGCTTCATAACTATTTTAGCTTGACAATAAAAGTTTGTAAACAGACATCAATGTCATTCCCTACCTTCATCGATCCAGGGATGAGCACTATCATGAAAGTGAAGGATTTTTTCATGCACATCCATGGTGAGAGGTTGTAAACATGAATAAACACAGGCCATAGACTATGGTTGGTATTTATATGCTTGAATAAGTTGAAACCATCGCATGACAATCCCAATCTTATATTACGTATCTCTCGTGCGAAGTCTGAATGTATTTTATTAAAGTTTTGCCATGCCTTTCATTGGCTCGATGCCTCAATGCATCATCTTTTGTTCGCTTCTCTTCATGTCATCTCATGTCCTTTAATGTCCTTACTAACAAAAATAACTTTTATAGTCTCGGTATCAAAGAAAAGTACCATATTAACTTTTGAGGAACATGGGTCGATGTGCTATCTTTGTTCTATTTTTATCTTGATACACCATACCTCATGGACTCATTTTAGTTAGCATTCCGCTCCTAATAGGGTATGCAATCATTAGGGCATGCATGTATCTTAGTATAAAGTAAAGTCCAACTATTCAATAATCTTTGATGCCTCATAATTATTCTTCAAGATTTGTGCGTTATCCGAAAGAATTTTCTCCAAAAGCTGTAGTATACAGTTCACTCTATTATTACTGAATCCATTGGAGCATTTCGCATAATACAACTAGATTAAGAACTCAAGCTTCGTCATCTTTTCATATTCGAGATACAATGGAATGTTAGCATCCTCCATCAACTTGTGGACCTTCTCCACATCCTCACTGTTTGTTATTCTATCAACCATAAGATCAAGCATGGATATAAATACACCATCATTATGGCCAACAAATGAAAAGATATCATGAACCATTTGTTCTATTCCCTCATCATGTTGATCACCTCTTTACAGCCTGCTCTTGTCATGTTGATCCCAACAAATTTCATAATCGGATTTAAAGCCATAAATAGTAAGGTGATCATTTTTATCTTGATGAGGTAGCTAAGGCCCACCTATACACTTCTTACAAGGATATTGGATAAGTCTATGACCCTCAAATTTTTCTATAGTAAAATCAAAAAACTATTGAAGTCCATCTTTATATTCTGGCAAGAGCCTACTTAACTTTATCCATCCCTTATCCATTATAAAAATGATGATACTGTAATTAAATCATGTGTGAAAATGAGACACAACATCATAACATCAAGATAATTTGGCAGTAATTACTCATAATTTGCATACGTATACCAATTCTTAGAGTTTATAACATCATTACATAGGCAAATAAAAAATATTATTTGTATTAAATATCATTTTTAGATACTAATGCATTATAAACAAAAAATATTATTTGCATTAAATATCATTATATACTAATGCATTATAAATAAATATTTGAAGGAACAAAAATATATTAAATATCATTTTTAAATATGTAATAAATGCATCATATTACCAACTAATTGATAAAGATGGGTCCTATCTCATTCAAAAATTATATTAATTCTATAGGTTCATCACAAAAGTCAAACGATATGCAATAGAGATAGAAAAAAATTTTGACAGCATTTTCTCTTAGTTCTTCCTAGTAGGGAGAAAATAAAAATGTTTTTCAAAATTTTTTTTGAACCCTCATTATACCATTTGATTACTGTAATTATTTATAAAATTATTTATAATTTTTAAATTATTTAAATTGAATAATCAATTGATCATTGTATATAATTCTTTTATCGATATAAAAATATGTAAATATATGAATGCCGTAGATTATGTACACTTATCAATTGATAAGTCTATCATTACACAATGCAAAAAACAAAAGCAATAGAGACTAAATAGTAATAAAAAATTTTATACAATAAATTCTACAATAGGAATTACATTAATTATATAGTCCATAACTCGACAGTCCAGAACCCAATGGCACAGCCCAGAACCATTTGGCATGGTCTAGAACTCATGGGCATAACTTAGAGTCTGCCGGGATGATCCAGAGCCCACCGATATGGTTTTGAATCCACCAACACGATCCAGAATGCACCGACATGGCTCAAAACTTGAAGATCCAAAACCTGACAGTATGGCCGATAATTGCTGGCATGGCCTAGAACTTGCCGGCATGATCCAAAATCCATCAGCACGGCCTAGAACACACCGATGAGAGTTCTCTTTAAATATTATTATAAAATTATTATAAATATTATAATAAATATTATTATAAATATTTATAACATTATAAATATTATAAATATTATAAATAATTATAAATATTATAATAAAATTAAATAAAAAATTATACCTATGGCTGCGAGTAGTAGGGGTTGTGTAGACTGCAAGGGTTACCGACGGTGGTGCTAGAGGAAGGGGTTGGCACTAGAGGAAGGGCCGGCGGTGGTGCTAGAGGGAAGGGGATAGCCAAAGGAAGCCAGGGCTGAGCGGGGTAGGGATGAGGGAGGTGGGGCCAAGGGGGTTGGAGTTGATGGTGGGGCGAGTCGACGGCAGTGCTAGAGGGAAGGGGGCGGCCAAAGAAGACTGAGGCCGAGGAAGGCAGGACCGATGGGGCCAAGGGAGGTGGGACCGATAGGGCCAAGGTCAAGGGAGGTAGGGATAAGGGAGATGGGGCTGAGGGGGCCAGAGCTGATGGTGGTGCTAGTGGGAGGGGGCGACAGTAGGCAGGTCGGCGATGGTGCTAGTAGGAGGGGGCGACAGTAGGCGGGCCGGTAGTGGGGTGGGTAGGGCATGGGTAGTAGAGAGTGGAGAGAAAGAGAGAGAGAGAGAGAGGGAATAATACAATCGGGTGCATGAATGAATTAGAAGAGCGAAAAATTCCCAAACCTATGGTAGCGGTTTTCAAAACCACTGCCATAGCTCTATAGCAGTGGTTATATTGCACCCACTCTATATACATATGGCAATGATTTGAAAACCACTGCAATAGACCTATATATAATAGTGATTACTTCCCAAATATAAATTTTTTATATATTTTTTCTGAATATAATATAATTTTAAAATTTAAAATTTATCTTTATCATTCATTATCTAAATAATTATTATTAAAATATCATGATAAAAGATCATCTCGATCTGATAGCCCTATCTATATTGATCAATAAAATTTGATATCAATAGCCACGAATGATTATGATGATTTTATAGATAGAGACCATCAATAGATTCAAAAATTTACAGCGATGATCTCGGTGATATTTATAGCACTATCAAAATTTTACTTTAATTAGACATCATTATCACAGTCAATTTAGTATGGGATAATTTCAACCGTTAAATAAAAAATGAGTGATCAAAAGGCCGATTATAAGAAAATTTTTTAGATAAATGATCTTTGCTAGTATTTTAATAGTTTATATGGTAGTAATCATAAAATTTAAATCATGTGTATATGAATGATCCAAAACTATATATCTCTTAATACTCATTCTTAAAGTCCTTAAGTAATTATGCTCGTGCTTTTATAAGATTTGATTAACATGGATGGTTCGTATAGTCACGATCTAAATTTTATGATCACCATTATACAAATAATTAAAGTAGTAGCAAAGATCAATTATCAAAAAAATCATCTTATAATCGGATGCTGTTTGGCTTTTTGATCACTCATTTTTTATTTAACAGCTAAAATCATCTTATGCTAAATTGACTATGATAATATATCTGATTGAAGCAAAATTTTAATAGTATGCTACAAAGATCACTGAGATCATCGTTATAAATTTTTAGATCTATCGATGATCTTTATCTATCAAATCATCATGCGGTCATTCATGGACTATCAAAATCAAATTTTATTAATCGACATAGCTAGGACTATTAGATCGAGGTAAGTTTTTGTAACAACACTAACGATAATTATTTAGATAATGAATAGTGAAGATGGACTTTGAACTTTAAAATTATGTAATATTCAGAGAAAAATATGAAAAAAATTTATATTCTTCCTATATAGCAGTGGTTATACAATATTATTGCTATATGGTGGGATATGGCAATGGTTACTATTGGTTAGAATCTGGTTGATGTCGGATCGAGCTGAAGTTGAGGAAGAAGATGCCGCCATTGGTGATCTGTAAAATAAAATTCCATCTGGAGTCGGTGGTGGTGGCTCCGGCAAGACCCTCCGATGATCAAGTCAGCTCTTCTGATCAACAGAAATTGAGTGCTCAAAAAAGAATTCAGCAAAATTTTTGAAAAGAAGAAGAGAGCTTAGAGAAAATGTATCTAGAGGGTTCTTTTTATAAACGAAGCTCGGAACAGACTGATAGTGACAGTCGTAGCCGTTCGGTAGCTAGTCGCTTATGACCACATGGGGTTTGTTATGGAGAGGGGCGCCATCTGTAGCAGACTGATAGTGACAATCATAGCCATCTGATAATGGACCGCTCGGAGCCACATGAGATTTATTATGGAGAGGGGTGCTGTCTGTAGCAGACTGATAGTGATAGCCATAGTCGTCTAGTATTGAGCTGCTCGAAGCCACGTGGAGTTTGTTATGGAGAGAGGTGTCCGTTGTCATGATGTGCCCATTTGTTGAGATTTAATAGTCGAAGTTTGGAGGAAGCAGGCATCCGTTGGTGAAGAGCTTTGACATACATCAATTCCAGAGAAGTTCGGACTTCTAAAGGAAACATAGCTAGAGGAGATCATCCGGGAGGAATGCTAGTTGAAATCTGAAAGTAATCCACTGGAAAAATCTGGATGGAGTTCGACCGCTGGAGGAGTCCAAAAGGGGTTCGACCGCCAGAGGAGTTTGGCTGCTGAAGGAGTCCAAAAGTGGTTCGATCGCTAGAGGAGAATTCTAGATCGAAGCTCATCCATGATTATCAGTTACATTAGGCTATGCATCAAACTGAACTTCGGTGGGAGCGGGGTTTATCCCCAACAATAGTCCTCCTACTTTCGAGTTCGAAATTCGAAAAAGGGAGTACAAAAAAGACGACTGTCGAAGTTCTTTTTCGGACCTGCATCCATTAAGGTTGAAGGTCGGGGGAGATCTTATCTTCTATTGAAGTTGAAGTTTAGAGGAGATCTTATCTTCGATTGAAGTAGAGAAAGATCTTATCTTCTTTTGAAGTTGAAGCTCGGGGGAGATCTTATCTCCAATCGAGGTTGAAGGAGATCTTATCTCCTATTAAGGTTGAAGCTTGGGGGAGCTCTTATCTCCAGCCGAAGTTGAAGTAGATCCTATCTTCTATTGAAGTTGAAGCTCGGGAGAGATCTTATCTTCAGTCGAGGTTGAAGTAGATCTTATCTCCTATTAAGGTTGAAGCTCCGAGGAGATCTTATCTCTAGCCGAGGTTGAAGGAGATCTTATCTCCTATAAATAGAAACTCTTTCTATTATTTCACTCTGCCATGGCCATGGGCTTCTGGACTTGATTCTCATGTTTATCATAGGGCTGCTCCTCTACCACCGAGGTAGATAGATTCCATCTTGATGCCATCCAGTTCCTACAATGAACATGCTATAGCCAACATACAACTCAAGGTTCCATATGGCTAGGAGACCGAGTAATGGTGTAGTCAAACTATAACACCCTCAAGGTGAACTGCTGATGCACCTCAGGTCAAAGAACCAGACACACTACTACAGCATCGAGTCAGTCATTGACGAGAAGGTAGACTCCCTAATGATTACTCGAGGTGGTCATGCTCAGTGCCCTCGTTCTCTAACGAGTACCTGTACTCTCGCTCCGGTGTCTCCACACCGTAGACTCAAGACTCATCTACTAAAGAGAAGCGATTGTACACCAACCTTCCGGATCAATCACCATCCTCGTGATGATCCTATGGTCAGGAGCAATTTATGAGTTAATAATGATTATTCATGTCTTAAATTTTCAACTCTTGAAAATATGAATTATCATTACCATTAACTCAAAGGATGTATCACAGACACTAAATACACATATGTGATAGAAAATAACCCATTTTATTGATTTTAGTCAAAATTATAATTTTGCCCCTAGAAGTGTATTACAAGTGTCAGCCAATTCTGGCTTCTAGGGCACATATATCTAACAATCTCCCACTTGTCCTAAAGCCAATTGGCTACAAGTCTAAGTCCCATCTTCTCAAGGTGGGCTTCGATCTTCTGCTGGCCCAACGGCTTTGTAAGTGGGTCTGCCACATTATCTGCGGAGTTGACTCTCTTGACCTCGACGTAACCCTTCTCGAGGTAATCGCGGATGAGGTGGTATCGCCGCTCAATGTGCTTGGATTTCTGGTGAGACCTCGGCTCCTTAGCAAGGGCTATGGCGCCATTGTTGTCGCAGTATAGAGGAATGGCATCTGATGGCATTACTCCAATTTCTGCAGCAAACTTCTTGTACCAGAATGCTTCCTTCGCAGCCTCTGATGCAGCGATATATTCTGCTTCCATGGTGGAATCTGCTATCACAGTTTGCTTGGAACTCTTCCAGCTGACAGCTCCACCATTGCACACAAACAGACTTCCAGATGTCGACTTTCGATCATCTATATCAGACATGAAATCCGAGTCTGTGTATCCCTTGGACTTGGAGTTCTCCATTACCAAAGACCAACATCATATCCTTAGTTCTTCTCAAGTACTTAAGGATACATTTCACAGAAGTCCAGTGTTCTTCACCTGGATTTGACTGATATCTGCTTGTGACACTCACAGCATGGGCTATATCAGGTCGTGTACATAGCATGGCATACATGAGGCTCCCTATTGCAGAAGCATAAGGGATCTTGCTCATGCGTTCTATTTCCTCAGGTGTGCTAGGGCACATCTTCTTGGAAAGATGAATACCATGTCTGAAGGGTATTAATCCCCTCTTAGAGTTTTCCATACTAAACCTCTTTAGTACTTCCTCTATGTACATCTTCTGTGAAAGTCCTAGCATCCTATTCGGTCTATCCCTATAGACCTTAATTCCTAGAATAAAGGATGCTTCACCTAGGTCTTTCATGGAGAATTCCTTGGACAACCACATTTTGACTGATGTCAACATGGGAATATCATTCCCAATAAGGAGGATGTCATCCACGTACAATACGAGGAAGACAACAGCGCTCCCACTGACCCTTTTTGAAAACACATGGTTCCTCTTCATTTTTGATGAAACCAAACTTTTTGATCACATCATTGAAACGAGTGTTCCAGCTCCGAGATGCTTGCTTAAGTCCATATATGGACCTTTGCAGCTTGCAAACCTTGTGATCAGTATCACTGGATGTGAAACCTAGCGGCTGTTCCATATAGATATCTTCCTCAAGATATCCATTTAGGAATGCCGTTTTCACGTCCATTTGCCATATTTCATAATCGAAATAGGCTGCAACAGCAAGCAATGTGCGGATGGATTTTAGCATAGCTACTGGGGAAAAGGTATCCTGATAGTCAATGCCTTCGCGTTGACTATAACCTTTTGCCACTAGTCTAGCCTTGAATGTCTCCACATTCCCATCTGCACCAATCTTTCTCTTGAAGATCCATTTACACCCAATAGGTACTATACCTTCTGGTGGATCTACCAAGGTCCAGACTTGGTTTGAGTGCATCGAGTCAATTTCTGACTGCATTGCCTCTAGCCATTTCTCGGAGTCGATATCTGATATCGCCTCGTTGTAGGTTTTGGGATCATCACCATGAGCACCATTACCTACGAGGAACATTTCCTCTACTTCCTCTGAAATAATACCTAAGTATCTTTCAGGGGGACGGAAAACTCTTTCCGATCTACGAGGTGGAGGAGGTAGTGTTCTTATTGGCTCAACCTGATTTGGTTCCACTTGGTCCTTAGCTCGTTCTGCTTGTGAGACTTTCTCATCAAGCTTGATCTGCATTTTCCAATGCCGCTATCTTGAATAAACTATTTTTCAAGAAAGATGGCATGTCGACTCACAATCACATTGTGGTCTTCTGGAATGTAGAAATAGTATCCTAATGACTCTTTAGGATATCCTATGAATCGAGCTCTAAAGGACCTAAACTCTAACTTGTCCGCTTGTTGTCTTTTGACATGAGCCGGACAACCCCAAATTCTGAGATGACTCAGACTTGGTTTCTTACCGTGCCATATCTCATACGGTGTGGTAGGAACGGTTTTAGAGGGAACCCTATTCAGTAGATAGAATTGAAGTTAACAATGAGTGTCCCCAAAGAAAATCAGGGAGGTCTGTGAAGCTCATCATGGATCGAACCATATCCAATAGAGTCCGATTTCTCCATTCTGAAACCCCGTTGAGTTGAGGTGTTCCTGGTGGAGTCCATTGAGAGACTATGCCATTTTCCTTGAGATAGTCTAGGAATTCTCGGCTAAGGTATTCACCTCCTCGATCTGATCGAAGAACCTTAATGGGTTTTTCCAGTTTGTTTTTCTACTTCATGTCTGAATTCTTTGAACTTTTCAAAAGCTTCAGACTTGTGTCTCATAAGATACACATACCCATACCTAGACAGATCATCGGTAAAGGTAATGAAGTAGACAAAATTGCCTCTAGCCGGCACATCAAATGGGCCGCACACATCAGTATGTACTAGGGCAAGGAGATCTGTGGCCCTCTCCCCATGTCCAACAAAAGGGAGTTTAGTCATTTTGCCTTGAAGACAAGATTCACAAGTTGGATATGACTCGGAAGTCAATGGACTCAATAGCCCATTTTTCTCCAATTTGTTGATCCTATCTTCTGCTATATGACCTAATCTCAGGTGCCATAGATATCTGTCGTTTGGACTATCCCTAGGTCGTTTGGCATTCACGTTTTGCTCGATAGTTAGAACAGGTACATCAATATGTAGCTGATAAAGACCATTAATAAGAAAACCATTTGCAATTTTATTTCTTTCATAAAGAATGTTACAATGGTCCTTAAAGAAGGTGATCACATAACCTTCTTGTGCTAAGCATGAAACAGAAATCAAATTCCTGCTAGCTGCAGGCACAAAATAACAGTCTTTCAAAACTAAGTCTAAACCAGATGGTAATCGAAGAGGGTATGTTCCCACGGCTACTGCAGCAACTCTTGCTCCATTACCGATGCGTAGGATCATGTCTCCATCCCTCAGCCTCCTGCTATCCTCAAGACCCTGCATAGAAGTGCACAGATGAGCACTAGAACCAGAGTCAAGCACCCAACTGGATGCAGAAGAAACCGTAAGGTTAGACTCAATAACGAGCATACCTCCAGAAGGACCTTCCTTCTTGTTCTTCAGGGTGGCCAGGTAAGTAGGGCAGTTCCGCTTCCAATGGCCGTCGCTGTTGCAATGGAAACACTTTCCTTTGACATCGGCCTTTTTCTTCGGCTCTGCCTTCTTCTTCTTTGATCCTTCCACCTTTTGCTTTTTCACAGACTTCTTTTTCTTTCCATAAGACTTTCTTTTGGAAGAAGTCCGTTCCATAGCAAGAACTGAGCCTTTAGAACCTTTCATAGAAAGCTCAGCGGTAACCAGCATATTCATTAATTCGGCCAAGGAATTCTTGAAGTTTATGCATGTGGTAATTCATGATGAATTGCCCATATGCATCAGTCAAGGATTGCAGAATAATATCATTCTGCAGGTCCAAGTCCAACTTCACACCGAGCTTCTCAAGCTCTTCCATGTCCTTGATCATTGTCAGACAGTGATCTTGGACTGACTGCCCATCACGCATCTTAGCCTTAAAAAGTCATTTCGTGACTTGATATTTGGCTGCGCGACTCTGTTCACCAAACATCTCCTGCAGGTGAGCCAACATTTGGCGAGCAGTCCCGATATCCTCATGTTGGCGCTGGAGCTCATCAGACATCGAGCCCAACATGTAATATCTGGCCTTATTATCTTCGTCTAATCCATTTTTCCAGAGACGCTCTCTGTTCAACAGATGGACGGGCTGGTAAGGTGGGAGGGTCCTGGTCCAAAACATGGGTTAACTTCTCGAACCCAAAATAATTTTGTAGTTCCTGAGCCAATCTTTATAATTGGGTCCAGTCAGTCTATGTGTGTCCAGGATACGTGCCAATGGGTTGGACGCAGACATTTTCCTGTAGAGAGTCAAAGATTCTAGTTAGATACTGTAATTTTGACTTGACCAATTTATTTAGGGAATTTTATTTTTAAACAAATTAGCTCCCACTATTTTCTCGGATCCCTACACTCCCTCTGTAGAGATGCGAAAAATCTCCACGATTAATGATTTCTAGTGGGTGGTGCGGTCTCACCAACTGACTCATCACCTCACCTAACAGTTATTGGTGATGGGTTAGCCAATGAGTGAACAACTCTTGTTCAATGATTCTCTAATCATGGTGCACCCAAACTTGGTCTCTAATTCATGAATCTCACCGTATCCGAAATATTGATCCACTCCTTAGTTAAGTCAGACCCACCATTTGCATAGACTGGGTTCCTAATTGAGTCTCTCACCGTATCCGAAATATTGAGCCCAACTCATCCTCCAGCCCATAGCATCCAATGCCTAATAGACATGGTTGCATCTTCCCGGTGCAACTGAGCCACTGTATCCAGCCGAGAACAATCAACCCCGGGAAGGGCCCGCACATCTACAATGGTGGAAGACCTCAGACTTAATCTTTTCTTAGGGAGAATTGATTCAGGTCTCATTAAACTAGACTTGGCTTAGTCATAACAATTATGACTAACCTAGTGGCATGGGTTAGCTCGGATTATTGACCACCTCAGATCAGAACTGTGTCAACAGATATGGCCAGGTAAGTGAGATCCGGTGGAAGGAATATGCCATTAACTCGTACAAGAATGCATTCAGGTCGAGTAGCTTCCAATTAAAAACCAGTCGGTCGTATGTGCCAAACTTACCTTAGACACCAAATTGTTGAGCCAGAACCAATTGGGTTAGCCTACAATCCAGACTCTAACCTCTGAGCCTAATTAGGTCTTGCTTGATCGTGACTCGATCTTGACCCAGACTTAATCCTATTAGGCTGGTCAATTTAAGCATTGTTGATCCCATCTAACCAACTCTTGATTCGGTTTGATCAACCGCTTAGACCTAATTGAGCTACCCAAGCCCGAACCCAGTATTATGAATATGTCTTAGATCTGAAAATTCTCAATTTTAGACCTAATTAATATTCCATAAACTTAATTCTTAATTAAGTAGGGTTCATAAACAAAATATGCACAATAAATCCTAGGGTTTCAGGATCTAGGGTTTTGCAGAAAGTAAGTTTTGGGTTTCTGATTAAGGACGAACACGCAGCACCCCTACACATCATAAGAACACCCCATCGAATGGGAAAGAGAGGGCCTTTAAACCCTTCTTCGTTCTTATGACCGGACGGCCAAGAGGAACGCCTTAATCAGGAACATTCAATACTATAAAACAATATCAGATCTATATCATATATCTCATATATAAAGTAGATCTAATCATGGCATATTTTGCATACATCTCATGTATCGAAATCATGCATATTTTCAGATCTAAATTATCTCATAATAATCTAAAAAATTAGATTTAAATTGATCTAATCAAAATAAATTCTAATCTAGACAATTATGTAGAACTATTCTACAACTAGTCTAGACATGCATCAATCATATCTCATATGATATTTAAAAATTAAATAATTTTTATTTGCTATTTTTTAGATGTTATTATAACACATTATAATATCAAAAAATAGTAAATAAAAAGATCTAAAATATGATTTAATCAGATTAAATCAAAAACATGCAAGACTATTCTATAGAACTATTCTATTCTAGAACTAGTCATGCATATCTTCTAATCTTAGATCCAAATTATTTAATTTTAATTTTTTCTGATTTCAGATCTGATCACATCTCATGTGACATCTAAAATCAATTATTTTTTAATTAAAATAAATTTAAAATTAGATCTAAATAATTTTAGAACCATGGCTCTGATACCAGTTGAAGGGAAAATCCTGATTTTTCCGGTCCAGGTTCGTTCAGATCTGATCAGATCAAGAGATATATTTCAAAAATTTTTCTCTTTGATCTAATCAGATCTTGATATTTTAGATCTAATTCTTATTATTTTAATAAATAAAATAAAATAAGATAAATTAAATCAAATTTAATTTACCTGATTTGGGTAATCCTATTACCCTGTTGATGATCCTGTATTGCAGCGGAAGGTTCTGGATCTAGCCACGCAAGCGCCTGGCCTCTACCGGTATCCACTCAGGGTTGGATCTGGAGATCCTCTTCTTCTCTATCACATCCTCCAAAAATTAGATCTGGATCTGATCTGGAGGATCTTCAAAACTCCTTTTGAAGATCAGCAGTCGTCCTTTGCAGCAGCGCAGCCTTCTTGCTTTTGATCGCCTTTCTTTGATCTGGAATCGCACCAACCAAGGTCCAAAACTCCTTTTGGACGTGGAGAGCAGAGGGGAGAAGGTGGTTTGGCATGGAGGAAGGAGGGGAGAGGCAGCCTTGGGGCATGGGAAACTTTGATTCTCAATCATATCATTTACAATCTGAGTTGGGCACAGGGTCTTATTTATAGACTAGCTGTGATCCAACTCCTCTTCTTCCCAACCAATCACAACCCTTTGTGAAATCAGATCTAAATCTGATTGGTGGGAATAGAGTCCCCTGGATTCCTCCTTAGAGGGTGCCTAAGACCAGTCAAAGTTGGTTCTTAGAAGAACTCTAATTGGAATCCAAAAAGGAGATGGAGTCCTTGTCCAACAAGGACTCCTAGGCGCCTCCAACTTGGGCACACGCCTAGGGTGGCGTGCGCCCTCCTCCTTGCCAGGTTCTGGCAGGGGGACAGGCCCCCACCAGCTCTCCAATAGGTGCATGACATGTGGTCAAAAGTCAAAGTGTCAATGGTCAACGTTTGACCAGTCAAAGGTAGACTTTTGACCAAAGTCAAAGAACAAGAAATGGCAGGTGACCAAAAATGGCAGGTAATGTCTTACAAAATAAGACAACCTTTTCTGACTTGGACAACCTCCAGTCAGACCATATGAAGGCCTCTGATTGAGCACAAACTCCTTTGGCTCAGACAGGACAACTTATTTATGATAGCAAAAGAAGAACGTTAGGTTCAATCGAGTGCTAGCACGATTTCCTTGAACCTAATTGAATCTCATTCAGATCAATTGAACTAGATCAGTTCAATTGATGATCACCAGATTCAAACCCTTGTTTGTGTGACCCAGTTAGGTTCAGTTCTGTATGGTAATGGGATATGTCATGATCTCTATCATCGACATCATCGAAACTCCTTTCGATGGATCAGAACTCTTCTGATTCGAACAGCTAGAATGATCGATCATCTAAATCATTCTAATTGCTCCCAAAATCCACCAGTGACACCTAGCAGTATATGGTGGCAACCCATCAGAGCTGAATGCGAACCTCTTGGTGCAGCTACCTGTGTGATTCAAGTTCTTCTATCTTGAGCCCCGATCAGATTAGGGTTAAGGTAAACTCGTCAAACCCTAGTCTCTGTCATATGATGTAATCATTCGATTCGAGTCCAATGTGAAAATCTAAATAGAAACTCTTTCTATTATTTCACTCTGCCATGGCCATGGACTTCTGGACTTGATTCTCATGATCATCATAGGGCTGCTCCTCTACCACCGAGGTAGATAGATTCCATCTTGATGCCATCCAGTTCCTACAATGAACATGCTATAGCCAACATACACCTCAGGGTTCCATATGGCTAGGAGACCGAGTAATGGTGTAGTCAAACTATAACACCCTCAAGGTGAACTGCCGATGCACCTCAGGTCAAAGAACCAGACACACTACTGCAGCATCGAGTCAGTCATTGACGAGAAGGTAGACTCCCTAATGACTACTCGAGGTGGTCACGCTCAGTGCCCTCGTTCTCTAACGAGTACCTGTACTCTCGCTCCGGTGTCTCCACACCGTAGACTCAAGACTCATCTACTAAAGAGAAGCGATTGTACACCAACCTTCCGGATCAATCACCATCCTCGTGATGATCCTATGGTCGGGAGCAATTTATGAGTTAATAATGATTATTCATGTCTTAAATTTTCAACTCTGGAAAATATGAATTATCATTGCCATTAACTCAAAGGATGTATCACAGACACTAAATACACATATGTGATAGAAAATAATCCATTTATTGATTTTAGTTAAAATTATAATTTTGCCCCTAGAAGTGTATTACAAGTGTCAGCCAATTCTGGCTTCTAGGGCACATATATCTGACACTTATCTCCTATTGAGGTTGAAGCTTGGGAGAGATCTTATCTCCAATCGAGGTTGAGGGAGATCTTATCTCCTTTTGAGGTTGAGGCTCGAGGAAGATTTTATCTCTAGCTGAGGTTGAAGAAGATCTTATCTTCTGTTGCAGTTGAAGGAGATCTTATCTTCTTTTGAAGCTCGGAAGAGATCTTATCTCCAATCGAGGTTGAAGTAGATCCTATTTTCTGTTGAAATTGAAGCTCGAGGGAGATCTTATCTCCGGCCAAGATTGAAGGAGATCCAAGTTGAGGCTCGGGGGAGATCTTATCTCTAGTTGAGGTTGAAGAAGATCTTATCTCCTATTGAGGGTCAAAGCTCGGAAAAGATTTTATCTCGATTTGAGATTGGAAGAATATCTTATCTCCTGTTTGAGGTTGAAGCTCGGGGGAGATCTTATCTCCAGCTGAGTTGGGGCCTCTCTTCTCACCTCGTCTAAAATGAATGAGGCCTTCGACTTTATTCACGTTAGGATGAAGTTCTCCTTCTGTTCCTAACAGACTGTAGGAGCACATAAGGGCCATTGTCGAGGCCTCTCTTCTCACCTTGTCTAAAATGAATGAGGCCTTCGACTTTGCTCATGTTAGGACGAGGTTCTCCTCCTATTCCTAATGGGCTACAGGGGCACATTAGGGCCGTTGTCAGGACCTCTTCCCTCATCTTGTCTAAAATGAATGAAGCCTTCGACATGCTCTTGTTAGGTCAAGATTCTCCTCCTATCCCTATCATGATAATTGGGGTGCAAATGGGCTATTGAATGGGCCTCTCTCCTCCTTCTATCTTAAATAATCGGAGGTCTTTGACTTTCTCATGTTAGGAATAAGGTTCTCCTCCTATTTCTAACATGGCAAATAGGGGCACAAATGGATCGTTGAATGGGCCTCTTCCCTCCTCCTATCTTAAATAATTGGAGGTCTTCGACTTGCTCATGTTAGAATGAGGTTTTCCTTCTTTTCCTAACATGGCACTAGGGGTACAGATAGATCGTTGAATGGGCCTCTTCCCTCCTCCTGTCTTAAATAACCAAGGTCTTTGACTTGCTCATGTTAGAACGAGGTTCTCCTTTATTCCTAACATGAAAATAGGGACACAAATGGGCCATTGAATGGGCCTCTTCCCTCCTTCTATCTTAAATAACTGAGGTCTTCGACTTGCATATGTTAGGATGAGGTTCCCTCCTATTCCTAACATGGCACTAGGGGCACAGATGAGCCATTGAATGGGCCTCTCCCCTCCTTCTGTCTTAAATAATCGAGAGTCCTTTGACTTGCTCATGTTAGGATGAGGTCTCCTCCTATTCCTAACATGAAAATAGGGGCATAAATGGACCATTGAATGGGCCTCTCCATCCTCCCATCTTAAATATTGGAGGTCTTTGACTTGCTCACGTTAGGACAAGATTCTCCTCTTATTCCTAATAGGCTGTTGGGGCACATTAGGACCATTGTCAGGGCCTCTCTCTCCTCATCTCATCTAAAATGAACGAGGCTTCGACTTACTCATGTTAGGGCGACGTTCTCCTCCTATCTCTATCATGGCAATAGGGGCGCAAATGTGCCGTTGAATATGACCTCTCCCCTCCTATCTTAAATAATCGGAGGTCTTTGACTTGCTCATGTTAGGATGAGGTTCTCCTCCTATTTCTAACATGATAATAGGAGCACAAATGGATCATTGAATAGACCTCTCCCCTTCTCCTGTCTTAAATAATCGAAGGTCTTCGACTTGCTTATATTAGGACGAGATTCTCCTCCTGTTCCTAACATGGCACTAGGTGCACAGATGGGTCGCTGAATTGGCCTCTTCTCTCCTCTTGTCTTAAATAACCGAAGGTCTTCGACTTGCTCATGTTAGGATGAGATTCTCCTCCTGTTCCTAACATGGCACTAGGAGCACAGATGGGCCATTGAATGATCCTCTCCCCTACTCCTATCTTAAAAAATCGAAGATCTTCGACTTACTCATGTTAGAATGAGGTTCTCCTCCTATTCTTAACATGACCACTTTTGATTGCTTCTTTCCTATTATCATATAATTTTTGCACCAAGAAATAATAATGTTGAGATGGAGGAGTTTTATTGAAGAAAAATTACTGATAGTACATTTTTAGATTTTCTGAATTTCAAGATCGTGGGAGCGTTGTTCCTCCAAGCTCCTTTAGGCGATAAGATCTAGGCAAGACGACCTCCTCTATTTTATACTGGCCTTCCCAATTTAGGGCAAGCTTTTTCTAACTCTGAGGCTGAGAGATGATGGCTCATCGAAATACTAAGTCTCCTAGAGATAGTGTTGATGATGCTGAGAGATGGCTGATCTTCTTGTTGTTCCTCCCTCCTTGGTGGTTTTGACTGCAGCAGTGCCCTCGGTTGATCTTCTCTTGCTTCAGACCGGCATCTGAGGAATTGATCCAACCGACCTCTCCTGATGAGCTCCTCGATCTCATTTTGAAGTTGAATGCATTCTTCAGTATCGTGGCTATGGTCATGGTGGTAAAGATAGTATTTGCTAGGATTGCGCTTGCCATGGTGAGTGCACATCCTTTCAGGCCTCGACAGTTGCTCCTTGATCTCCATCAATACTTGCATTTTTGGAGCATTGAGAGGGGTATAGTTTTAAAATCTTCTAGGAGGAGAATTTCATCATGCCCTTCTATCGGAGCTTCTTTGATGATGAGCTTGAGGTGGAGTTTGGGCTCGCTTGCTCTCGGAGGGAGTCCGTGAGCGCGATCGAACTTTATTCGGCCCTCCATCAGCCATGGGTTTATTAGACTCGCCCAGCTGCTGCTCTCCTGCGGCTTCCTCATCTTTTAATTCGAAGGCTTCTTCCACTCAGGCATATCCTTCAGCCCGAGCTAGTAGATCGATAAAGTTTCTGGGGTACTTCTTCTCTAGGAAGAATAGCAAATCATTCTTCTGAAGGCCACCCTTGAGTGCGGCTATTGCAATAGACTGGTCCAGGTTCTGGACCTCTAATGCAGCAGCATTAAATCGGATGACATAAGCTCAGATAGATTTTTCCTTCTTTTGCTTGATATTCATCAAAAAATCTGAACCTCGATGTGGACGCCGGCTGCTAACAAAATGAGCCACAAATTGATGGCTCATTTGATCAAAAGAGAAGATCGTACCCAACTTCAATGCCTAGTACCGGTTTCTTGCTGCTTCCTTTAAGGTAGATGAAAAAGCTCGGCATAAGATGGCATTTAGTGCGCCATGGAGCAACATCATGATCCAGAAGGCCTCCAGGTGATCGACCGGATCAGAGGTTTCATCGTAGCTTTCAAATCGAAGAAGCTTGAAGTTCAGCGGAATGGGCTCTTGCATAATTCGGAGAGAGAAAGGGAGATCGGTGCAGACGCCGTCATGGTGAGCTGGGGCGACGTGATGGAGTTCCTCAATCTGACAGTCCATCTTCCATGATTTTTGATTGAGGACATCATCTCGATCGTAGATCTTGAAAGACTTTTGACTGTAGATGGGGAAGATCTCTTCTGGAGAAGAATCATGATCCGAACAAGGATCCTCTGCTCTCTATTTCCTCTTCCCAAGGGCGATGGGTATGCTAGCCCAAGCGCTCCTTTTTGGGATCGATTTCTGACATCTGATGGTGGGTTTTCTAGTGGAACCGCCATCGAAGATTGCTGCATGGCCTGCACCATTTCGATGAGGCTCTGAACTCGCTGCATCAGCAGGTTAAACTACTCCAGATCTACCATGGCCATCGATGGAGGAGAAGACTGAAGCACTAGCGATGGAGCAGGAATGGATGGATCTGGCTCAGATTTGATGGCAGAAGCGGTAGATCTTCAGGTAGTCATCTTCTTTGGAGGCATTTTTTGGGATTGAGGGAGAGGTTGGAGATGAACCTTAAAGAAGAAGATCCATAGGGTCGACTAAGTACTCCTTTAAGAATAAGAGTACCTCAGGAACAGAGGGCCCTTCCTCTAGCGCTGAGTCAAGCTAGAGTTGAGGAAGAAGAGGTCACCTTCGATGAGCTACAAAATAAAGTCCCATCCAGAGTCGGTGGTGGTGGCTCCGGTAGGACCCTCCGACGATCAAGTCAGCTCTTCTGACCAATAGAAATGGAGTGCTTAGAAAAGAATTTAGCAAAATTTTGGAAAGGAGAAGAGAGCTTAGAGAAAATATATCTAGAGGGTCTCTTTTATAGATGGAGCCTAGAGTAGACTGATAGTGACAGCCACGGCCATTAGATAGCTGGCCACTGGGGATCGCATGGGGTTTATTATAGAGAGGGGTGCCGCTTGTAGCAGATTGATAGTGACAGCTGTAGTCATCCGATAGCGGGTCGCTCGGGGCCATGTGGGATTTGTTACGGAGAGGGGTGCCGCCTATAGTAGATTGATAGTGACAGCCATAGCCATCCGGTATTGAGCCGCTTCGGGCCATGTGGAGTTTATTACAGAGAGAGGTGTCCGTTGTCATGATGTGTCCATTCATCAAGATTTAACAGTCGAAGTTCAAAGGAAGCAGGCATCGGTTGGTGAAGAGCTTTGACATACGTCGATTTCAGAGGAGTTCGGGCTCCTAAAGGGAACACGGCCAGAGGGGATCATCTAGAAAGAATGCTAGTTGAAATCTGAAAGAAATCCACTGAAGGAATCCAAATGGAGTTCGACCACTGGAGGAGTCCGAGAGGGATTCGACCGCTGGAGGAGTTCGACTATTGAAGGAGTCCAAAAGGGATCCGACCGTTAGAGAAGAATTTCAGATCGAAGCTCTTCCATAATTATCAGTTACATTAGGCTAAGCATCAAACTGAACTTCGGCAGGAGCGGGGTTTATCCCCAACAGTTATAAATAACTGCTACCATAGATTTGAGTTATGGTAGCGATTATATATAACCATTGCCATAGGTTTGAGCTATAGCAGCGGTTATACATAAGTACTTTCATAGGTCAAACCTATTATAGTAGTTAATCAACTACTACCATATCTCAAACATATAGCAGCTGTTATATATAACCACTACTATAAGTTTGACTTATGGCAGTGGTTATCTAATAACCACTACTATATATGTAACCTGTGGTAGCGGTTATATATAACTACTGCTATAGCTCAAATCTATGATAGCGGTTATTTGAAATTGCTATCGTAGAAGCTATGGCAGCGATTTTTGAATCGCTGTTGTAGTAAATGCTAGCATAGGCTCTTATTGTAGCAGTGTCACATATTGGAAGACACAAATAAAAATTTTCATATAAGCATAAGATTATGATATATGAAATGTCATAGTTAATGGTCCTCACATACTCATGATTTTGATTGATGGTATGCCTTCTCCCCAATCTAAAAGAGATTAGGATGATGTAGATAAAAGATTAGCTCAATTAAATGCTAGAGCAATGAATGTTCTTTTATTTTAATTAAATGCTAAAGTAATGAATATTTTATTGTCCTTTAGATGCTAATGAATTTAATCAAATTTCTACATGCATGTGTCCAAAAGAAATTTGTGATAGATTAAAAGTTACCTATGAGAGTATAAATCAAGTGAGAATCTAAAATTAACATGTCAATATGTAAATATAAGTTATTTAAAATAGAATCTACTAAAAGTATTATCAATATGTTTAGTAGATTTATTGATATAATAAATAATTTAAAAAGTTTTGACCAGGACTGCACTAATAGTGAGCTTGTTCATAAAATTCTTAGATCATTATTAAAGAATTAGTAAGCTTGTTGAAAACAATGTCTTAAGATTCAATCCATAATAAGTCCAAAATAAGGTTTAGGATGATGAACAAAATCCAATGAGATCAAGAACAACCTAAATGGAGTCCAAACGAAGAAGTTACACATGAAGAAAGGCCAAAAATGGTGGCACAACCCACGGGCCCACCGAAGGAGCCCATAGGTTGGCGTAGGCCAGCAGCGCATGGCATCGTTGGGCCAACCATGTGCTGGGCTGACCTAGGTGCACGAGCACATTTACAAGCGTGCGCAGGCTGCATGGGCGTAGGCCGTGTGGGCACCCAAGATTGCTGTGGAGCGCGGTCCATAATGGACCGCTAGCTCATAGGCGCTTGTGTGGACTAGAAGGGCATTTCCCCTACTATTTCATATGGTCCATGATACTACTTCATAGACGGGTCACAATTTGATGGCTCTTGCTCGAGCTAGTCATGATCAGATGGTCAGAATTGATTCCTAGCTTGATTAGGTGTGATCTGAAGTTGTTTTGCATGATCTGATGACCTAGGAGCAAGCCAATCATGAACGGATGGCCCAGAATGAATCAAGCCCTGGACAAGATTGAATAGCCAGAAACTAATCTTAGGTATGTTTGGGACTGGATTTCTTACTGAAATACTATTTTAGAATTTCTGGAGTTTATATAACTCTGATTGATAAACCGTTTATTGCATTGGAGAGCTAGCGACATTTTGGAGGTGCTGAGAGACTTCTTTAGAGATTTTAGAGAGTTTTTATGATAGTTTTGAGACTTCTTATTAAGAGTCTTTTGTACAAGGATTGAGTAGTAAGCTTCTCTTATATTTATTTATTTTTATCTCTATCATAGTGAAGTTTGCATGCCTTGTGGAGGTAAGCTTGAGACCAAACCCACATATATTTTATTGGATTTGTTTTGTAGTCTTTCTTCCACCTTTCTTGCATAGAATCAACATCTATCTTTTTCAGACGCTATTGTGATCTTGAACGGGTGATGTATATTCTGCAATTAAGTGATCTATCCCAACAAGTAGTATCAAAGCTTGGTGAAACCACAATATTGAGGGTAAAATAGCTTCCACCGAAGTCCAATCAGATGTCTGACCTTGGTATGGTGCTGCCTAGAATAGTGATAGTTGAGCCTGAACTCTAGCCAAGCTGTCTCCCCATTCTAGTCAAGTCTGGTAAGGTTAACCTTCAGTTATTGTATGCCAGACAATCTTCTCAACGACAGTCGTTAGCCCTCTTCCAATGACTATAGAACTTATCAAAGGCATGACGAACTTTGGTCTGAGGTACTTGAATAGTGAAAAGAGTCGCCACACAGCTGATTCTGATCTTTGACTCAAGATAAGCAGCAGGTCTTTATCAATTATAGAATCTCGGCATAGCCCAATCTTGCCTGGTGGTCGACCTTGAAGGCAGCCAAATTTCTTCACTATAGATGGCAGATCTACCCAATCTCACACCATGAACCTCGACCAGTCGAATTCCTCTCTACCTTATGGATTGTAGATCCTGGCAGTCTTGCACCAAGGATCTTAACCGGATGAACTTCAGTCAGCAAAAGGACTTTGCCATCAACATAAGTCCAAACATCCCTAGAGGGTATGATCATGGTCCTAATCTAAGAATCCATCATCCTCTCCAACCACCAACATCCTGAAATAATGCTGATATCCACCTTCGACTGACCTTAAGAGTGGCCAAACTTCTGAGAGTAGTTAAGAAGCCATGAGTTTTAGCACTCGCCCATCCCAACTCCTAGTCAATCATAGATCTTCGCTATTCCAGCCAAACTCCTCTGAAAAAGCTAGGCTTTAGTCCTCATCAAAGAACCTATTGCCTCCTCTCTGGCCTCCAGTCTGAATGCCCATAAATGCTCTCGAATGATCTTGAAGGCAGCCGAGCTCCTAAAAGTTGTGAAAGGCAAATTGCTAGGATTAATGGTGCTCCCAAGCCTTGGAAGGCCACTGGAGGAGTCAGGATGTTGGCTCCAAAAGACTAGGATAGGTGTGGTCCTAGGGCTAGGATCAGTTTCGTCCTAGGGTGGAGGTTCAGCCCTCCATGATCATGAGGCTCTGGTTTATGGGTCTCATGGGGGCTACTCAAAGTTTGAACTAGGTTTGGATCCATGAAATTGAGTGCATGATTAGACCATGGGTGTACATGGATTTGGGTGACTGCATTCGGACGATGTTAGCCTAGGGAGTTTTTTATAGGTTAGGATTTCGGTCCACGTACCGATATATATATACATATATATTATAAACCCTATTAGAGAAGAGAGAAATCAATAGAACCATTTTCTCCCACATCTCTCCCTCTCTTTTGTTTCTTCACATGCCAGGGTGCCCTAAGGGGTGCATCTCCAAGCTTGGAGGAAGAAAGTGGGGCCCACTCTTCCTTCTTCCTCAACAATGTCAAGGATCCTTGCATAACAATTGGTATCAGAGCCATCTTGATGAGGAGGTATGAAGAATGGATCCAACGCAAGAACAGGATTCAAATTCCATGGAAGAAAAATAATTATTTGGGAGGCTGGCAAGGCCCCCTTTCTTCCTCCCGATTGGCGACGGTTGGTGATTGGTCGCAGATCCCGAGATTAGTGGCTAATTCTAGTGATTGGCCGGCATTCTCGATGGTCGATCGGGCATGCAGAGGAGTTTTCATGGGTGGTCTAGTCATGGTCGCATGCAGAACATCGAGATCTGGAGGAAGGTGGCACGATGGTCTCCTTCTTTGAAAAAGTTGTAGATGATGGCGGCATCATCTTAGGCTGGTGAAGTGTGGCCAACATGTGTGCGTGTAGCAGGAGCCAGTCAAAGAGATTGAGAGAGCAGTGGGGAGATCGGGTCGGATTTTCCCCTTCTGCCAGCATCGATGTCATCAATCGGGATGCGGCGGTCATGCAGGGGCTTCGTCTCCAAGGTCATGGCCTAGATTCGATGAAGTGGCGCAAATGATGAGGTTCAATGGTTGCGGGTGCCATGACAGCATTAGATCCAGTGGTGGTGATGTGCTATAATGGTGAGTTCTGGTGCTGTGGAGCACGATCCGGCATGGTGGTGTCAGATCCGATGGTGGTAATGTGCCAGAGTGGCATTGGATCCAGCGGTGGTGGTGCCTGCACAGTGGAAGCTTAGGGATCCGGCTAGGAAGCATGGACCTGGTGATGGTGGGCTGCGAACAGCGGTAGTGATGAGCTGCACTGGTGATCTGGTGGTGGCGATGCTTGGATCCTATGGCAGTTTCTCGAGCAAAAGAGGTCGGTGGCATTCCATGGTGGCAGGCGGTCCGGTTCGCTTTTGTTTGGGACGAAGACCGAAGGAGCCACAGCGGTGGTTCAGCGTGTTGGAAATATGCGCTCTTTCCACACGGATCGGCATGGCTACTGGTGATTAGCCAAGAAATAAGAGAGTACTTCTCAGAGATTTCTATGAAAGTATGATAAAATAAATCAAGGAGTAGAGAAGAAGAGAAGAAGAGATTTTTGAAAGAAAATAGATTTTATTCAATATATTTCAGCACACTTACAACCTTGGCTTATTTTTAGTATATATATTTTACAAAGGATCAAGCCCAAGCTCATAGAAAAACTCTCCAAATCCAAATAACCCATGTACACAAAATAATAACCCACGAAAACTGAGCCAGCCTAGTTTTAGACTGAGCTGGCTAACCTACGACTGGATCAGCTCAGTCCCAGACTGAGCCGACCTAGTTGTGCACCATGCCAATAGTCCAAAAATGCTGCTTTCTATCTAAATTTTTCTCTAAGACCTAGCCAACCCAGTTTCCAACTGAGCTAGCTCAGTCTCAAAGCGAGCCGACCCAGTTTTTGAACTTTACTATTGAGACTGATTTTTCTTCCAGCTCGCTCTCATCTTTCCATGACCTATCTTCTCATGTTTTCAAGACTTGGGAGTGCCACTTCTGAGCTCACATTCTCAACCTTGGTGCTTCCAAGTTCTTGTGAACTCATCTCTTCTCAACAGACCCATTCGTGCCACACATCTCTGAAAGCTATCTCTGGGGAGTACCTTCATGAGTGCATCAGACTGATTCTTCTTGGTATGGACATTCATCAGTTCCATGTTACCTTCCTCCACCAGCCCTCTGATCCTATGGTACCTCATGTCTATATGCTTTGTGCGCATATGATAGACTGAGTTCTGTGCCAACAACAAAGCACTCTGGCTATCACTGAATAGTGTAATCTTGCTCTGCTCCACCCCCAACTCATCAATCAACCTCCTAAGCCAAAGGGCTTCCTTTGTAGCCTCCGTTATCTCAACGTACTCAACCTCTGTGGTAGACAAGGCCGTGATTGGCTGAAGGGTTGATCTCTAAGATACCGGTCCACCATATACACAGAAGAGGTATCCAATAGTAGACCTCCTTATATCAAGATCACCAGCATAATTTGCATCAACAAATCTTTCGAAAGGACCTGAACCTTCACACATCTTCACAGATTGTTCTCCAAATCCTTCCGGCTGCCCACCAAATACCAAACCATAATCCCTTATTCCATACAGATATCTCAATATCCATTTCAATGCTTTCCAGTGTTTCTTCCCAGGGTTAGCCATGTATCTACTAATCGTGCTCACAGCATGTGCTATATCTGGTCTACAGCACACCATAGTGTACATCACACTACCTACAATATTTGCATGAGGGACTTGTTCCATGTACTCTCTCTTCTCTTTTGATTGGGGGCACTGTAACTTGGAGAGAGACATATGGCTCTGCAATGGCATCTCTGCAGGTTTGGCCTTCTCCATTCCAAACCTCTCTAGAACCTTCTGGACATACTTTTCTTATGACAAATAGAGCACTCCTTTGCACCTATCTCTGCAAATCTCCATTTCAAGAATTTTCTCAGGTGGACCCAAATCTTTCATCTCAAATTTAGATGATAATGCCCTTTTCAATCTTTTCACAGCATCCATGCTTCTACTGGCTATGAATATATTATCTACATACAATAATAGGTATAGGGCATCCTCTTCATCTACATCCTCGATGTAGACACAACAATCATGTTCACATCTACTGAAATCTAGGCTCAAGACAAAGTTATCAAACCTTTGATACCACTGACGAGGGGATTGTTTCAAGCCCTACAAAGACTTTTTGAGTAAACACACCTTTTCTTCCTGTCCCATCTCCATGAAACCATCTGGCTGCTTCATATAGATTCTTTCCTCCAAAGTTCCATGAAGGAAGGCCATCTTCACATCCATCTGTTCCAATTCCATGTTATGCTGTGCCACCAATGATAGCAAAACTCGAATAGATGTATGACGCACCATAGGAAAGAAAATTTCTATGTAGTCAATCCTTTTTCTTTGTGAATATTCCTTTGCCACCAGTCTTGCTTTGAATCTGACTCCATCTTGTTCTGAAGGTGCTTCTTTCTTTGTGAACACCCATTTTGAGCCAATAGATCGAGCACCCTCTAGAAGATCCACCAGCTGCCATGTCCGATTCTTCTCAAGTGATTCCATCTCCTCCATCATGGCCTGTATCCATGAATCATGATCCTCACTCTTCATGGCCTCTGCATAATTCTCTGTGTCTCCATTAGTAGTGATGAGTGCATAGGAGATAACCTCATCAATGTCATATCTAACCGATCTCCTAATAGTATGCTGGGGCTTATGCAAAGCTACTCCAACTGGCACATCTCTACCTGATGTCTGTGGCTACTCCTGCACATCTGTCTAAACTGTTGGCCCTCCATGCTGATTATCAATTTGAGATAATACTTTTCTGCCCAGCTCTACCTCAACAGGAACACTCCTGTAAGTGAATGTAACCTACATGCCATCATTCTCTGACTGGCCACTGCTGTTCATCTTTGTTTTTCCAGTTTCATCTATCCCAGACCTCCTCAAGATGCTCTTCTGATCAAAGATAACATCCCTACTGATCACTGACTTCTGTGCCTGAGAGTCCCATAGTAGGTATCCCTTGACTCCTTATGGATATTCTATGAATGTCATCTTTTGAGATTTTGAGTCTAATTTGCTCCACTCAATTGCCTCCACATGTGCATAGACTATGCAACCAAAGACTTTTAGGTGGTCAAGTTTCACCTTTTTTCCACTCCAGACCTCTTCTAAAATGCCTCCATTCAGCTTATAATGAGGAGACCTGTTCATAAGAAAATAAGAAAAAGTTAGAGCATCAACCCAAAAGGACTTTGGAAGTGATGTTTGCAACGTCAAACTTCATGCCTTCTCAATCAGTGTCTGATTCATCCTTTCCACAACACCATTCTATTGAAAAGTCATCATCACCGTGTAATGGCATTTGATGCCATTTTCCTCACAGTACCTCCTAAACTTTAGGCTAGTATACTCTTCTTCATTGTTCGACCTTAGATACTTTATCTGTCTCCCTGACTCCTTCTCTACTTCAGCTCTCCAGGCTCTGAATCGGGCAAACATCTCTGATTTTTCTCTGATCAGATAAACTCACACCTTCCTTAAGAAATCATCAATGAAAGTAACAAAGTATTTTGCCCCACCTCTAGCTGATATAAGAGCTGGTCTCCACACATCCGAGTGCACTAAATTCAACACTCCATCACTGCGCTTGGTACTTCTAGCAAACTTCATCCTATGCTGTTCGCCAAAGATACACAGTTCATAAAGATCCATGATCTCCTTCTTCAGGGCCAGGATCATACCTCTTTTGCTTAGTTCTGTGAGCCCACGGTCACTCATATGACCCATCCGATCATGCCATAACCAATATAAAATCTACTCCTCCTGTGCCATTGCTAGCACCTCTGCACTATCATTTACCACTGAGCCTTCCATTCTATAAAGATTATTGCTCAGTCTTCTACCTCTCATTACCACCAAAGCTTTCTTAAAAACTTTTAGACATCCACTCCCAGTCTGGCTACTAAAAGCATAACCCTACTCCTCCAAGTAGCCCAAAGAAATCATATTCTTTTTCAACTTCGGTACATGCTTGATATTTGATAATGTATGAATGATCCCATCATATATTCTCATCCTAATAGAGCCAATTCCATCTACTTTGTATGGGTGATCATCTCCAAGACTGACACTTCTATCATCGACCTTCTGGTAGGTAACAAACCACTTTTGATGAGAAGTATAGTGGTAGGAGCATGCTGAATCTAATATCTACATAGTATCATACTCTGTGGATCCATCTGATACAACTAGTTGGTCTTCTCCACTGCTCACAGAAGCTGTATCATCTTCCTTGCTGGCCTTCTCTTTTTCTGATTTCAAAAGAGGACAATCTCTTCTCAAGTTTTCAGGCTGATGACATTTATAATATTTTAATATCATCTTTCTTTGATTGCGAGACTTTGACCTGCCCTTGAATTTTTCTCTTATCTTCTTCTTTGATCTTTCCTATCTTTAATTCATAGCCAAGATCTCAGACTTAGGGTCTCCCTTGCAGATCTTCTCCCTTTGCTCATTTGATCTGAGCACACCAACAATCTCTTCATAGTTTAGGATCTCCTTCTCATAAACTAAAGTTGTTATAAGACCATCATATGAACCTGGGAGAGAACATAATAGCAGTAATGCCCAATTCTCCTCGTCTATCTTCACATCCAAACTCATCACCTCAGAACACACCTGATTGAACCTTTGGATATGTGCAACAAGATCTCTACCTTCGGGCATCCTCAGACTATACAACTATTTCTTCAACCATAGCTTGATCGTCATGTTCTCTAGTCTATACAGCTATAGACTATACAACTATTTCTTCACCATGTATGTGTTCTCCAGTCTCTTCCGGAGCCCCTTTGTCGTAGTCTCTGTGCAAACCTCGGGCAAAATCTGATCAACCAAGCACATCCGGATTGTGCTAGAAGTAATTTTCTCCAACTCTTCCCAATCCTCAGCACTGATCTTTTCTGACCTTTCTTTTATCAAGATCTTGTAGATCCTCTGTTAAACCAACAAGTCCTTTACTCTTTGCTACCATAGGATAAAGTTTTTCTTGCCATAGAATTTCTCAAAATCCACCTTGAATCCACTTAATCCCATGACTTCAAACAAGTCAAGAATAGATCCCTAACACCCTTCACGATCACACACCAGTAAAACTACTCTTCATAGATCCTTTTTTCAAACTTCTGTATCATCGTTCCTCCATGTAAATAATCTCCACCTCAATCTAGAGACAACCATGAAGCAAACTAGAAGTTTTTAGGATAAAATCTAGTGCAACAGATCCTGAATATAGTAAACCCTAGGTGTCTTCCTTCCTTTCATGCAACACCGCTCTGATACCTAATGTTGGAAATATGCACTCTTCCCACATGGATCGGCGTGGCCACTGATGATTAGCCAAGCAACAAGAAAGTACTTCTCAGAGATTTCTACGAAAGCATGACTAAATAAATCAAGAAATAGAGAAGAAGAGAAGAAGAAATTTTTGAAAGAAAAGAGCTTTTATTCAGTATATTTCAGCACACTTACAACCTTGATCTATTTTTAGTATATATACTTTACAAAAAATCAAGCTTAAGCTCATAGAAAAACTCTCTAAACCCAAATAATCCACGTACATAAAATAATAATCCATAAAAACTGAGTCGATCCAATCTGGGACTGAGCCGACTTAGTTGTGTACCATGCCAACAGTCCGAAAATGCTACTTTTTATCTAAATTTTCCTTTGAGACCTAGCTGATTCAATCCTAAACTGAGCCGACCTAGTTTCCAACTGAGTTAGCTCAATCTGAGAGTGAGCCAGTCTAGTTTCTGAATTTTACTATTGAGACTGATTCTTCTTTCGACTTGCTTCCATCTTTCTATGACCTATCTTCTCATATTTTTAAGACTTGGGAGTGCCACTTCTGAGCTCACATGGTAGTGGCGGTGCTCAGATTTGGCGATCGCGCATGCAGAGGATGATCGATTGGCATCCATGGAGGTAGGCAGTCGATGGTCTGGTTTTGGTTTTGGATGGAACAAGGGGAGGAGCCAAAAGAAAAGCCTGAAAGCTTCCAACAAGAGAGAGAAAAAATGATTTAGAGTTTTTTTTATTTTTTTATTTTTTATTTTTTTATGCTATTCTCTTGGATGCAGCTTCGAGTGCTGGTGATTTTATTTGGCATGTTAGAGGAGAGATCACTCAAAGGCTCATGGTCAAGATGGAGCTGAAGAAGCAACTATTCAGTTTGGTGGAAGGCTGTGAATATTAGTTGGGATGCATTCAACGATGTGATCAGTTGGAGCCTTGGAGGTGATGGAGATGGATGATCTATGAAGATCCAGTAGGTTAGGGGTGGATGACTATAAAGCAACATAGAGACTAGGCAGGAAGTAGTGCTTTCCTAGAGGCACAAGAGCTAAAAGAGGCTTGGTGATGCAGTAGTTGAGAGAGGTATCTCAGCAGAGAGTGTCAGGGGCTTCTTAAAAAGATCTGGAGCAAGTCTCAGGGAGTGCTAGAAGGTCTCAGACAGTTGAGAGTATCTTGGATCATGTTTCTTCTATAGGAGCAGTTGGAAGAATCATGATTCAGATGGAGGATGGTTTGTGTATAGCAAGAGAGGACTTGGATACCTATGAGGAGGTAGTGTGGAGATGAGCTAGGGAGCACTAGAGTGTATAGTAGTGCTTTCCTAGAGGCACGAGGCTGAGAGAGGCTTGGCGGTGCAACAGCCAAGGGAGGTATCTCAATAAAGAGTGTTAGGAGACATCTTAAGGAGACTAAGAGCAGGTCTGAGGTAAAGCCAGAGAGTCTCAGGAGCCTTGGGATGAGATAGGTGGGTCTGAGCCCAAGGTAGGGTTTGAGATATAGTTCCTCCAAGTGTAATTGAAGTGATGGTTGGTGTAGGGACAGAAGAGAAGAAGTGCTAGGATGGAATTTTCTAGAGTTCAATTACTAAGTTAGAGGAGTTGGATGAGCTCCTAGAGGTTTCGAAGCTTCCTACAGATTATGGATGTATTCGAGATGGCTTCAATGGGATCCATAGAGTGTGGATGGTCTGAAGGAGTAGCAATGGTGTTCGAGGTGCAGCGATAGGCTCAGTAGTGCAATATTGAGTGGTTGGCCTTGGATGACTCGATGATAGAGTCAGATTCTTCTGCAGCATCAGATGAACTTTGAATTAGTGGAGCTCAAGAAAGGTGGCTTGACAAGTGGAGCTCTAAAGAGGTGGCTTCATAAGTGGAGAGAAAATTTGGCATGAGTTCAGAGCACTGGTGATGCACAATTTCAGGTGGAGTGGCACGTGTAGGTGGACAGGCATAATTCTGAGAAGATCATGTCAGATGGTATAGCATGTACTGGTGTAGGAATGCTATAGGTTCTCTAAGAAAGTTCAGGGAAGGTAATGCAGCTGCTAAGCAGAAGGGATCCTACAATCCAGGATAGTGCTGAGAAGCAAGCCAAGACTTCAGCTATGGAGATGGTCATCTTAAAGGTCTCCAAGGGTGCATAGTAGTTGAAGAGGATTGGCAAAGGTGATGTTGCAACCATGGGGTCACAGTAGGAGGACATCAGTTCGAGGCCAAGGAGTGTGGTGGAGCATGAGTTTCAGGGGTTATGGAGCATAGGTCGATATTGCAACTAAGGAGGCGAGGTGGCTTCGATGGGAGGTGTCAGCTCTGGAGGCAACAAGATAGTGTAGATAGTTCACGTGGGGTTTGCCAAGGCTTGGGAGCACCAAGGTGGAGATTGTTAGGATTAGTAGTGCTCTCAATCCTTGGGAGGCCACTAGAGGAGTCAGAGTGTTGACTCCGAAAGATTAGGACAGGTGTGGTCCTAGGGCTAGGATCGATTTGGTCCTAGGGTAGAGGTTCAGCCCTCCATGGTCATGAGGCCCTAATTTATGGGTGTTATGGGGGCTACTCAGAGTTTGGACTAGGTTTGGATCCATGGGTTGAGTGCATGATTAGACCATGGGTGTACATGGGTTTGGGTGAGTACATTCGGACTGGATTAGCCCAAGGAGTTTTTTATGGGTTAGGATTTCGGTCCATGTTCAAGTATATATATACATGTATATTGTAAACCCTAGTAGAGAATAGAGAAATCAATAGAGCCATTTTCTCCCATATCTCTCCCCCTCTTCAGTTTCTTCACACACCAAGGTGCCTTAAGGGGCGCATCTCCAAGCTTGGAGGAAGGAGGCATGCCCCACTTTTCCTTCTGCCTTAATAATGTCAAGGATCCTTGCATAACACGACCGATCTTGAGAGCGGCCAAACTTTTGAGAGCAGTTAAGAAGCCATGAGTTTTAGCACTCACCCATCCCAACTCCTAGTCAATCTCAGATCTCTGTTATTCTAGCCAAACTCCTCTGAAGAAGCTTGGTTGTAGTCCTCATCAAAGAACCTATTTTCTCTTCTCTGGCCTCCAGTCTGAATGCCCACATATGCTCTCAATCGATCTTGAAGGCGGTTGAGCTCTTGAAAGTTTATCAAAGGCAGCACTAGTAAAATCTGAGCTTAAAACCCAATCGCCAATCCACCATCCACCACTTGAAAGCCGACCTTCAAGTTCGGCCAGTCCGACTCTGAGTTCTTTATCCCCAACATGGGCAGCTTACTACCAGGCATAGAAATCTCCAACCTCTCATTCGAACTCCAATAAATGAAATCCAACCATCTATAAGTCACGATAAACGATAATGCACTCTCCGTAACAAACTCTTAGTGGCTTGAATGGCCTATTAACATTTTGTTATGGCTGTCACCGTCATTCTGTTATAAGCTCCACCTATAAAAAGGACCCTTCAGATACATCTTCCTCTCGAAGCTCTCTTCTCTGCCTTAATTCTCTTTAGTACTCCAATTTTTACTGATCAGAAAACTAACTTGACCATTGGAGAGTCCTATCGGAGCCACCCATCTCTGGTCTGGATTTTATCTTACAGGTCTTATTGGCGACCTCATCTCCTCTAGCTCTAATAAACTCTAACATCCAACTATTTTCTGCACCAACAGGATTGGCACTAGAAGGAGGGGCCCTCATCTGAATCCTTATTCTTAAAGAAGTACTCAGTCGAGTTCATCTTCCTCCTCTCTTCTTTAATCCTTCAACTTTTTTTTCTCTAATCTTTCTCATGTTGTAGCGAGATGCCACCCAAGAAGGCTCCTTTTCGGCAATTCACCATCTCTACCACTAGATCCCACCTAGATTAGCCTGTTCTGACCTCATCTCTAGCACCCCAACCTCCTCCACCAGCAGCCATGGTGGATTTAGAGCAGTTTAACTTGCTCATGTAGCAAGTTAGGAGCCTCACTAAAGTAGTGCAGGCCATGCAACAGGCTCTAGCACTTGTTTTGTTAGAGAAACCATCACCGAAACATTGAGATCTGGTACCAGGAAGGCCCACCTAGGTAAGTCGGCTAGTGACCCATGAAAAAGGAAAGAAGAGAGTGGAGAGTCCCTGTTCCGACCATGATTCCACTCCTCAAAGGTCTCAACTCCTTTTTAGCCAGCCACACTTTGAGATCCATGATTAAGATGATATTTTCGATCACAAACTCTAAGAGTTGAATCGATGGATTAGGGAGCTCTACCACGTGGCCCCTGCCCATAATGACAACATCTGTATCGATCCATCCTTCACCACCTAGATCATACAGGAGCCCATTTCGTCGAACTTCAAGCTTTCCTAGTTTGAGAGTTAGGATAGGACCTCAGACCCCATTGACCATCTTAAAGCTTTCCGAATAATGATGCTACTCTGTGGCACACCGGGTGTCATTCTGTGTCGAGCTTTCTCCTCTACCTTGAAGGGAGCAGTAAGAAACTAATACTTAGACCTCAAACTAGGTACCATATACTCTTTTGATTAGATGAGCTATCAGTTTATCGCTCATTTTGTTAGCAATTGATGATAGAGATGAGGTTCGGATTCTCTTATCCATATCAAGTAGAAAGAAGGAGAGTCCATTCCAGCTTATGTCAGCGCTTCAATACTGCTGCTTTTGAGGTACAAAACTTGGACCAGTCGGTTGCTATGGCCACACTAATTGACGATCTTCAGAAGAATGATCTTCTCTTCTTTCTGGAGAAGAAGTACCTTTTGAACTTCACCGACATGCTAGCTAAGGCTGAGGGCTATGCCCAGGCTAAAGAGACTTTCAAATTGAAGGATGAAGAAGCCATAGGAGGATGGCAGGCAAGAGAATCTAGCAAGCCTGCCCCTATAGAGAAGTTGAGTGAAGCTCGGCCATGCTCTAGAACCCCTCCTGAGCACAGACGAGCTCGAACTCTATCTCAAGCTGGTCGACCAAGAAGCCTGGATTGGAGGACACGATGCAACTCGTCCTAGGAGATTTCACAACTACTCCCTTCTGAATGCTTCCACACCCAAGTGCTGAAGAAAATAAAGGAGCAGCTGCCAAGACTGGAGCAAATGTAGACACATCCTAGCAAATGTAACCCCAATAAGTATTACCTTTATCATTGTGATCATGATCACGATACTGAAGAATACATCCAGCTCCAAGATGAGATCGAGGAGCTCATCAGATGGGGCTAGCTGGACCAATTTCTACGACGTCAGTCAAAAAGAAGGGATGATCAGCCAAGGGCACTGCCACAGCCAAAGCCACCTCAGAGGGAAGAACAACAAGGAGATTGGCCCTTGCTCTGGATCATTAACACCATCACTAGAGGACATCGGCAAGAGAAGGCCGGTAGATAAGCAGAACCAGCAAAGAGATAGAGGACTAAAGAATCTGTTGCTTTTATTGAAGAGGATGCGCAAGAGATCCAATTTTTGCAAAATGATGTGGTTGTAGTTACTTTGAATATTACTGATTATGATGTATGCCATATTTTGATTGATAATGAAAGCTCTGTCAATATTTTATTTTATGATGTTTTCTTCAAAATATCTATACTTGATAGTCGCTTAGGACCTATGAATTCTTCATTGGTGGGATTCATCGATGATGCTGTACTGGTTGAAGAAATAATCACTTTACTGGTTGTGGCAAGTCGGTATCCAAAGCATTTCAGAGCTCTAGTTGATTTTCTAATGGTAAAGGCTTCCTCCGCTTATAATGCAATTCTTGGTCGACCTGGCTTGAATGCACTTCGAACTATGGTCTCAACTTACTATTTGAAGATGAAGTTTTCGACAGGATACAGGATTGGAGAAGTTAGAGGAGATCAAATTTTGGCACGACATTGCTACAATTCTCTACAAGAAGAAAAGTAGTCATATCCTTGCCCAATGGATGAACTTGATGCTCATGATGATTTGACTAAAGAACGAAGAGAACCAACTGATAACCTCATTGCAATCTCCCTAAATGATGAGAATGGGGACCATACAGTCCAGATTGGCTCTAATTTGCAAGAAGAGGTTAAAAAGTAACTCATCACTTTCTTACAAAGGAATGCTAATGTCTTTGCTTGGGTTCCTGCAGATATGTCTAGGACAGATGCAGAAATGATGGAACATCATCTAACTATTGATCTCAAGTGATGACCTATGAAATAAAAGAAGCGCAGCTTTGCACCTGAGCAGTAGAAGACCATCGTGGATGAGGTTGACAAGCTTCTCAAGGCCAAGTTCATCCAAAAAGTTTCTTACCCAGACTGGGTCGCCAATGTGGTCCTCATCAAGAAGGTGAATGACAAGTGAAGGATGTGCATAGATTTCACAGATTTGAACAAGACCTGCCCAAAGGAGAGCTACCCCTTATCCAGAATTGATCAACTGATAGATGCAACTTTGGATCATGAGCTCTTCACTTTCATGGATGCCTTCTTCGGCTATAACCAAATTTGGATGGCACCAGAAGTTGAGGAAAAAACTGCTTTTATTATTAACCATGGTCTTTATTGTTATAGGATCATGTTCTTTGGAGTTAAAAATGCAAGTGTGACTTACCAATGCCTAGTGAATAAAACTTTTAAGGAGTAGATCGATTGCAACATGAAGGTTTATGTGGATAATATGCTTGTCAAGAGCCGATCCTCAATAAATCATATCGCTGACTTAGAAGAGACCTTCGACACACTCCAGAAGTGTAAGATGAAGTTGAATTTAACTAAATGCACTTTTGGAGTAACCTTGGAAAAGTTCTTGGGATTCATGGTATCAAGATGCGGTATCAAAGCAAATCTAAAAAAAATCTGAGCCATTCAAGAAATGACTACTCCAAAGATAATAAAAGAAGTTCAATACCTGACAGGGAAGGTTTCAGCTTTGAATCACTTCATTTCGAGATTGGCAGAATATTGCATGCCCTTCTTTTAAGTACTCAAATAACCAAAAAACTTCAACTGGACCCTTGAATGTCAGCAAGTGTTTGAGGATTTAAAGAATTACCTTGGCTTACCTCCTCTCCTTGCCAAGTCTAAACCTAGTGAAGAATTATTTTTGTATCTAGCTATATCTTCTGCTGCTATTGGAGCCATCCTCATAAGAGAAGAAGCAAAAGTTTAGAAGTCAATCTACTATATAAGCCGAGTTCTGAGAGATGCAGAAACAAGGTATACTAAATTAGAAAAACTAATCTATGCTCTATTGATTGCAGCTAGAAAGCTTCGACCCTACTTTCAAGGACATAGTGACACTTCTCACTGATCAGCCAATAAGATAGTCCTCCACTGGTCGATACCTTTTGAAGAATAGCAAAGTGGGCAATTGAGCTTACTGAATTTGACATCAAGTTTTAACCTCAGTCGTCAATTAAAGCTCAAATACTAGCCGACTTTGTAGTTGAATGCACCATCATAGACCCAACCAAACCGAGTGGGAAGAAGTTAGCAATACCAATTTACAACCAAATTCTCTTGAAGAAAGAATAGATTTAGCTCCCTGAGGACTCCTAGATCTTGTATGTTGATGGTTCATCCAATGCATCTAGAGCAAGTGTGGACTTGATTCTTATTAATATAGAAGGAGTTATTGCTGAATATGCACTATGCTTCAAATTTTTCGCTATAAATAATGGAGCAGAATATGAAGCCTTGATTGTTGGACTGAGAATAGCTAAAGAATTGGGGGCGGATCATGTGAAGGTTTATAGTGACTCTCAATTGGTAGTGGGATAAGTTAACGATGGCTACGAAGCTTGGAAGAAAAGTATGAAGAAGTACTTGGACAAGGTAAGAAGTTTAACCTCGGCCTTTGATAGTTTTGACATTCAACAGATCCCTAAAACAAAAAATATGAGGGCCGACATTCTATCCAAATTAGCTATTTTGGCCCCAAATGAATTACCAATGGAGTTTTTCTTCGAAATTCTTTAGCATTCGAGTTCAGAGGAGATCCAGATCATAATGCAAGTGGATCTTGAGCCTAATTGGATCGATCCTTTAATCCTATAACTCAAAGATGGCATCCTTCCTCAAGATCCTAAAGAAGCTCAAAAGTTGAGGAATCAAGCCTTCCGTTATATCCTATATGAGAATAAATTGTATAAGAGATCTTTCTCTCTGCCACTTCTTAAATATCTCCGATCATCTGAAGCTGACCATGTATTGAGAGAAGTCCATGATGGAATATGTGAAAACTATCTTGGAGCTAGATTATTGTCTTATAAACTACTTCAGCAAGGATATTATTGGTTGACTATGCAACATATGCCACTAACTATGTGAAAAGATGTGACTGGTGCCAAAGAAATGCTAATATTTAGAGACAGCCAGCTTCTCAACTCACACCCTTAAGTGCTCCATGGCCATTTATACAATGGAGAATGGATATACTTGGGCCATTTTTCATAGCATCTGGATAGTAAAAATTTCTCTTGATGGTAATGGACTACTTCACCAAATAGGTTGAGGCTAAACCCTTGGCAAAGATTACTGAAGCGAAAGTGCAGGACTTCATTTGAAAGTCGATAGTTTGTAGGTTCGGCCTATCTCAGACTTTAATCACCGATAATGGATGTTAATTTATAAGGGCAAAGTTTGCTGAATTCTATAAAGATCTAAATATTTTTCATCATTTCACATTTGTAGCCCACCTTTAAGCAAATGGTGAAACTGAGGTAACTAATAGAACTCTACTATAGGGGATAAAGGCAAGACTTGAAAGGATGAAAGAAACATGGATAGATAAACTCTATCATGTGCTCTAAGCTTATAGAACTACTCAGAGATTACCAACTGAAAAAACTCCATTTGCTTTAGCTTTTCGAATGGAGGCAGTCATTTTGATCGAACTGGAGCTTCCATCAGCAAGTGTTGCATGCTTCAATAAATAGAATAACTCACAGGATCTTAGGATAAACCTTGATTTATTGAAAGAAAAGTGAGAGAAGGCCCAAATTTGAATGACAGCTTATAAGCAAAAAGTAGCTCGCTACTATAATTCCAAAATCAAAAGTAAAATCTTCAATGTTGGAGATCTGGTGCTATGATGAACCGATATTTCTCAGCCACAAAATCAAGGTAAGCTTACTCCAAACTGAGAAGACCCCTATGAGGTCATGAAAATCGTTTGACTGAAAACTTATTACCTAAAGGAGCATGAAGGGGCTACACTTCTGCAATCTTGAAATTCAGAAAATTTATGAATGTATTATCAATAACATCAATAAAACTTTTTTATTTTAATATTTATCTTTGGTACAAAATTATGTGATGGTAGAAAATTACTCAACCAAACTTCATTCCTAAATAAAGTAGAAGGCCTCCAGTTATTTAAGATAGGAGGTTAATCTAGTCCTAGCGAGGGTGAAAGCCTCCGGTTATTTAAGATAGAAGGTTAATCTCGTTCAAGCAAGAATGAAGGCCTCCAATTATTTAAGACAAGAGGTTAACCTCGTCCAAGTGAGGGTGAAGGACTCTGATTATTTAAGATAGGAGGATAACCTCATCCTAGTGAGGGTGTGTAGGATTTGATGTGGTGCTTCCAAGCCTTTGGAGGCCACAAGAGGAAAGAGGGTGTTGGCTCCAGAAAACTAGGATGGGTGTGAGTCCTAGGACTAGAACAGAAGTTATCCTAGATGAATGTGGCATGCAGTCCTGCACTGACTTGAGATTCAGGTGCAAAAATCTTGATGGGGCCTATTAGGTGCTCTGAAAACCTGGGACACAAGGTGGAGCAAAGGATCAAAGCCAAGGAGAAGAATCAACCAAGACAAGGGACTGACACACAGACGAGCTGGCTCAAATACGCAGTCGAGCTAGCTCAGGTTGAGATCGAGATAGCTCAGAGTGTAATCGCACTGGCTATCTCAGGTAGATAAAAGATAGGGTTCGGACAAGATGCAGCCGAGCTAGCTCGGCTCCTGACAAAGTTGGCTCGATGGTGGCAAATAGAGCTGGATGAGATTTTCTATTTGGATCTAGGATAGACTTTTATCCTAGGATCCTAAGGCTTGGATCAATAAGATCTTAAGGAGGCTAACTCATGTATGGGTTGGGTTCAGATCTAGGGGATGAGAGCATGTGAGACATATGTACATCGGCTCGGTGAGTGCTTTCATGTATTGGGTTAGCCTAGAAGAGTTTTTCAGCTGAGATTTAGATTTATTAGGATTTTATGTGGTATAGCAGAAATCCTAGGATATATAAACTCAAGTATTGTATCTTTACAATGGAGTGGAATATAATTGAGCTTTTCTTCCTAAAAAAACTTTCTCTTCTCTCTCTGGTTCCAACTTTAAGCCCTAGGTACTGACCTATCTACTTTGTTCTTCTTTTCTCTAACAATTGGTATTAGAAAGGTACCAAAATCCAACAAGTGGTATCAGAGCCTAGTTGAGCATGAAGGAAGAAGAAGATTGGATTTCAGTAGAGATCAGTAATGAGGTTCATATCTAAAGGCTTTCTTCAGGCTTCGTGAGGAAGAAAAAGATCACAGGACTACTATCCACCATCCCTAGTTAAGGTATTTTTTTAGATCCACCTGTTTGCTATTTTTGATTCATACGATCATGGAGAACAGTGGATTGAAGGTAGGATATGAGAAATTTTATGAAAAGAAAAGTTTCATGATATGGAAGGTTAGGATGGAGGATCTACTATTTTAGATGAGATTGGATTCGGTCTTGAAAGATAGGTTAGAGGAGATGATAGACAAGGAGTGGATGTTTTTGGAGAAAAGGGCATGTGCCATGATTAGGACTTGTCTAGTAGATGAGGTGCTATATGGCGTGTTGGAGGAGAAGACATCCAAGGATTTATGGTCAAGGTTATGCCAGTTGTACATCAAAAAGAATATGTGCAATAAGTTGATGCTAAAGAAGCAACTATACAACCTTCGGATGCAATAGCGTAAGGATGTTGCAGGGCATATTCTGCAGATCGATCGGATGAGCATGGATTTACTCAACATTAGGGTGAATCTCGAAGAGGAGGACAAAAGTTTATCATTGCTATGTTCGGTACCTGGGAGCTTCGATCCGTTGGTGATGATGTTGCCGTATGATAAGGAGATGCTAGTGTATGAGGAGATCATATCAATGCTAAGGTCCAATGAGCAGCGAAAATGGATGATGAAGAGGGAGGTCTTCTAGGAGGGTCTCATGGTTTCAGAGAGACCCAGGCAAGGAAAGAAGAAGGGTCAGCAAAGGGATAGTAAGGGGTCCAAGTGATGGTTCAAGTGTGGTGAAGCAAGGCACTTTAAGCGAGAATGTCCATTTTGAAAAAAGTACAAGGAAGGAGAAAACTCAGATTTTATCGGTTCAGTCACTACAAGTGAAGAGTCGGATGAGCTCTTGGTGGTCTCGGAGGAGCCTATAGGGTGCAGTGTATCTGAGATCATTTCGAACAGGTCAGTGGAGTATAGAGGATCTGAAGGGATAGCAACGATGTCCGAGGTGCAGCAACAGGCTTAGCAATGCAGCATTGAATGGTTATCCTCAGGGGACTTGATTATAGAGTTGGCTTCTATGGCATCAGGGAGTCTTTGATTTCATGTAGAGCATCGGGTAGAGGTGGCTTCATAGATGGAGAGAGATGTGACACAAGTTTAGAGCGGAGGAGTGTAAGAGGATCAATATCCTAGGAGATGCGTAGTTCGAGGTGGAGCAGCACGTGTAGGAGGATAGGTGAAGTTTTGAGGAGACCATGTTAGGGCATGCAGCAGGAGCCGGCATAGGATTGCTGTAAATTCTTTAGAAAAGTCTAGGATAGTTGATGCGACTGCCAAGCAAAAAGGTGTTTACAACTCCAAGGGTGGTGCATAGGTACAAGCCAAGGTCTTCAGCAATAGAGGCGGTCATCCTAAAGGCCTCAAAGGGAGCTCAGCAGCTGAAAAAAGATGGCAGTGGCAAGGTGTGCACAAGTGGCTGTTAGGACTTGCAACGATAGCAGGATCGTATAGGGGAACATTGTTAGGTGTGCCAAGGCTTGGGCACACCAAGATAGAGATTGTAGGATTTGATGTGGTGCTCTCAAGCCTTGGAAGGCCACAGGAGGAGCCAGGGTGTTGGCTCCGGAAGACTAGGATAGGTGTGAGTCCTAGGGCTAGGACAGAAGTTATCCTAGGTGAAGGCAATGTGTAGCCCTACATGGACTCGAGGTTTAGGTATGAGGACCTTGAGGGGGCTTGATAGGTGCTTTGAAAATTTGGGACATAAGGTGGAGCAAAGGATCAGAGCCAAGGAGAAGAATCAGTCAAGAAAAGGGACTGACATATAGGCAAGCTGGGTCGGATACGCAGTTGAGCCAGCTCGGGGCACAGTCTAGCCGATTGTCTTAAGTAGATAGAAGATAGGATTTGAACGAGATGCAGCTGAACCAGCTCGGCTCCTGATAGAAACGGCTCAATGATGGTGAACAAAACTGGACGGTATTTTCTATTTGGGTCTAGGATAGGCTTTTATCCTAGGGTCTTAATGCTTGGACCAATAAGGTCTTAAGGGGGCTAACTCATGTATGAATCAGAATCAGATCTAGGGGATGAGAGCATGTGAGACATTTGTACATGGGCTCGATGAGTGCTTTCATATATTGGGTTAGCTTAGAAGAGTTTTTTAGCTGGGGTTTGGATTTATTAGGGTTTCATATGATATAGCAGAAATCCTAGGATATATAAATTCAGGTATTGTATCTTTACAATAGAGTGAAATACAATTGAGCTTTTCTTCCTAAAAAAACTCTCTTCTCTTCTCTCTCTAGTTCCAACATTAAGCCCTAGGTGCCAGTCCATCTACTTTGTTCTTCTTCTCTCCAATACTTGGTATCAGAAAGGTACCAGGATCCAATAGGATGAAGGCCTCTGGTTATTTAAGATAGGACGTTAACCTCGTTCAAGTGAGGATGAAGGCTTTCGATTATTTAAGACAAAAGGTTAACCTCATCCTAGCGAGAGTGAAGGCTTTCGGTTATTTAAGATAGGAGATTAACCTCATCCTAGAGAGGATGAATGCCTCCAATTATTTGAGATAAGAGGTTAACATCATCTAAGTGAGGGTGCAGGCCTTCAGTTATTTAAGACAGGAGGACAACCTTGGCCTAACAAGGATGAATTTCAATCACACCAAGAATAGGAGGAAGATCTCATCTTGACGTGAATGAATACCCTCACGAAAGGTATGAAAACTCCCAGTTTCTAAGTAGTGAGAAAAGCTAATTCCTAAAGTCTAGAGGATCCTTGTTTATAAACAAGGGGGACATGCCAACTAAGTGTCTAATGGAGGTCAACATTCCAAAGCAACATCAACATCAGGTGTAAAGCAGAAATCAAGAGAACAACAAGTACTAAATTTGAATGGAACATAAGAAGAATAATAAATAGAAGCACAATTTCAATGAACCAAAGTTCGGTACAAAGGTCTTTAAGACCAATTACATTCAAATGAAAAGAAAAGGAAAGAGAAGAAAAGAAAAAAAAGGGACGAATTTCTACTTGGACTTCGTACTGCCGACTCCGACCATTACAAGGGAAAGCTTCAAATCATTCATCTTGTCCTTGAGTTCTCATCTTGCCGCTAAACTCTCACTTAGCAATTTCTGAGACCTTCAGAAGTCTTCTTCAGCCTCCCTCAACCTCTTTCTTAGAATGGTCGATTCGGCCTCAGCATCTTTTACAACATTCTATTGGTAGACCATCTGTATTTTTAGTTGTTGTAGTTCAGCTTTCTCTTTTTCATATAACTTAAAAAGGTTTCCTAGGATCCTCCTCAGAGAAGTAATCTTCTTTGAATCTCTGCTCGAGCCAGCTTGAGCCCTGTCCACCAACCGTTGCCAAAGTCAAGCAATCTCTTCATTAGCTTTCTAAATTATCCTTTGGAGTTCGGCAATTTGGTCACTCCAGTCGAGCCTGTAGCTATTATATGAGTCTTCGGCTGTGCATAGTTGATTCTAGAGCTCTGAAAGAACTATTAGACCAGTCCCAATCATACTTCTCTCGGTCAGTGGACCAAGCCGAGCTCCCCTCCAATAGTTAAAATTTCTCTTTTGTTGCTTTGAGCTCGACTTTGAGAGAGCTAATTTTCACAGTTAGAGTCCAAGACTTCTCGCTAGTACACTTCTTGGTCTCTTCCAATTTTTTAGTTAAATGATACTTTTTTGTAATATATTTCTTGAAAAATTGTTTGGATGACTAGCGCAGATGGTTGATTTTGATAGCAACTTTGGCATAATTTTTCTTGGACTTTTTGAGTTTGTCTTCAGTCTTTTCTAGCTTCTTTTTAACTTGACGAACTTTTCTTTTCAAGTTTTTTATGTGAGCCTTCAAGAGGATACCTTGAGATAGTGGATCCGCTTCAACTGGAGACTGCGCTTAACGTATAAATATATCACGACATGAAGGTATGGCAAAGAAAAAAAATTTACTTTCATTAATTAAAATATCTAAGTACATGGAAGATAGAACAAAAAAAATATATAGCTATCAAAAATCTCCGATCTCTAGACATGGGACAGTGGACGAGCTCAGCACATTCTCAATGGTCTCTGATTCTAGGGCAGGTTTAGAAGTTGTGGCGGTTGGTTCGGCGGATGGAAGGTCAGTGCTACCGGTTGGAGGTTCTGCCTCCTCATTAGAGGACTCTCCCACCAGAAAACTGAGGTCAAGCTCGGAGAATTTCTTGGCCATGTTTCTTTGGCAAATTTTGAACCCCTTAATGAAGGCCTCTTTGGCGAATACAATCTTGATATCTTTTAATTCCTTAGAAGCCTTGAAGTCCAGGATGGCTCGTTCTTTAGCCTTGGCTATTTGCTTCTTCCCATCAGTAACTTTAGTCTCCGCCTTCTTCCTCCTCTCAGCCTCGGAAGCTAGCTCATCCTTCATATCCACCAAGGCCTGTTTGGCACTTTTAAGTACCCCTTGCAGATGTTCAGCCTCCGCTGAACTCTCTTTCAGCTAGCGATCAACCTCGACCTTATATTCTTCATGGATCTTCATGGCCTCCAAGGTCTTGGTCCTCTGAATGTTGATCGCCTTGATGTTAGTGATCAATTGATGACCCACCTGTAAAGCGACAAACTTAATTACACTGTAGGAAGAACACATGGATAAGTTTAAAAAGGGTGATAAGATGGTTACCTCAAGGAAAGTGCTAAGAAAATCCTTCATCCACTGCTCAAGGTTAGTGTGGATGATCCTACCCATGATGTACGGTAAGGTGCAACCATCAATCAAAGATTTAACGACATTCCAGTCATCAAAGGAAGCATTTTCCCAATCTATATTATCGCTATTGGACCCCCTAGAGTTGTGTTGAAACCATGACTTCTTGGTGAGCAACTTCTTCCTTTTCTTCCCCACCTCCTTTTTCTTTTCGGTGGGGGGCGCTGGGACTGGAACTTTGGTAAGTGAACTTGAAGTTGTTGAAGACACCATAATCTCGGGAATGGCAATAGTTTCGATGGGTACGAATGAGCTTGGAACATCGACCTTCATCCTCTTGGATGTCTCATCGGGTGCACTACCCTTTCTTTTATGGGCCCGTAGTTCCTTGGATAAGTACTTCAGTTCTTCCAAAGACATCTCTGCAATAATAGAAAAATCAAAGTTAGAAGAAAAGACAAAGAATAACTAATAAGATGTGGATGTATACTAGCCAGGTTGAAAGGGCTAAGGCCAAGATTAAATAAGGTTTGGTTGTCTAGTAACTTCGATAGTAGAGGAGCTCGGTAGTCTCTTAATTTATTGGCCAAGTCAAGATCTTCTCTTTCCAGTCAGGGAGCTCAGCAGACCAAATCTCTCATATGGCCCCAGGAAGGAAGTCCTAACTTTAAAGATGGGTAAGAAACTAAGAAGAATTTCCCCTTTCGATTATGGATGGAGGAAGAGGTACCCTTAAGCAGCCTCTTCTTGTCAAATTAGGGAGATAGGTACCAGCAGTTCTTAGCGAAAGGGTGCCACTTAAGGGTGAAAAAGTTTTGAAATAAGAAGATTGTGAGATGAACTTCGGTCAAGAGATAGAGGGCTAGGAATCCTATGATGAACCTAAAGGAGTTAGGGACCAAGGAAGCAAGGGCTATGTCAAAGAAATGAAAAAGTGCAACAACGAAGGGAGGAAGAGAAAGTCTTAATCTAGTGCAAAGAGCTTTAGAATATAAACAGAAGTGACCTGGGGGAGGGGTGTAAGCTCGGCCATTCGACCTAGAAAGCACTAGTTCATATTTCGAAGGAACCCCATACTAAATTCTAATTAGTGAAAGGTCTTCGGAGGATAGAGAGCAAGGAATGGTTTCGAGAACAAAAATTGGATGAGGTGCTACTTCAAGCTCGGCTACTTCCCTAAGGTCAGGGTTTGATTGGCTTGGGTCAGACAGTTTTAGGTTAGGACACTAACCTAAGGCAATTGGAGGAGTCAGAGATGCAGCCAAGGAATTGGATGATGAATGGAGGAGGGTGCCATAGGGAGGATGGGGCAAAATTCTCAAACTCGAAGAAGGTAGAGGATGGAGGAGAAAAGAAACAAGCCAGGATGGGAGATGGAGGAAGGACCACTTAAATAGCTGGGCAGACTCCCGAGCAGTAATGATTATAGATCACCACCGCCCAATTTCCATCCACCATGTGTCCCACTCATCATGCCTGCAGCCGACGTCTGACAATGCATTTATTATGCCAGACATGGAGCTCCGTACTGGAAGGAAATTTCAAATGCTGAAGTCATTTTGGGTCATTCGGCATTAAAGGAAGCTTCGATGCTAGTTCAAAAAATGCCAAAATTTTCTACCACCCAAAGGTGGGAAGTCAGAAAGGACTTCGACGATCGTAGATTTTTGGTACTCTCTTCATCTAAACTTTGGACTCGAGAGTAGGGGGACAAGTGTTCAGGATAAAATAGCTCCCGTCGAAGTCTAATCAGATGTCCGACCTTGGTATGGTACTGCCTGGAATAGTGATAGTTGAGCCCGAATTCCAGCCAAGCTGCCTCCTTGTTCTGGTCAAGTATGGCAAGGTCGAGCTTCAATTATTGTATGTCAGATGATCTTCTCAATGACTATCATTAGCCCTCTTCCAATGACTGTGGAATTTGTCAAAGGCATGACGAACTGAAGGAACCAGATATAGGGTTTCAGGACTAGATCTTAAAATTTTTTCAAGATCAGCCATTGGAAGACTAAAATTAATCAAAATTAATTTTGAATATCTACAAATACACTAGATCTAAGATCTATTATATGATCATGGCATGTCATTAAATCAAAAATTAAAATCAAAAGAAGTAACTAAAATATATTGATCACATCAACATGTATATACACTACATCTAATGTAGGTATGAAAATAATAGATCATATCTATTACCTGAGTAAGTTAGATGTTCTAACTTGCTGATCTGGGCTTGAGGATGAAGTTGCAAGCCACACATGCATCTGGTCTCTAGGAGTCGTCCACACGAGCCGATGATCACAATCAGAAGTCCAGATGCTGGAAATCAGCACAGTATGCTAGTACTATGCTGATCCTTCTTTGATGGTCGATCAAATGCCTTCTCCTTCAGAATTTGGACTCTTTCAAAGAGAAGAAGGATGAGAGAAGGTTTTAGATGTGAGACACTCTCAAAAATCTGAAAGGAGGAGGAAGGAAATAGGTGAACACAAAAACCCTAGAAGAAGACCCTCTCCTTCTTCACTTTGCTCTCACCAAGACACCTAGTTTGGTGTCTATGAAACCCCAATGCCCAAGTACTTTCTCTCTCTAATTTTTACACACTCCAAAGAACTCTCAATGCTCTATTTTTCAATAAAATTTTAGATCAAAAGTCATCCAAAATATATAGAAGAAGAGGAGTCTTTGTCTAGGTCAAAAACTAGACAACGAAAGACCAAAATAGGCAAGTCAAGGGGCGCCCAACTTTTGGGTGCCCTCTCTAGAATTTTTTGGCATGGACAATAAGAGAAAGGCACAAAAAACCTTCTCATTTTTACCATGAGAATTTGAGAGAAATTAGGGAGGTGGGCAGCACACTTTGGAGGAAGAGTTTTGATTTTTCAAAACACTATATCATAGGATTTGAAACCAAAACAAATTTTCTTCTTTGACTTGGTCCACTACCTAACTTTCATATGAGAAAGAGAGGAGAGGAGGGCATGCATGAGAAGGCCTAAGAGAAAGGGATTTATTGTACAAAATAGAGAAAAAATAGGGCATGGGGCGTGGAGGGCTAAGGTGGATTCCTAGTCTTACTAGGATTCCATGTTTGACTTGGTCAAAGTGGTTTCTCAAACTAAATTAAATCAAAACCAAGTCAACCAAATTAAATTAGATCCTAATCTAATTAAAAATTTAATTAAATTAGATTAAATTAAATTTAATTTTAATTTAATTTTCTAATCAAATTAGAAAATTGGGTTGACCTGAGTCCTAGTTGAACTAGGACTAGTTTTTCTTTGCACTTGGCTTATCTAGAAAGCCAATTGAACTTAATCCAATCATGCCCAAACTAAGTCAAATTAAATTTTATTCAATTAAACTTAATCTCAGCCCTCTGACTTAATCAAATTAAGTCAATTAGCAATCTAATAATTAATTGATCCTCCTGTAACACTTACACTAAGTTAAACATCAATCATATTGATCGTTTAACGTTAGAACGATTCTTAATCGTTGATCAACCATCCGATCGGATCATGAGCTCTAATGTATGTGACCTCATAGGTCCAAACTTAAGCTAGTAGCACAAGAATAGATTTTTATACCAATCTAAATAATCATCTAGCAATGATACCCAACGGACGGAAAGATCGAATGTATAGAACAACATCCTTAGAACCCATGTAGATATAGTTTCCATATAATTCATCCCCTTGATCAAAATACTCATAGAACACCTCAAAGTTCAACTATCAACTTTGATTAGATTGTCCACATTGTATTTCAAAATATCAAATCCATTTGATGGATTATCCTGACTAAGGTTTTGCTATATTGAAATATAGTGATACATTCTTCTCCGACTCTTGGAGTGGTCAATTCCATCTTGATCACACTCTGACTTTGCAAGTACTTGACTATGCCCAGAAGCCTTCCATTATTGAATTAAAAATTTAGTTAGTCCAGTACCAAAGCACAGTGAGTTGCTTGCAAGTCATTGAGGTGATTTTAGGTCTAAGGGATACTTATACCTATATCTCATCAAAGATATTCTCGATAGCAGAATGCTTTGGAGTTGATCACGTTCAATGAGAATGTACCCATATATCTCATCTGTATGCCATACCAGTGTCTCCATACTCCTTGGTTAAAAGGACAACCAATCTATATGGCATATAGCGATCTATGCTTGATAGATGCTGTTGTCCTAATTAACAGCCTATCATTTGATCATGAATAGATTTAAGAACTAATCGATAAATCCTCTCTTTATCAAAGCTAAATAGTCCTAAGAACTTCATTACAATAATAGAGTTCGTTAGAAGATGAATACTTTATGATAAAAAATATCAAAATTATATTTTATTTATTAATGAATCAATTACAGATACAATGTAGATCAATTATTAATAGGCTGATAATTGACTTTGGAATACATTTTTCAACAACTCCCACTTATCCTAAATCCACTCGGCATAGTATCTAATACCCATCTTTGACTTGTGATTGTTGAACTTCTTTATCGCTAAGGCTTTGGTAAAGGGGTCGACCAGGTTCTTCTTTCTGTCGATTTTTTGAAGGTCGACGTCACCTCGATCCACGATATTCTAGATTAGATGGAAGTGATGCAAGATGTGCTTCATCCATTGGTGTGCCTTTGGTTCCTTCGCCTGAGCTATGGTATCAGTGCTGTCATAGTAGAGCAGGATCGAACTATCTAGGGAGGATGCTACTCCAAGCTTGGGGATAAACTTCCTCAACCACATAGCTTTCTTTGCGGCATCTGATGCTGCGATGTACTCTAATTTGTAAACAGAGTCTGCTACACTATACTGCTTAGAACTCTTCTAGCAGATGGCTCCATCATTTAGAATAAAGATATATTTCGAAACACTTTTGCTGTCATCATGGTCAGATTGAAAGCTGGAGTCTATAAATCCTACAAGTTTCAAATCTAACTCACCATAAATCAACCATTGGTCCTTAGTATTTCTAAAATACATAAGGATGGATTTAACCACTTTTCAATAGTTTTTTCTAGGGTCAGACTGGTATCTACTCACTACTCCTAGTAAGTATGCCACGTCTGATCTTGTACATGTCATGACGTATATGATAGATTCCACTGTCGAAGCATATGGGACTCTACTCATATGTTCTCTCTCTTCAGGAGTTATCGGATAATTCTTCTTAGAGAGAGAACATATACATGTCATGGCCTATCAGAAGATAGTCCTTTTTGAAATTCTCTATGTTGAACCTCTTTAGCACAGTATCTATGTATGTGATTGGGATAACCCAAGCATCCTTTTAGATCTATCTCTATAGATCTTCAATCTTAGGATATAGGATGCTTCACCCAAGTCTTTCATGGAGAACTAGATGATAACCAGACTTTTATTTTCTATAGTATGGGGATGTCATTCCCATTTAAAAAAATTTCATCCATGTACAAGATAAGGAATACTACTGTTGGACCATTTTTTCATTTATAAATGCAAGGCTCTTCCTCATTCTTAACGAAGCCATATGTTTTGATTATTTTATCAAAATATATATTCCAACTTCGAGATGGATACTTCAATCCATAAATGGATCTCTAAAGCTTGCACACCTTGGACTCATCTATGGATGTGAACCCCTTAGGTTGTATCATATACACCTCTTTGGTTAGCTCTCCATTTAGAAAAGTTATCTTCACATCCATCTGCCAGATCTTATAGTCTAGATGGATAGCTATCGCAAGCATTATCCAAATAGATTTGAGCATTGCCTCAGGAGAGAACATCTCATCATAGTCAATACCATAATGTTGACGATACCCCCTAGTAACCAAACGGACTTTATAGGTCTCCACCTTTTCGTCTGTGCTCCTTTTCTTTTTGAAGATTCATTTACACCCAATGGGTTTAACCCCTTTGAATGGGTCAACTAATGTCCACACATCATTGACCTTCATGAACTCCATTTTGGATTTTATGGCCTTAAACCATTTCTCAAAATCGAATCTCTGCATAGCATCCATATGAGTGATCGGATCCTCATCGTTCTCATCAAGTTCGATGGGATCACCATCTTGGATCAAGAAATTATAGTATCTGTCTAGATGATGTGGTACTCTAATGAATTGCCTTAATAGTATAGGTACATTAGGCTTCGAATTTGATCTAATCAAATCCAACTCAGGTTCAGCTATAGGTGTCGATTTTTCTACCTATTAAACTTCATCATGTTCAACCTTAGAGGCAACGGTTCTTTCACTAAGGAATTTCTTTTTCACAAGGATTGCCTTAAGGCTGACGAACACCTTTTGTTCATCAGCATGATAGAAATAGTATCTTTTGGTCTCTTTTGGATATCCTATAAACATGTACTTGTCAGACCTAGGTCCAAGTTTATCTGTAACTAACCATTTGACATAAGCCGGGCACCCTCAAATCCTAAAGTGTGAAAGTGTTGGCTTACGTTCTGTCCATATCTCATATGTAGTTTTAACTACAGACTTATTTGGAATCCTATTTAATAGATAACAAGCAGGTTTGAGTGCATATCCCTAAAAGGATATCGGCAAGCTGGCAAAATCAATCATGGATCGAACCATCTCTAATAGAGTCTGATTCCTCCTTTCAGATATACTATTATGCTGTGGTGTTCCTAGAGGACTCCATTGAGAGAGAATCTCATTCTCTTCTAGATATGTGAGAAACTCATCGAAAAGATATTTTTCTCTTTGATCAGATCAAAGAGTTTTAATACTCTTTCGAGCTTATTTTTCTACTTCACTTTGAAATCTTTTGAATATTTTAAATGAATCTGACTTGTGTTTTATCAGATAAACATATCTATATCTGGATAGATCATCTATGAAAGTAATAAAGTAGAAATATCCATCTCTGGCACTTGTGCTCATTGGTCCATATATATTAGTATGTACTAGACCTAAGAGCTTAGTGGCTCTTTCACCTTTTTCAGTAAAAGATGACTTGGTCATGTTTTCAAGAAGACAGAACTCATAGGTTGAAAGTGATTCATAATCACTAACTTTGAGGATTTCATCTTGAGTCAATCTGTTTATCTTATTCTTGTTTATATGATCTAGCCTACAGTATCATAAATAGATATTTGACACACTATCTAATATAGGATGCTTGCCAGTTGAATAGACTATGTTAAGAGGTTGTAATATCATATACACACTATTGTTCAAATATCCATAGGAAATAGTAACACTATTCACAATGATATTACAAACTTGTTTCTTTATTGAAATTTCATAATCATTTTTGGCCAGAAGGCCTTTAGAAATAACATTCAAAAAGAAACTAGGATAGAAATGATAATCACTAAAAATAACGATATGAAACTCAAATATAAGTTTCAAAATTTCTAAAGCTAGAACTAAAACTGGTCTTCCATCTCCGATGTTCAAGAATCTTTCATCTTACTCGAATCTTCTACTGACCTGCAACCCCTGCAATAAATTGCAAATATGGTAAGGACTATCAATATCCAATATCTAGTCAGTAATATCATAAATAAAAAAATTATAAGAAGTTATCGTATAAATACCTTGCCCAGTAATAGCTTGCTTCTTTCTCTGCCTATTCGGATCTTGAGAGGCAATGTACTAAGGACAGTTCCTCTTCTAATTTTCTTGCTTCTTGCAAAAGAAGCATTCAGCTTGACTCTTATCGAGCCTAATCGTCCTGGTCTGGCCCTGTATAGATGTCCCAGTCTTAACTTGCATCTTCTTAGCTTTCTTCTTCTTGTTCTTCTTTCCTTTTCTAAAGGATCGAGAATCAGAAGATGAACCTCCCACTAAGTTCACGGACTTCTTATGGAGTTGGTGATCCTTCTCAAAGTTCTGAAGTAACCCCAGGAACCCATGGTAGTCTACTTTAGGCTTTGTTATTCAAAAATGAGTGAGGAATGGAAGAAAAAACTTAAGCAAGGAGTTCAGTATTACATCCTTTCCAAGCTATTTATGCAAGGAAAAGCCGAGCTTGCTTAATCACTTTATCAGCTCAATCATGTACAATACATGATTAGTGACAGAGGCACCATCCCACATCCTGGCATTGAAGATGGCACAACTAGTTTTGTGCTTCTCCACATCATCGAGTGTGCCAAAGAATTCCTCCAATACTTGAAGCATGTCCTTTGGCTAAGTTGTCTTAAATCTGCGAATAAACTCATCGCTCATGGCAGCTAGCATAATGTAGCACACCATGGTCTAGTCACTGAGCTACTTCTAGTAAATATCTCTGACTGTTCCACGTGCATTGGCAACTAGCTCCTTAGGTGCTAGATCCTTCAACCCATATAGGATCCATTCATGCTCTAGGATAATCTTCAACTTTCGATTTCAGCTATCGAAATTAGGTCCCACCAACTTATCATTATCCAACAATGATCGGAGCGATAGGAAAGTGGATATATCTGCATAAAGAAAAACCATAATCTAATTAGTAATTGATTTGTTAAACCTAAAGATTTGGACTTTAATCAAAAGGTTCTTCCACTATTTTATTCGAATTAGTAGCCTCTACCTCCAATTCGAGGAACTATCCAAATTTCTTAGTGGATACTAGAATCCACATAGACTACACATGAGCCCAACTTTGGTTAGCCAATCTATGTACATCTAAGGATAGGTTCATAATCAATTATTTTTCTAAATAATTTTTAGTAATTAAATTTTACCGCAATTCCTAATCAGTAGGCTTTGGCCTCCATTGAAAAGGTTTAGTTAGGTCCAACCATTAACATGACCATACTTGGCCCATCAAACCAATGAATGATTAGGCCCAACTTTGGTTGGCTAACCTAACCATCATTTAGAAAGATGTAGTCAAGAAATCACATAATGAATGATAATTTTATTAACTGATAAACACCATGTCTTTGGGCCTCCAATAATTATCCAACTAATTGACCCATGATCATCTACTTTAATGGGAGGCTATGATCTAGTTATCATAATAACTATCTCATTTTATAGATCTAATAATTTTAGAGAATTTAATTTGAAGATGAGAAAATATCAGATGAACTAGCTTGTCATGATCCTTCCACTGACCTCACCAAGTCAACTTAAGAAAGACCATTAATAGGCTGGTCTAGGAGCACCTAAATCAGTCATACTGATTTACCTAGCTGATATGGGTCAGCTCAAATAGTCAAATAATTCGATCAAAACATAATTTTACCAACAGGTCGGGTAAGTTCGATCAGTGAGAGGGTCTGTCAAAGCTTGCTTTAGACACCATAAAAAATGATCAGATAAACATATTGCCAATTAAAGACCACCAGTTTGATTTACCTTTGACACCAACTGGTTTAATTAGTTTCAATTAGATCAACCTAATAGTTCATGCTAGACAGCGTAGCCAAGAATCAAGTCCATCTTGGATCTCATTAAAGACATGAACTTGACCAACTACAACTATTGTAGTTGATCTAAAGAATTCTTGATCTAATCTGAGACAATAATTGATTAGATTTAATCAATTCTCAAATTAAGTCCATCTTTAATGTAACCCTAGGTCTAATCTAATTAATGGACCTAGGTTTAACCCAATTAATGGACCTAATCCCTACTAACTCATGTAACCTAATGTGTTATGATTTATGTCTTAAGATCTTCAACTCACAATCGTAGATCCTAATCAAATAACTTCTTAATTCTTAATTAAGTTTTGGGCTGAGGGTTGGGGTTCAGCTTTTCAAAAATAATTTTTATATTTGTAAAATATTTTTACAATATGGTTCTATCAACCAAGTTTCATGTTTGATTCATAATCAATATGCAAAAAAGATAAGCATGAAACTACTTTAGATCTAATTTAAATAGGTTCATGTAATTGAAACAATTTCAACTATAATCAATCATAAATTATCTTAGATAAAATCTAATATATTTATGATGATTAAAATTAAATTAAAATATTTTTAATCAGATCATAAAATCTCTTAGATCTAGTCTAAAATTTTATGATCAATATTTTAGATCAGCACGTACTAGGACAATCTTTCCACTGTAAAGGATAAACCTTACAGTAGGATAATCTTATAATAGTCTGTGCAATCTAAAAATTTTATTTTTAAATTTAAAATTATTTTAAATATATTAATTTATAAATAAAATTAGATCAAATTTAATAAATTTATGATTAAAAGTAGATCAATACGAATGACGATAATCTTTCCACTATAAGGGATAAACCTTGCAGTAGGACAATTTTATAGCAGTTCGTGTGATCAAAATTTTTAATTTTAAATTTAATAATTAAATTATAAATTATATCTAATTTAAAAAATAATTTAAACATGCTCAAATAATCATGTAATAAAAACCAAGGTTCTGATATCAATTGAAGAAACTAGATCTAGGATTTCAAGACTAGACCTTGAAACTTTTTCAAGATCATGCAGCGAAAGACTAAAATTATTCAAAATTAATTTTAAATATCTAAAAATATTCTAGATCTAAGATCTATTATATGATCATGGTATTTTATTAAATCAAAAATTAAAATCAAAAGAAGTAACTAAAACATGTTGATCATATCAACATGTATATACATTATATCTAATACAGGTGTGAAAATAATGGATCAGATCTATTACCTGTGCAAGTTAGATATTCTAACTTACTAATCTAGGCTTAAGAATGAAGTTGTGAGCTGCACAAATGTCTGGCCTCTAAGAGTCATCCACACGAGCCCACGATCACGATCAGAAGTCCAGATGCTGGAAATCAGCATAGTATGCTAGTACTGTATTGATCATTCTTTGATGATCAATCAGATGCCATCTCCTTTGAGATTTGGACTCTTCAAAAGAGAAGAAGGAGGAGAGGAGGTTTCAAATGTGAGACACTCTTAGAAATCTCAAAAAAGAAAGAAGAAAATAGGTGAACACGCAATCCTAAAAGAAGACCCTCTTCTTCTTCACTTTGCTCTCATCTAGACATCTAGTTTGGTGTCTATGAAACCCCAACACCCAAGGATTTTCTCTCTCTGATTTTCACACACCTGAAATCACTCTCAATGCTCTATTTTTCATGAAAATTTTAGGTCAAAATTCATCCAACATATATAGAAGAAGAGGAGTCTTTGTCTAGGTCAAAAACTAGACAAGGAAAGACCAAAATAGGCAAGTCAAGGGGCGCCCAACTCTTGGGCACCCTCTCCAAAATTTTTTGGCCTGGACAATCAGAGAAAGGTGCACAAATCCTTCTCATTTTTACCATGATAATATAAAAGAAATTAGGGAGGTGAGCAGCACACTTAGGAGGAAGAGTTTGGGTTTTTCAAAATACTATTTCATAGGATTTGAAACCAAAACAAATTTCCTTCTTTGACTTGGTCCACTACCTAACTTCCATATGAGAAAGAGAGGAGAGGAGGACATGCATGAGAAGGCTAGAGAGAAAAGGATTTGTCATACAAAATAGAGGAAAAATAGGGTGTGGGGCGTGGAGGGCTAAGGTGGTGCAAGGTGGATACCTAGTCTTACTAGGATTCCATCTTTGACTTGGTCAAAGTGGTTTCTCAAACCAAATTAAATCAAAACTAAGTCAACCAAATTAAATTAGGTCCTAACCCAATTAAAAATTTAATTAAACTAGATTAAATCTAATTTAATTTTAATTTAATTTTTTAATCAAATTAAAAAATTGGGTTGACCCGAGTCCTAGTCGAACTAGGACTAGTTTTTTCTTGCACTTGGCTTATCCAAAATGCTAATTGAACTTAATCCAATCAAGCCCAAACTAAATTTAATTAAATTATAGTCAATTACACATAATCTCAACCCTCTGACATAATCAAATTAAGCCAATTAGCAATCTAATTGCTAATCGATCCTCCTACAATACTTGCATTAGGTTAAACATCAATCATATTGATCGTTTAACCTTAGAATGATTCTTAATCATTGATCAACAAACCGATCAGATCATGAGCTCTAATGTGTGTAACCTCATAGGTCCAAACCTAAGTTGGAAGCATAGGAATAGATTTATGTATCAATTGAAGTAACCATCTAGCAATGGTACCGAATGGTTGAATAGGTCGAATGTGTAGAACAACATCCTTAGAATTCATACGGATATAGTTTCCATATAATTCATCTCCTTGACCAAAATACTCGTAGGACACCTCAGAGTTCAATTATCAACTTTGATCAGGTTGTCCACATTGTATTTTAAAATATCAAATCCATCTAATGGATTATCCTAGCCAAGATTTTGCTATATTAAAATTCAGTGATACATTTTTCTCCAACTCTTGGAGTGGTCAATTCCATCTTGATCACACTCTAACTTTACAAGTACTTGACTATGCCTAGAAGCCTTTCGTTATTGAATTAAAAATTTAGTTAGTCTAATACCAAAGCTCAGTGAGTTACTTGCAAGTCACTGAGGTGATCTCAGGTCTAAGGGACAAATATACCTATATCCCATCAGAGATATTCTTGATGGCAGAATGCTCTAGAGTTAGTCACATTCAATGATGATGTACCCATACATCTCACCTATACACCATACCAGTATCTTCACACTTCTTGATTAAGAGGACAACCAACCTATATGGCATACAGCGATCTATGCTCGATAGATGTTGTCATCCTAATAAACAGCTTATCATTTGGTCGTGAATAGATTTAAAGACTAGTTGATAAATTCTCTTTTTATCGAAGCTAAATAGTCCTAAGAATTTCATTACAATAATGGAGTTCGTTAGAAGATGAATATTGAAGGAAAAATCCTAATTTCCCGGACCAGGTTTATTCAGATCTGATCGGATCAAGAGATATATTTTAAAATTTTTTTTTTTGATCCAAATTAGATCTAGGATGTTTCAGATCTGATTCTTATTATTCTAATAATAAAAATAAAATCTAGATAAATTAAATTAAATTTAATTTACCTTGATGTAGGGTAATTCTATTACCCATTGATGATCCTATAAGCAGCGGAAGGTTCTGGATCTAGCCATGCAAGTGCCTGGCCTCTATGGGTATCCACTCAGACTAGATCTGGAGATCCTCTTCTTCTCTATCACGTCTTCAAAAATCAGATTTGGATATGATCTGGAGGATCTTCAAAATACCTTTCGAAGATTAGCAGTTATCCTTTGCAGTAGCGCAGCCTTCTAGCTTTCTATCGCCTTTCTCTCATCTAGATTGCACCAACTAAGATCCCAAACTCCTTTGGATGTGGAGAAGAGAGGAAGAAGATGGACTTGGCATGGAGGAGGAGAAGAGAGGCAGCCTTGGGGCATGGGAATTTTCAATGTTTTTTGAGTTGGGCGCAGGGTCTTATTTATAGACTATGCGTGATCCAACTCCTCTTCTTTCCAATCAATCACAACCCTTTGTAAAATCAGATCTCAATCTGATTGGTGGGAATAGAGTCCCTTAGATTCCTCCTTAGATGGCATCTAAGACCAGTCAAACTTGGTTCTTAGGAGAAGTCTAATCGAAATCGAAAAAGGAGATGGAGTCCTTATCCAATAGGGACTCCTGGGTGCCTCAAACTTGGGCACACGCTAAGGGTGGCATGTGCCCTCCTCCTTGCCAGGTTCTGGCAGGGGAACAAGCCTCCACCAGCTCTCCAATAGGTGCATGATACATGGATAGAAGTCAAAGTATCAATGGTCAACATTTGACCAGTCAAAGATCAACTTTTGACCAAAGTCAAAGGACGAGAAATGGCAGGTGATAAAAAATGATAGGTATTGTCTTACAAAATAAGACAACCCTTTTCTGACCCAGACAGGCTCCAGTCAGACCAAGTGAAGGCCTCTGATTGAGCACAAACTCTTTTGGCTCAGTTAGGACAACTATTTATGATAGTAAAAGAAGAACGTTAGGTTCAATCGAGTGCTAGCACGATTTTCTGGAACCTAATTGAATCTCATTTAGATCAATTGAACTGGATTAGTTCAATTGATGATCACCAGATTCAAATCATTATTTGTATGACCCAGTTAGGTTCAGTTCTATATGGTAATGGGATATGTCATGATCTCTATCACCGACATCATCGAAACTCCTTTCGATGGATCAGAACTCTTCTGATTCGAACAGCTAGAATGATCGATCATCTAAATCATTCTAATTGCTCCCAAAATCCACCAGTGACACCTAGTAGTATATGGTGGCAACCCATTAGAGCTGAATGCGAACCTCTTGGTGTAGCTACCTGTGTGATAAAGTTTTTCTATCTTGAGCCTTGATCAGATTAGGGTTTAGGTGAACTCATCAAACCCTAGTCTCTGTCATCTGATGTAATCATTCGATTCAAGTTCGATGTGAAAACCTAAATAGAAACTCTTTCTATTATTTCTCTCTGCCATAGCCATAGGCTTCTGGACTTGATTCTCATGATCATCATAGGGCTGCTCCTCTACCACCGAGGTAGATAGATTCCATCTTGATGCAATCCAGTTCCTACAATGAATATGATATAGCCAACATACACCTTAGGGTTCCATATGGTTAGGAGATAGAGTTATGGTGTAGTCAAACCATAACATCCTTAAGGTGAACTGTCGATGCATCTTAGGTCAAAGAACCAGACACACCACTGCAGCATCGAGTCAGTCATTGATGAGAAGGTAGACTTCCTAATGACTACTAGAGGTGGTCATGCTCAGTGCCCTCATTCTCTAATGAGTATCTGTACTCTTGCTCTGGTGTCTCCACACCGTAGACTCAAGACTCATCTACTAATGAGAAGCAATTGTACACCAACCTTTCATATCAATCACCATCCTCGTGATGATCCTATGGTCGGGAGCATTTTATGAGTTAATAATGATTATTCATGTCTTAAATTTTCAACTCTTGAAAATATGAATTATCATTATCATTAACTCAAAGGATGTATCACAGACACTAAATACACATATATGATAGAAAATAACCTATTTTATTGATAATAGTCAAAATTATAATTTTGCCCCTAGAAGTGTATTACAAGTGTCAGCCAATTCTGGCTTCTAGGGCACATATATCTAACAATCTTCCACTTGTTCTAAAGCCAATTGGCTACAAGTCTAAGTCCCATCTTCTCAAGGTGGGCTTCGATCTTCTACTGCCCCAATGGCTTTGTAAGTGGGTCTGCGCATTGTCTGTGGAGTCGACTCTCTTGACCTTGATGTAACCCTTCTTGAGGTAATCGTGGATGAGGTGGTATCACTGCTCAATGTGCTTGGATTTTTGGTGAGACCTCGGCTCCTTAGCAAGGGCCATGGCACCATTGTTGTCGTGGTAAAGGGGAATGGCATTTGATGGCATTACTCTGATTTCTATAGCAAACTTCTTATACCAGAATGCTTCCTTCGCAGTCTCTGATGTAGCGATATATTCTGCTTCAATGGTGGAATCTACTATCACGGTTTGCTCGGAACTCATCTAGCTGACAGCACCACCATTGCACAGAAATAGACTCCCAGATGTCGACTTTCGATCATCTACATCGGATATGAAATCCGAGTTTGTGTATCCCTGGATATGGAGTTCTCCATTACCAAAGACCAACATCATATCCTTAGTTCTTCTCAAGTACCTAAGGATACATTTCATAGAAGTCTAGTGTTCTTCACCTAGATTTGACTGATATCTGCTTGTGACACTCACAGCATGGGCTATATCAGGTCGTGTACATAGCATGGCATACATGAGGCTCCCTATTGCAGAAGCATAAGGGATCTTGCTCATGCATTCTATTTCCTCAGGTGTGCTAGGGCACATCTTCTTGGAAACATGAATACCATGTCTGAAGGGTATTAATCCCCTCTTAGAGTTTTTCATACTAAACCTCTTTAGTACTTCCTCTATGTACATCTTCTGTGAAAGTCCTAGCATCCTATTTGGTCTATCTCTATAGACCTTAATTCCTAGAATAAAGGATGCTTCACCTAGGTCTTTCATGGAGAATTCCTTGGACAACCATATTTTGACTGTCGTCATTATGGGAATATCATTCCCAATAAGAAGGATGTCATCCACATACAATACGAGGAAGACAATAGTGCTCCCACTGACCTTTTTGAAGACACACGGTTCCTCTTCATTTTTGATGAAATCAAAAATTTTGATCACATCATTGAAATGAGTGTTTCAGCTCCAAGATGCTTGCTTAAGTCCATATATGGACCTTTGCAGCTTGCAAACCTTGTGATCAGTATCACTGGTTATGAAACCTAGCGGTTGTTCCATATAGATATCTTCCTCAAGATATCCATTTAAGAACATCATTTTTACGTCCATTTTCCATATTTCATAATCGAAATAGGCTGCAACGGTAAGCAATGTATGGATGGATTTTAGCATAGCCACTGAGGAAAAGGAATCCTGATAGTCAATGCCTTTGCATTGACTATAACCTTTTGCCACTAGTATAGCCTTGAATGTCTCCACATTTTCATCTGCACCAATCTTTCTCTTGAAGATCCATTTACACCCAATAGGTACTATACCTTCTGGTAGATCTACTAAGGTCCAAACTTGATTTGAGTGCATTGAGTCAATTTCTGACTGCATTGCCTCTAGCCATTTCTCGGAGTCGATATCTGATATCGCCTCATTATAGATTTTGGGATCATCACCATGAGCACCATTACCTATGAGAAATATTTTCTCTACTTCCTCTGAAAGAATACCTAAGTATCTTTCAGGGGGACGAGAAACTCTTTTCGATCTATGAGGTGGAGGAGGTAGTGTTCTTATTGGCTCAACCTGATTTGGATCCAATTGGTCCTTAGCTCGTTGTACTTGTGAGACTTTCTCATCAAGCTTAATCTACTTTTCAATGCCACTATCTTGAATAAACTATTTTTTCAAGAAAGATGGCATGTCGACTCACAATCACATTGTGGTCTTCTAGAATGTAAAAATAGTATTCTAATGACTCTTTAGGATATCCTATGAATCGAGCTCTGAAGGACCTAAACTCTAACTTGTCCACTTGTTGTGTTTTGACATGAGCCGGACAACCCTAAATTTTGAGATGACTCAAACTTGGTTTCTTACCATGCCATATCTCATATGGTGTGGTAGGAACGGTCTTAGAGGGAACCCTATTTAGTAGATAAATTGAAGTTTGATCATTTTGCCTTGAAGACAAGATTCACAAGTTGGATATGAGTCGAAAGTCAATAGACTCAATAGCCCATTTTTCTCCAATTTGTTGATCCTATCTTCTACTATATGACCTAATCTCAGATGCCATAGATATCTGTCATTTGGACTATCCCTAGGTCATTTGGCATTCACATTTTGCTCGATAGTTAGAATAGGTACATCAATATGTAGCTGATAAAGACCGTTAATAAAAAAACCATTTGCAATTTTATTTCTTTCATAAAGAATGTTACAATGGTCCTTAAAGAAGGTAATCACATATCCTTCTAGTGCTAAGCATGAAACAGAAATCAAATTCCTGCTAGCTGCAGGCATATAATAACAGTCTTTCAAAACTAAATCTAAACTTAGATGGTAATCGAAGAGTGTATGTTCCCATTGCCACTGTAGCAACTCTTTCTCCATTACCGATGCGTAGGATCATGTCTCCATCCCTCAGCCTCCTGCTATCCTTAAGACCCTGCGTTGAAGTGCACAGATGAGCACTAGAACCAGAGTCAAGCACCCAACTGAATGCAGAAGAAATCGTAAGGTTAGACTCAATAACGAGCATACCTCCAGAAGGACCTTCCTTCTTATTTTTTAGGGTGGCTAGGTAAGTAGAGCAGTTTCGCTTCCAGTGGTCATCGCTGTTGCAATGAAAATACTTTCCTTTGATAGCGGTCTTTTTCTTCAGCTCTGTCTTCTTCTTCTTTTCTCCTCCCACCTTTTGCTTTTTCATAGACTTTTTCTTTTTATAAGACTTTCTTTTGAAAGAAGTCCATTCTATAGCAGGAACTGAGCCTTTAGAATCTTTCATAGAAAGCTCAGCGGTGACCAGCATGTTCATTAATTCGACCAAAAAATTTTTAAGTTTATGGATGTGGTAATTCATGATGAATTGCCCATATGCATCAGTCAAGGATTGTAGAATAATATCGTTCTGCAGATCCAAGTCTAACTTCACACCGAGCTTCTCAAGCTCTTCATGTCCTTGATCATCATCAGACGGTGATCTTGGATTGACTGCCCATCACGCATCTTAGCCTTAAAAGTTCATTTCATGACTTGATACTTCGCTGTGCGACTCTGTTCACCAAACATCCCCTGCAGGTGAGCCAACATTTGGCGAGCAATCATGATATCTTTATGTTGGCGCTGGAGTTCATCAGACATCGAGCCCAACATGTAATATCTGGCCTTATTATCCTCGTCTACCCATTTTTTCAGAGATGCTTTCTATTCAGCGGATGGACGGGCTGGTAAGGTGGGAGGGTCCTGATCCAATACATGGGTTAACTTCTCAAAATCCAAAATAATTTTGTAGTTCCTGAGTCAGTCTTTATAATTAGATCCGGTCAGTCTATGTGTGTTCAGGATACGTGCTAATGGGTTGGACGTAGACATTTTTCTGCAGAGAGTCAAAAATTCTAGTTAGATATTATAATTATGACTTGACCAATTTATTTAGGGATTTTATTTTTAAACAAATTAGCTCCCACTATTTTCTTGGATCCCTACACTTCCTCTGTAGAGATGCAAAAATCTCCATGATTAATGATTTCTAGTGGGTGGTGTGGTCTCACCAACTGACTCATCACCTCACCTAATAGTTATTGGTGATGGGTTAGCCAATGAGTGAACAACTCTTGTTCAATGATTCTCTAATCATGGTGCACCCAAACTTGGTCTCTAATTCATGAATCTCACCATATCCGAAATATTGATCCACTCTTAGTTAAGTCAGACCCACCATTTGTACAGACTGAATTTCTAATTGAGTCTCTCACCGTATCCAGAATATTGAGCCTAACTCATCCTCCAGCCCATAGCATCCAATGCCTAATAGACATGGTTGCATCTTTCTGGTGCAACTAAGCCACTGTATCTAACCGAGAACAATCAACCCCGGGAAGAGCCCGCACATCTACAATGGTGGAAGACCTCAGACTTAATCTTTTCTTAGGGAGAATTGATTCAGGTCTCATTAAATTACACTTGTCATAGTCATAACAATTATGACTAACCTAATGGCATGGGTTAAACTCAAATTATTGACCACCTCAAATTAGAACTGGTTTAACAGATATGGCCAGGTAAGTGAGATCGGTGGAAGGGATATGCCATTTACTCATACAAGAATGCATTCAGGTCGAGTAGCTCCCAATTAAAAATCAGTCGGTCGTATGTGCCAAACTTACCTTAGACACCAAATTATTGAGCCAGAATCAATTGGGTTAGCCTACAATCCAGACTCTAACCTTTGAGCCTAATTAGGTCTTGCTTAATCGTGACTCGATCTTGACCCAGACTTAATCCTATTAGGTTGGTCAATTTTAAGCATTGTTGATCCCATCTAACCAACTCTTGATTTGATTTGATCAACCGCTTAGACCTAATTGAGCTACCCAAGCTCGAACCCAGTATTATGAATATGTCTTAGATCTAAAATTCTTAATTTTAGACCTAATTAATATTTCATAATCTTAATTCTTAATTAAGTAAGGTTCATAAACAAAATATGCACAATAAATCCTAGGGTTTCAGGATCTAGGATTTTACAGAAAGTAAGTTTTGAGTTTCTGATTAAGGACGAACGTGCAGTACCCCTACACGTCATAAGAACACCCCATCGGATGGAAGGAGAGGGCCTTTAAACCCTTCTTCATTCTTATGATCCGAGGGCCAAGAGGAATGCCTTATTTAGGAACATGCAATACTACAAGACAGTTTTAGATCTATATCATATATCTCATATATAGAATTAGATCTAATCATGGCATATTTTGTATACATCTCATGTATCGAATCATGCATATTTTTAGACCTAAATTATCTCATAATAATTTAAAAAATTAGATTTAAATTGATCTTATTAAAATAAACTCTAATCTAGATAACTACATAAAACTATTCTACAACTAGTCTAGACATGCATCAATCATATCTCATATGATGTTTAAAATTAAATAATTTTTATTTACTATTTTTTAGATATTATTATAATAACTATAATATCAAAAAATAGAGAATAAATAGATCTAAAATATAATTTAGTCAAATTAAATTGTAAACATGCAAGACTATTCTATAAAACTATTCTATTTTAGAACTAGTCATGCATATTTTCTAATCTTAGATCCAAATTATTTAATTTTATTTTTTTCTTATTTCAGATCTGATCACATCTTATGTGACATCTAAAATCACATATTTTTTAATTAAAATAAATTTAAAATTAGATCTAAATACTTTAGAACCTTGGCTCTGATACCAGTTGAAGGAAAAATCTTGATTTTTTGGATCAGGTTCGTTCAGATCTGATCGGATCAAGAAATATATTTTAAATTTTTTTTTTGATCTAAATCAGATCTAAAATATTTTAGATCTAATTTTTATTATTCTAATAATAAAAATAAAATCTAGATAAATTAAATAAAATTTAATTTACCTTGATGTAGGGTAATCCTATTACTCGTTGATGATCCTATAAGCAGCGGAAGGTTCTGGATCTAGCCATGCAAGTGCCTAGCCTCTATCGGTGTCCACTCGGGCTGGATCTAGAGATCCTCTTCTTATCTATCATGTCTCCAAAAATTAAATCTGGAGGATCTTCAAAATACCTTTCGAAGATCAGTAGTTGTCCTTTGCAACAGCACAGCCTTCTAGCTTTCTGTCACCTTTCTCTCATCTGGATTACACCAACTAAGACCCCAAACTCCTTTGGGCATGGAGAGGAGACGGGAGAAGATGGACTTGGCATGGAGGAGGAGAGTAGAGGCAGCCTTGGGGCATGGGAATTTTTAATGCATTTTGAGTTGGGTGTAGGGTCTTATTTATAGACTATGCGTGATCCAACTCCTCTTCTTTCCAACCAATCATAACCCTTTGTGAAATTAGATCTAAATATAATTAGTAGGAATAGAGTCCCTTGGAATCCTTCTTAGATGGTGCCTAAGACCAGTCAAACTTGGTTCTTAAGAAAAGTTTAATCGGAATCCAAAAAGGAGATGGAGTCCCTATCCAACAGGGACTCTTGGGGCGCCTCAAACTTGGGCACATGCCAAGGGTGGCGTGTGCCCTCCTCCTTGCTAGGTTCTGGCAAGGGGACAAGCTCCCACCAGCTCTCCAATAGATGTGTGACATGTGGACAGAAGTCAAAGTATCAATGGTCAACATTTGACCAGTCAAAGATCAACTTTTGACCAAAGTCAAAGGATGAGAAATGGCAGGTGACCAAAAATGATAGGTATTATCTTACAAAATAAGACAACCCTTTTCTGACTTGGACAGGCTCCAGTCAAACCAAGTGAAGGCCTCTGATTGAGCATAAACTCCTTTGGCTCAGTCAGGATAACTATTTATGATAGTAAAAGAAGAACGTTAGGTTCAATCGAGTGCTAGCACGATTTTCTTGAACCTAATTGAATCTCATTCAGATCAATTAAACTGGATCAGTTCAATTGATGATCACCAGATTCAAATCCTTGTTTGTATGATCCAGTTAGATTTAGTTCTGTATGATAATGGGATATGTCATGATCTCTATCATCGACATCATCGAAACTCCTTTCGATGGATCAGAATTCTTCTGATTTGAACAGTTAGAATGATCGATCATCTAAATCATTCTAATTGCTCCCAAAATCTACCAGTGACACCTAGCAGTATATGGTGGCAACCCATCAGAGCTGAATGCGAACCTCTTGGTGTAGCTACCTATGTGATTATGTTCTTCTATCTTGAGCCCCGATCAGATTAGGGTTTAGGTGAACTTGTCAAATCCTAGTCTCTATCATATGATGTAATCATTCGATTCAAGTTCGATGTGAAAACCTAAATAGAAACTCTTTCTATTATTTCACTCTACCATGGCCATGGGCTTCTGAACTTGATTCTCATGATCATCATAGGGCTGCTCCTCTACCATCGAGGTAGATAGATTCCATCTTGATGCAATCCAGTTCCTACAATGAATATGCTATAGCCAACATACACCTCAGGGTTCCATATAGCTAGGAGACTGAGTTATGGTGTAAGTCAAACTATAACATCCTCAAGGTGAACTATCGATGCATCTTAGGTCAAAGAACCAGACACACCACTACAGCATCGAATCAGTTATTGATGAGAAGGTAGACTTCCTAATGACTACTCGAGGTGGTCATGCTCAGTGCCCTCATTCTCTAACGAGTACCTGTACTCTCGCTTCAGTGTCTCCACACCATAGACTCAAGACTCATCTACTAAATAGAAGCGATTGTACACCAAACTTCTGGATCAATCACCATCCTCATGATGATCCTATGGTCGAAAGCATTTTATGAGTTAATAATGATTATCCATATCTTAAATTTTCAACTCTTGAAAATATGAATTATCATTACCATTAACTCAAAGGATGTATCACAGACACTAAATACACATATGTGATAGAAAATAATCCATTTTATTGATAATAGTTAAAATTATAATTTTGCCCCTAGAAGTGTATTACAAGTGTAAGCCAATTCTAGCTTCTAGGGCATATATATCTAACAATCTTCCACTTATCCTAAAGCTAATTGGCTACAAGTCTAAGTCCCATCTTCTCAAGGTGGGCGTTCATCCTTCATCAAAAATCAGAACTTATTTTTTTATAAAACCCTAGATCCTAAAATCCTAGGATTTCTATTGCATGTTTTATTCATGAACCCAAAACTTAATTAAGAATTAAGATTATGAAATTAATTAGATCTAAAATTATGAATTTTTAGATCTAAGACATATTCATAAAATTGGGTTAGGGCTTGGGTAGCTTAATTAGGTCTAGCGGTTGATCAAACCAAATCAAGAGTTAGTTAGGAAGGATTAAAGAAAGCTTAGATTTGACCAACCTAATAGGATTAAGTCTGGATCAAGATCGAATCACATTGAGATATGGCTCAATCAAATTAAGACCTAATTTGGCTCCGTGGTTCAAGCCTGAATTGCAGGCTAACCCAATTGATTTTGATTCGATAATTTGGTATCTAAGATAAGTTTGGCTGATATAATCGATTGATTTTTAATTGAATGCTACTCGATCTAAATGCATTCTGATCGAGTTAATGGCATATCCTTTCCACCGGTTTTACTTAGCTGGCCATTTGTGTCAATCTAGTTCTGATTTGAGGTGGCTAATAATTTGAGCCAACCCATACCACTAAGTTAGTCATAATTGTTATGACTAAGTCAAGTCAAGTTTAAGGAGGCCTAAATTAAATCTTTCCAAGAAAATATTAAGTCTAAGATCTTCTCCCATTATAGATGTCCGGATCCTTCCCAAGGTTGATTGTTCTTGACTGAACACAGTGGTTTAGTTGCACCGAAAAGACACAACCATGTCTATTAGGCATTGGATGCTATGGATTGGAGGATGGGTTGAACTCAATATTCTGGATACGGTGAGGGATCCAATCAGAAATCTAATCTATGCAAATGGTGGGTCTAACTTAACTAAGGAGTGGATCAATATTTTGGATACGGTGAGATTCATAAATTAAAGATCAAGTTTAGGTGCACCATGATTAGAAAATTATTGGACAAGAGTTGTCCACTCATTAGTTGATCCATCACCAATAACTATTAGGTAAGATGGTGAGTCAGTTGGTAGGATCGCACCACCCACTAGAAATCTATAATCACGAAGATTTTTGTATCTCTACCAAGAGAGTTTAGGGATCAGAGTAAATAGTGGGAGCCTAATTTGTTTAAAAATAAAATTTCTAAACAAATTACTTAAGTCTAATTACAAAATCTAACTAGAAACTTTGACTCTCTATAGAAAAATGACTGCGTCCAACCCACTAGCCCGTATCCTGGACACCCATAGACTGACCAGATCCAACTATAAGGATTGGCTTTAGAACTTCAAAATTATTTTGGGTTTCGAAAAGCTGACTCATGTGTTGGAACAGGATCCTCCGACCTTACCAGCCTATCCATCCGCTGATCAGAGAGCGTCTCTTAAGAAGTGAACGGATGAAGATAACAAAGCCAGGTATTACATGTTGGGCTCGATGTCTGATGAGCTCTAGCGCTAATATGGAGATATTAAGACTAGCCGCCAAATGTTGGCTCACCTACAAGAGTTGTTTGGTGAACTGAGTCGTACAGCCAAATATCAGGTCACTAAAAGACTTTTTAAGGCTCAAATGCATGATGGACAGTCAGTCCAAGATCATTATCTTATGATAATCAAGAACTTGGAAGAGCTTGAGAAGCTCGATGTCAAGTTAGATCAAGATCTATAGACTGATATAGTTCTACAGTCCTTGACTAATGCGTATAGGTAGTTCATCATGAACTACCATATGCATAAACTTTAGAATACCTTGGCTAAGCTCATGAATATGCTAGTTACTACTGAGCTTTCTATGAAAAGTTCTAAAGACTCAGTACTTACTATGGAGCAGACTTCTTCTAAGAGAAAGTCTTTTGGAAAGAAGAAGAGTCCATGAAGAAGCAGAAGGTGAATGGTGAGAAGAAAAAGAAAGCAGAGCTGAAGAAGAAGGCCGCTAACAAAGAAAAATATTTTTATTGCAACACTGACGGCCATTGGAAGCAGAACTGCCTTTTTTACCTGGCCAGTCTGAAAAATAAGGAGGCAGGTCCTTCTGAAGGTATGCTCATTATAGAATCTAATCTTACGATTTCTTCTACATCCAATTGGATGCTTGACTTTGGTTCTAGTGTCACTTGTACACTTTTATGCAGGGTCTTGAGGATAGCAGGAGGCTGAGGGATAGTGAAATGATCCTACGCATTGGGAATGGAGCAAGAGTTGCTGCTGTGGTTGTGGGAACCTACCCTCTGCGATTATCATTAGGATTAGACTTAGTACTTAGGGATTATTTTTCTGTGTCTGCAGCAAGCAAAAATTTGATTTCTATTTCATGTTTAGCACAGGAAGGCTATGTAATTAGTTTTCTTAAGGATCATTATAATATTCTTTATGAAAGAAATAAAATTGTAAGTGGTTTTCTTATAAATGATCTCTATCAGTTACATATTAATGTTTCTATTTTTAATATCGAGCAAAATGTGAATGCCATAGGATCAAAGCAACCTAGGGATAGTCTAAATGATAGGTATCTTTGGCACCATAGGCTAGGTCATATAGTTGAAGACAAGGTTAACAAACTAAAGAAATCCAACTATTGAGTCCATTGATTTTTGAGTCTTATGAATCATGCCTTCATGGCAAAATGACCAAGCTTTCTTTTGTGGGACATGGAGAAAGGGCCACAGACCTGCTTGTCCTAGTACATACTGATGTATGTGGCCCATTTGATATGCCAACTTAGGGCAATTATGTCTACTTCATCATCTTTATCGATGATTTATCTTGGTATAGGTATGTGATTTGATGCAACATAAGTCTGAAACTTTTGAAAAGTTCGAAAAATTCAGACTTGAAGTAGTAAAATAAATAAAAAAATCCATTAAGATTCTTCAATCAGATCGAAGAGATGAATACCTTAGTAAAAAATTTCTATACTATCTTAAAGACAATGCATAGTCTCATAATGGACTCCACCTGGAATGCCTAAACTCAACGGAGTTTTTGAATAGAGAAATTAGATCTTATTAGATATGGTTTGATCTATGATGAGCTTCATGGACCTTCCTAAGTTTCTTTGGGGACATAGTTTGTTGACTGCTATATATCTATTGAATAGGATTTCATCTAAAATCATTCCTATTACACCATATGAGATATGACATGGTAAGAAATCAAGTCCGAGTCATCTTAAAATTTGGGGTTGTTTGGCCAATGTCAAGAGACAACAGGCGGATAAATTAAAGTCTAGGTCCTTTAGAGTTTGATTTATTAGATATCCTAAAGAGTCATTAAGATATTTTTTCTATCTCCTAGAAGATCGTAATGTGATTGTGAGTCGACACGCCATCTTTCTTAAAAAATAGTTTATTCAAGATAATGGCATCGGAAGATAGATTAGGCTCGAGGAGAAAGTGTCCCAAGAGCCACGAGCCAAGGAACCTATGGAACCCAATCAGATTGAGCCAGTTCAATTACTACCTCATCCATCTTATAGATTAGAAAGAATTTTTCATCCTCCTAAAAGGTACTTAGGTACTATTTCAGAGGATGTAGAGGAAATATTCCTCATAGAAAAAGGGGTTCATGGTGATGATCCCAAAATCTATGATGAGATAATATTAGATATCGACTCTGAGAAATGGTTAGAAGTATTGAAGTTAGAGATTGACTCAATGTGCTCGAACCAAGTCTGGACCTTGGTAGATCCACCTGAAGGTATAGTACCTATTGGGTGTAAATGGATCTTCAAGAGAAAGATAAGTACCGACGGAAATGTAGAGACATTCAAAGCAAGGCTCGTAGCAAAAGGATATAGTCAGTGCGAAGGCATTGACTATTAAGAAACCTTTTCATCAGTAGCCATGCTCAAATTCATCCGCACATTGCTTGCTATTGTAGCTTATTTTGATTATGAAATTTGGCAGATGGATGTGAAAATGGCATTCTTAAATGGATATCTTTAGAAAGATATTTATATGAAACAACCACTAGATTTCACATCTAGTGATACCGATCATAAGGTCTGCAAGCTGCGAAGGTCCATATATGGACTTAAGCAAGCATTTCGGAACTAGAATGCTCATTTCAATGATGTAATCAAATCATTTTGGTTCATCAAGAATGAAGAAGAGCCCCATATTTTCAAAAAGATCAGTGGGAGTGCTGTTGTCTTTCTCGTACTGTACGTACATGACATTCTCCTAATTGAAAATGATATTCCCATATTGACTACAGTCAAAATATGGTTGTCTAATGAATTCTCAATGAAAGACCTAGGAGAGGCATCCATTATTTTAGGAATTAAGGTCTATAGAAATAGACCAAATAATAAGCTGGGTCTCTCATAGAAGATGCACATAGAGGAGGTGCTAAAGAGGTTTAGCATGAAAAACTCTAAGAGGAGATTGATGCCCTTCAGACATGGCATTCATCTCTCTAAGAAGGTGTGTTCTAACACACCCAAGGAGATTGAATGCATGAGCAAGATCCCTTATGTTTCAATAATAGGAAGCCTCATGTATGCCATGCTATGTACACGACTTGATATTGCCCATGCTGGGAGTGTCACAAGCAAGTATCTATCGAATCCAGGTGAAGTGCACTGGACTTCTATAAAATGTATCAAGGACTAAGGATATGTTTCTAGTCTTTGGTAATGGAGAACTCCAGGTCCAGGGGTATACAGACTCGAATTTTATGTCCGATATAGTTGATCGAAAGTCGACATTTGGAAGTCTATTTGTGTGCAATGATGGTGCTGTCAGCTGGAAGAGTTCCAAGCAGACTATGGTAGCAGATTCCACCATGGAAGTAGAGTACATCGCTGCATCAAAAGCTGCAAAGGAGGTATTCTAGTATAAGAAGTTTGTCGCAGAGCTTGGAGTGATGCCATCAGATGCCATCCCTCTGTACTGTGATAATAATGGTGCCATAGCCCTAGCTATGGAGCCAAGGTCTCACCAAAAATCTAAGCACATCGAGTGGTGATACCACCTCATCCGTGACTACCTCAAGAAGCAATACATCGAGGTCAAGAGAGTCGACACTATAGATAATGTTGCTGACCCACTAATAAAGCCATTGAGCCAGCAGAAGATCGAAGCCTATCTTGAGAAGATGGAACTTAGATTTATAGCAAATTGGCTTTAGGTCAAGTGAAAGTTTGTTAGATGTGTGTCCTAGAAGTCAGATTGGCTGCCACTTGTAATACACTTCTATGGGCAATTTTATAATTTTGATTATAAATTAATAAATGGATTATTTTCTATCATAGTGTGTATTTAAAAGTTTCTATAATACATCCTTTGAGTTAATGGTAATGATAATTCATATTTTCAAGAATTAAAAATTTAAGACATGAATTTTCATAATTAACTTATAAACTGCTCCCGACCGTAGGATCATCATGAGGATGGTGATCGATCTAGAAGGTTGGTGTACGATCACTTTCTTAGGATAGACGTGTCTTGAGTCTACGGTATGGAGACATCGGAGCGAGAGTATAGGTACTCATTAGAGAATGAGGGCACTAAGCGTGACCACCTCGAGTAGTCATAAGAAAGTCTATCTTCTCGTCGATGATCGACTCGATGCTGCAGTGGTGTGTCTGATTCTTTGATCTGAGGTGCATCAATAGTTCACCATAAGAGTATTATAGTTTGACTATACCATAACTCAGTCTCCTAGCCATTCGAAATTTTGAGGTGTATGTTGGCTATAGCATGTTCATTGTAGGAATTGGATTGTACCAATAGGGGATCTATCTACCTCGATAGATGAGGAGTATCCCTATGATAATCATGAGATTGAGTCCATAAGTCCATGGCCATAAGAAAGTGAAGATGATAGAAAGAGTTTCTATTAGGGTTTTACATTAGACTCGAATCAAATGAATAATTCATATGATGGACATTGGGTTTGACGAGTTCACCTTAACCCTAATCCTATTGGGGCTCAAGATAGAAGAACCCAATCACATAGGTAACTATACCGAGAGGTTCACTTTTAGTTCTGATAGGTTGCTACCATATACTGCTAGGTTTCACTAGTAGATTTTGGGAGCAATTAGGATGATTTTGATGATCAATCATTCTAATTATATGAATCAAAAAAATTTTGATCCATCGAAAGGTGTTTCGATGATGTCGATGATGGAGATCGTGACATGTCTCATTACCATACAGAATTGAACCTAACTAGATTACACAAACAAGGGTTTGGGTTTGGATGTCGTTAATTAAGCTAAGCTAGTTTGATTGATTTGGATTAGATCCAATCAGGTTTAAGGTAATCGTGCTAGCACATGATTAAGCCTGACTTTCTCCTTCTGAAATCTTTCTAATTCATCGCAACTAAGTCAAATTTGATTTGATTCATTCTTGTATTTAGAATAGATTTATTTTCAACTGACTAGAATAAGTTCAGATTAGATTAATTATAGAAATTAAATCCATTCATAGTCAAATTGGACTAGGGTCAAAAGTTGACTTATTTGAGAGAATTGAGGGTCACCTGATCAGATACTTCTAGAAAATTCTTTAGAAATTATTTTGATCTAATTTTTAGATATATGATAGATAATGAGTTATGCAATAGGTGTACCAAATTTTGTGATTTTTAGAGGTTTCTAGACTAAGTTATAATGGAGTTTGATTTGGATCAAACTCTTAAGGGAAGAGTCCTAGGTGCAGTAGACTCTTCCTTATCTACTCATGCTGATACCTTTTTGAATCATTTTTGCTAAAAAAAATAGATGAGATCTGATGGTTTTTCATGGAGAATAAGTTTTAAAGTCCTAATTATAAAATAAATAAGTTATTTTGGTCAAAAGAGACTCTAAGTAGGCATTGGACATAAAAGCCTTTCTCACGTCAAAGTGCATTCAAAGCAAGAAATAACTTTTCATGCCCAAAGCCTGCCATCCCTGATATCCCACACCTCCTCTATCCTCTCTCTTCTTCTAATCTACAAGTCTAAAAAGTTAGGCATAAATCTAAGAAGAAGGTCTAAGGTTTTGGCATAGGATCTACACGATGGTGTTCGTGTGATAGATGGGCTGCCTTTAGAAATAGATTTGAAGGTTCTTCGGATCAGATCTAGATCTAATTTTTGGAGAAAAGGTTCATGAGGAGAAGATGTTTAGATTCTACCCAAGTGAATACTGGTAGAGAATAGGTGCATACGTGGCTCCTTCCAGAACCTCAGAAATCAATAGGATCATTGCAGGATAATTAGATTATCCGATCAGGTACTTTAAATTAAATCTAATTTAATTTTAATTTTTAATTTTTAATATCAGATTATTATGTTTAGATCTGAGAACTCTTAGATCTGATTAAATAATTTAAAAATTTTTAAAGAAATCTCTTTTAGATTTGATCAAATCTGCACGATCCTGCAGCGGAAAACAGTATTTTTCCTTCATGATGTTGATCATATCAACATCAAACAAGAAAAACTAGATTTGATCTAGTCTGCAATTGAGATCAAATCTCTTTACCTTTCTCTTAGAGTTGGATGTCCACTTTTTGATCTAAGTTTGAGGATGTTGCTTCAAGCTGTATACATATCCAACCTCTATGAGAAGTCCACATGAAGATCTGATCATGATATGAAGTCCAGCAATCTAGAAATCAGCACAATGTGCTAGCACTACACCGATCCTTCGTCGATGGTTGATGTCGAATCTCCTTCTTCAATTGACTTAAACTCTTCAAGAATCAAAGAAGGAGAAGGGAGGATCTATAAGAAGCCTTCTTTCCATGTTCTTCTCTAAAAAATTTGTAGAAGAAAATCTGAAACAAAAATCCTAGAGAAGACCCTTCTTCTCTAGGCCCTTTCCTCTTGCCTACGCATAATAAATTATACCTTTACAAAATCCCACACCCTCAACTCTGATATGTACATGGTCTCCATGCCCAATCCCTCTCTCTTAGTTCTAAAACCTCTCAAAATTTTATGGTTTAACTCCTTTTAAATAGAGAGTTAAAGAAGAGTTCCTGTCTAGGTCAAATACCTAGATAGAGAGTCCAAATAGAACAAGGATAGGGGCATCCAACTCTTGGGCACCTCCTCAAACTTTTTTGAGATGGATTCTATATATTTGATACAAAATTAAATCCTCTTTCTCCCACAAAAATTTTAGAAAAAAATTAGATTAATTGGTGCCATAATGGATAAGAGTTTTGGATTTTTCCAAACTCTATCAAATAGAGTCTAGATCATCACTTCTTCTTTATTTTGATCAAATTCAAAACCCCAGACCATCTAAGAGAGATATGGAGGCAAGTATAGGCATGGAAACTTTCTAGAAATTAGATTTTTCATAAAATAATTCATGGAAAAGGCATAGAAAAAGAAAAGGTGCCGCAAGGGAGGAGTCCTAGTCCGACTAGGACTACATGCTTTGACTAGTTAAACTAAATCTTTAGCCCAATTAAAATAGATCTTAATGCAACCTAATTAATGGTATTTCTAATCTAATTAAAAACCCAATTAAATTAGATTAAATTTAATTTAATTCTAATTTAATTTTTTAATCAATTTAGAAATTAGGTGTATTCAAGTCCTTGTTCAATTGGGAATTATTCTCTCTTATAATTGGCTTATCCAATAAATCAATTAGACTCGATCCAATTAAGCTCAAACCAAATCAAATTGAATCTCATTCAATTAAGCTTGATCTCAATCCAATTGCTCAATCAAATTGAGCCAATTAGCAATTTGATTGTTAATCGATCCTCCTGAAACACTTGCACTAGGTCAAACTTCAATCATACTGAATGTTAACCCTAAAATGATTCTTAATTGTTAATCAACCATCTGATCAAATCACCCCATAGGTTCGAACCTAAGCCGGTAGCATAGAAAATTTTTTTTATACTAATCAAAGTGACCATCTAGTAATGGTACTCGACAATCGAATAGGTTGAATGTATAAAACAACATTCTTAAAATCCATGTAGATATGGTTTCTATATAATTCATCCCCTTGACCATAAATGCTCATAGGATAACTCAGGATTTAATTGTCAACTCTAAATAAGTCATCCACATTATATTTTAAAATATCAAATCAATCTCATGGATTATCCTGACCAAGATTTTACTAAATTGAAATATAGCGATGCATTATCTCCAAACTCTTTGGAGTGGTCAATCCCATCTTGATCACTTATCGACTTCACAAGTACTTGATTGTGCCCAAAAATCTTTCATCACTAAATTCAAAATTTAGATAGTCCAGTACTAAAGCACAGTGAGTTGCTTGTAAGCCACCATGGCAATCTCAGATCTAAAGGATACTTATATCCATATTCCATCAGTGCAATTCTTGACAGCAAAGTGCTCCAGAGTTAGTAATATTCAGTGATGATGTACCCTTATATCTCACCTATATGCCATACCAGTGTCTCCATACTTCTTGGTTAAGAGGACAACCAACCTATATGGCATACAATGACCTACACTTGATAAACATTATCATCCTGATTAACAACATATCATTTGGTTGCAAAGAGTTTTAAGAACTAATCGATAAGTCCTATCTTTATTAAATCTAAATAGTCTTAAGGACTTCATCACAACACAGTAATTCATTAGAAGGTATAAACTTTTGATGAAAATATCAGAATAAATATTTTATTTATTAATAAATTATTTATATTTATAAAATAACACAATCATCAATAGACTGACGATTGATTTTGGAACACATTTTTCAATAACTCCTACTTATCCTAAAGCCACTCGGTATAGTATCTAATGCCCATCTTCAACTTATGGTTGTCGAACATCTTTACCACCAAGACTTTAGGAGGGTCAGCCAGGTTCTCCTTTCTATTGATTTTTTGAAGATTGACATCACCTCGATCCACAATCTTTTGGATCAGGTGATAGCGGTATAGTATGTACTTCATCCGCTGGTGTGCCTTTGGTTCATTTGCCTGAGCAATTGATCTAGTGTTGTAGTAATAAAGCATGACTAGACCATTCAGGAAGGGTGCTACTCCAAGCTTAGTGATGAACTTTCTAAGCCATACAGCTTTCTTCACAGCATCTGATGCTACGACGTACTCGACCTTGCATACTGAGTATGCCATAGTGTGTTGCTTGAAACTCTTCCAGTAGATCACTCCACCATTCAGGATAAAGACATAACCCGACATGCTTTTACTATCATCATGGTCAGATTAAAAATTAGAGTCTGTAACCTCACAAGATTCATATCCGACTCATCATAGATCAGCCACTAGTTCTTAGTATTTCTCAAATACTTAAGAATGATTTTCACCACCTTCTAATTGTTCTCTCCTGGATTAGATTGGTTTCTACTCACCACTCCTAGTAAGTATACCATATCTAATCTCGTACATATCATGGCATGCATGATAGATCCCACTGTCAAAGCATATGGGATTCTACTCATATTTTCTCTCTCTTCAGGAGTTATTGGATAATTCATTTTAGAGAGTAATTCCATGACCTATCGAAAGATAGCCTTACTTGAAATTCTCCATGCCGAACCTCTTCAACACAGTATCTATGTATGTGGACTAGGATAATCCAAGCATCCTCTTTGATCTATCCCTATGGATCTTCATCCCTAGGATGTAGGATGCTTCACCTAGGTCCATGAAAAACTGAGATGATAACCATACTTTTATTCTCTATAGTGCGAGGATGTTATTTTCGATTAAAAGAATATCATCCACGTACAGGACAAGAAATACAACTACCAAACCCTTTATCCACTTGTAAATGTAGAGCTCTTCTCCATTCTTAAAGAAGCCATTCATTTTGATCACATTATCAAAATGCATGTTCCAACTTCGAGATGCCTGCTTCAATCCATAAATGGATTTCTAAAACTTGCACATCTTAGATTCGTCTGTGGATGTGAATTCTTCAAGTTGTATCATATACACCTCTTTAGTCAGCTTTTCATTTATGAGAGTTGTCTTTACATCCATCTACCAGATCTCATAGTCCAGATGGGCAGCTATCGCAAGCATAATTTGAATGAATTTGAGCATTACCATAGGAAAAAACATCTCATCATAGTCAATACCATAATGTTGACAATATTCCTTAGCAACCAGACAGGCTCTATAGATCTCCACATTCCTATTTATGCTTCCTTTCTTTTTGAAGATCCATTTACACCCAATGGGTTTAACCCCTTCAGGTGGGTCAACCAATGGCCACACATCATTGACCTTCATAGACTCCATCTCAGATTTCATGGTCTTAAGCCATTTTTTGGAATCAGGTCTCTACATTGTATCCATGTAGGTGATCAAATCTTCATCATTTTCATTGAGTTCGATAGGATCACCATCTCAGATCAAGAAACCATAGTATCTATCTAACTGATGTGGTACTCTATCGGATGGCCTTAACTGTGTGGTTACACTGGGCTAATGGTGTAGTATCTAATAAAATTTGGTTCAGGTTCAGCTAATAGTGTCAATTCATATACTGGTTGAACTTTCTCAAGTTTAACCTTAGAGGCAACGGTTCCTTCACTAAGAAACTTTTTTCTAAAAAGATTGTCCTATTGTTGATGAACACCTTTTATTCTTCAGCATCATAGAAGTAATAACTCCTAATTTTTTTGGAGTATCCTATAAATACACACTTATCGTACTGGGATCCATTTTTATCTATATGCAAGCATTTGACATAGGCTGGACAATCCCAAATTCGAAGGTGAGAGAGTGTAGGCTTGCACCCAGTCCATATCTCATATGAAGTTTTTGTAATAGATTTACTCAAAATATTATTTAATATAAAACATGCAATTTCAAGAGCATAACCCCAAAATGAAACAAGCAAACTAGGAAACCCCACCATGGATCGAACCATGCCCAACAAAGTTTAATTTCTTCTTTCCGATACATCATTATGTAGTGGTGTTCTTAAAGGAGTCCACTGTGAGAGAATCCCATTCTCTCATAGATATGTCAAAAACTCACTGGATAGGTATTCACCTCTTCAATTTGATCGAAGAGTTTTAATATATTTTTTAATTTATTTTTCTACTTCATTATGAAATTATTTGAATATTTCAAATGATTCAAACTTATATTTCATAAGATAGACATACCCATACCTAGATAGGTCGTTAGTAAATGTAACGAAATAGTGATATCCACCTCTGGTAATAGTCTTCATAGGTCCACATACATTACTATGTATGAGACTTAGAACTTCACTAGCTCATTCATCCTTTCTAGTAAAAGATGATTTTGTCATCTTTCCTAGAAGATAGGATTCATAGGTCGGCAATGATTCACAATCATTGACATCAAGGATTCTCTCTTTGGCTAACTTATTTATCTTGTTCTTGTTAATATGACCAAGCCTACAATGCCAAAGGTAGGCATCTGTGATATTATCTAATTTAGGATGTTTATTAGTTGTGTACATTACACTCATAGACTATAACAAAATATAAATGCCATTTCTTTGTTGTCTATGTATTATTGTAACATCATTCATAATAATATTATAATAATCTTTCTTTGTCAACAAATGATAACTGACTTTGGCCAAAAGGCCAACAAAAATTATATTCATCAAAAAAGAGGGACAGTAATGATAATCATCTAGAGAAATGATATTACAATTGAAAATTAATTAAACTATTCTCAAAACTAGAACTGAAACAGATCTTCCATCTTTAATATTTAGGAATCGCTCGTTATTCTCAAATTTTCTAGTCACTTGAACTCCTTGGAACGAATTGCAAATATGCACTAGACTTCTAGTATCCAATACCTAGGCAGTAGTATCACAAATAGAGAGATTACAAGGTGTTATTATATAACATCTTTGATTAGTAACTCTTTATTCTTTTCTCTTGTTCAGCCTATTGGAGTCACGGGAAGCAAGGTACTGAGGATAGTGCCCCTGCTTCTTATAATGAAAGAACTCTACCTGATTTGGATTAGTCTTGGATCTTTTGTTTAGACTGGGCATAGAAGCCCCAATACGAACCTCTTCATGCTGCTGAATAATGTTCAACTTTTGATACTTATTATCGAAGTTAGATCTTATAAGTATGACACTATCTAACAGTGCATGGAGCAACTTTGGTTTGAAGTTAACTACACATAGGAGGACCAAAAACCTAATTAGTAAATTATTTATTAAGCCTTAAGATTTGGACTTTAATCAAAAGGTTCTTCTACTATTTTATATGAATTGGTGGCCACTACCTCCAATTCAATAAATTATCCTAATTTCTTAGTGGGTACTAGAATCCACACAGACTACATATGGACCTGAGGAAAGCTCTAGCTAACCCATGGGCATCTATGGATAGGTTCTTAACTAATTATTTCTCCAAATAATTTTTACTATTAGGTTTTGGCCTAGGTATCTTTTCAGTATGCTAGGGCCTTCACTGAAAGTCTTGGTTAGGTCCAACCATTAAAATGATTTAGTTTGGTGCATCAAACAAACGATGACCAGACCCAAGGAAAACTCTAGCTAACTTGATCATCGTTTAGAGAGTGCGACCTAATCATCATATAACAAATAATAATTTTAATATCTCGATGAACATCAGGCATAAGGTGCCTCCAATGTCCACCTAGACTATTGGACCCATTACCATCCATCTTAATGGAAGGCTATGATCTAGTTATCACCATAACTATCTCATTTTAAAGATCTAATAATTTTAGAAAATTTGGTTAATAATTTTAGAAGAAGAAAATCAGATGAACCAACTAATCATGATCCTTCCATTGACTTCACCATATTAGATTAAGAAAGACCATAGATAGGCTAGTCAAGGAGCACCTAAATTAGTCATACTAATTTACCTAGCTAACATGGGTCAGCTCAAATTATCAAATGATCTAATGAAAACATAACTTCCCCAAGAAGACTAGGTAAGTGAGATCGGTAGAAGGGATATGCCATTAACTCGTCAAAGATCAAATCAGTACAAGTAGCTTCCAATAAAAAACCATCGATTGAAACTATCAGACTTATCTTAGACACCAATTAGTTCATTAGTTTCGATTGGATCAACCTAATATTTTGGGCTAGATCGCTTAGCCAAGAATCAAGTCTATTTTGATTCTCATTAAAGACATGGACTTGACCAACTACAACTATTGTAATTGATCTAAAGAGATCTTAACCTAATCTAAGACAACAACTGATTAGATTTAGTCAACTCTCTAATTAAGTACATTCTTTAATCTAATCTTATGTCTAACCCAATTAATGGACCTGATTCACTCTAACCGATTAACCAAAATTTTATGATTTGTATCTTAGGATTTTCAATTCATAATCCTAGATGCTAAACAAAATAATTCTTAATTCTTAATTAAGTTTTAGACTGAGGGTTGGGTTTGGCATTTTGAAAATAATTTTTATATTTATAAAATATTTTTACAACATGATTTTACCAACCAAGTTGCATGTTTGAATCATAATCAATATGCAAATAATAAATAATATAAACATAAATCTATGTTAGCTCTAATCTAAATATATTTATAATTATGTACATCTATTTGAAATAATTTTAATTTTAAACAATCATAAATCATCTTAGATCAGATCTAACATATTTATGATCATAAAAATTAGATTAAAATATTTTTAATTAAATTATAAAATTTTATAGATCTAATCTAAAATTTTATGATTAGAGTTTTAGATCAGCACGTACTAGGACAACCTTTCCACTATAATAGGTAAACCATATAGTAGGATAACCTTATAATATCAGTCTGTGCGATCTAAATTTTTTATTTTTAGATTTAATATTAGATTATAATTTATATTTAATCTAAATAATAGATCTAAAATATGCAAAAAATTATATCAAAAAGACCTAGGCTCTGATACTAGTTTAAGAAAAAATCTAAGGTTTCTAGCATGTATTTTGAAATTTTTTTCAAAATTAGAACAGCGAAAGCTATAGATTAATCTAATAAATTGATGAAATATGTAAATAAACTCTAGATCTAGAATCTAATATATGATAAAAGCATGCATATAAATCTAAAAATTAAATAAAATACAAAATAATGATGTTGATCATATCAACATCAAATAAGAAAAATTAGATCTGATCTAGTCTGCAATTGAGATCAAATCTCATTATCCTTTTCATGGATTTAGATGTCCACTTTCTGATCTGAGGCTGAGGATGTTGCTTCAAGCCACACGTGTCTGACATATATGAGAAGTCCATGCAAAGCCTGAAGGAATTAGATCTAGGATTTCAGGGCTAGATCTTGAAACTTTTTCAAGATCAGGCAGTGAAAGTCTAAAATTAATCAAAATTAATTTTAAATTCTAAAAAATATCCTAGATCTAAGATATATTATATGGCATGTTATTAAATCAATAATTAAAATTTAAAAAAAAAACTAAAATATGTTGATCACATCAACATGTATATATACTACATCTAATGCAGGTATGAAAATAATAGATCAGATTTATTACCTGTGCAAGTTAGACATTCTAACTTGCTGATCTAGGCTTGAGAATAATGTTTCAAGCCACACACACGTCCGACCTCTAGGAGTCTTCCACACAAGCCCACGATCACGATCAAAAGTTCAGATGCCGAAAATCAGCACAATATGCTAGTACTGTGCTGATCCTTCTTTGATTATTGATCTGGAACCACCTTCTTTAAATCTTAGTCTCTCTAATTTTCAAAAGGAAGGAAAAGAGATTTTGAACCTAAGATAGCTCTCAAAAATCTCTAAAGAAGGAGGAAGAGATCAAAGAAAAATCCTAGAAGAAGAATCCTTCTTCTTCTTTGTTCTCTCACCTAGACACCTAGATTGGTGTCTATGAAATACCCATGCCCCAATACTCTTTCTCCTTAATTTTCATACACCACAAAGGTATGTCAACAATCTAGAATATCTCCAAAAATTAGCTCAAAATTCATCCTACATAGAGAGATATAGAGGAGTCCTTGTCTTGGTCAAATACCTAGACAACGAATGTCCAAATTGGGCAAGACAAGGGGTGCCCAACTCTTGGGCGTCCCCTCCTTCTTTTTTACTGTGGACCACAAAGTTTTGTCATACAAAAGCCCCTCTAAACTCCACCAAAATATCAGAAAAAATCTAGGTGGAATCAGTGCACTATAGGAAGAGTTTTGGTTTCCTAAAATTCTAGCTCATAGAATTTAAATCAAAACCAATTCTTACTTTAACTTGGTCCACACTTAATTTACCATGTAAGAAAGAAAGAGGAGGACTTTGGGACATGGTGGGATTCTCTTGGGCATGGAGAATTCACACAAAATCAAATGGGGCGTGAAGGGTGGGCACTGGGACTAAGGTGGCGCAAGGAGGGAAGTTCCTAGTCTTACTAGGATTCTTATTTTGACTTGGTCCAACATGATTTCTCAAATCAAATTAAATCAAAATTAATTCAACCTAATTAAATTAGATCCTAAACTAATTAAGAACTTAATTAAATTATATTTAATTTTTATTTAATTTTTTAATCAAATTAAAAAATTGGATTGATCCAAGTCCTAGTTGCACTAGGACTAGTTGTTTCTTGCACACTTATCCAATAAACCAATTGAACTTGATCCAATCAAGCCCAAATCAAATTTAATTAAATTATATTTAATTAGATTTAATCTTAGCCATTTTTTAATCAAATTAAGTCAATTAGCAATCTAATTGCTAATCGATCCTCAGGCAATACTTGCACTAGGTTAAACATCAATCGTTTTGATCGTTTAACCCTAGAATGATTCTTAATCATTGATCAACCATCTGATCGGATCATGAATTCTAATGTGTGACCTCATAGGTCCAAACCTAAGCCAGTAGCATAAGAATAAATTTTTATACTAATCAAAGTGACCATCTAGTAATAGTACCTGACGATCGGATAGGTCGATTGTGTGAACAATATCCTTAGAACTCATGTGGATATAGTTTCCATATAATTTATCCTCTTGACCAAAATGCTCATAGGATATCTCAAAGTTCAACTATCAACTTTGATAAGGTTGTCCATATTGTATTTCAAAATATCAAATCTATCTGATGGATTATCCTAGCCAAGGTTTTGCTATATTAAAATACAATGATACATTTTTCTCAAACTCTTGGAGTGGTCAATTCCATCTCGATCACACTCTGACTTTGCAAGTATTTGACTATGCCCAAAAGCCTTCCATTACTGAATTAGAAATTTAGTTAGTCTGGTACCAAAGCATAGTGAGTTGTTTGCAAGTCATTGAGATGATCTCAGGTCTAAAGGACACTTATACCTATATCCCATCAGAGATATTCTCAATAGCAGAATGCTCTGAAGTTGGTCATGTTCAATGACGATGTACCCATACATCTCACCTATATGCCATACCAATGTCTCCATACTCCTTGGTTAAGAGGACAAGCAATCTATATAGCATACAGTGACCTATGCTCGATAGACACTATCATCCTAATTAACAACCTATCATTTGGTCGTAAATAGATTTAAGGACTAATCAATAAATCCTCTCTTTATTGAAGCTAAATAGTCCTAAGAACTTCATCACAATAATGAAGTTCGTTAGAAGATGAATACTTTATGATGAAAAAAATGCCAAAAATATATTTTATTTGTTAATGAATCAATTACAAATACAATATAGCTCAACCATCAATAGACTGATAATTGACTTTGAGACACATTTTCCAACAAAGCTTAGATCACAATCCAAAAATCAGCACAGTGTGCTAGCACTACACTGATCCTTCATCGATGGTTGATGCCAAATCTCCTTCTTTAATTGACTTGAATTCTTCAAGGATCAAAAGAGGAGAAGGAAGGATCTAGAAGAAGACTTCTTCCCATGTTGTTCTCTTAAAAACTTATAGAAGAAAATCTAAAATAAAAACCCTAGAGAAGACCCTTCTTCTTAAGGTTCTTTCCTCTTGCCTAGTCACAAAAATTTATGCCTTTATAAAATCCCACACTCTCAACTCTAATATGCCCAAGGTCTTCATGCCCAAGCCCTCTCTCTTAGGTCTAAAATGTCTAAAAATTTTATGATTTAACTCCTTTTAAATAGAGAGTTAGAGAAGAGTCCCTGTCAAGGTCAAATACCTAAATAGAGAGTCCAAATAGAACAAGGATAGGAGTGTCCAACTCTTGGACACTTTCTCAAACTTTTTTAGCATAGATTCTAGATATTTGATACATAATTAAATCTTGTTTGTCTTATAAAAATTTAAAAAAAAAAATTAAATTAATTGGTGCCATAATGGATAAGAGTTTTGGATTTGTCCAAAATTTATCAAATAGAGTCTAGATCATCACTACTTCTTAGTTTGATCAAATCCAAAATCACAAACCATATAAAAGGGATATGGGGGCAAGGATAGGCATGAAACTTTTCTAGAAATTAGATTTTCCATAAAAAATTCATGGAAAAAGCATGGAGAAATGGAAGGTGGCGCAAGGGAGGAGTCCTAGTCCAACTACGACTATATGCTTGACTAGTCAAACTAAATCTTTAGCCCAATTAAAATAGATCTTGATGTAACCTAACTAATGATATTCCTAACCCAATTAAGAATCCAATTAAATTAGGTTAAATCCAATTTAATTTTGATTTAATTTTTTAATCAATTTAGAAATTAGGTGCACTCAAGTCCTAGTTCAATTGGGAATTATTCTCTCTTACAATTGGCTTATCCAATAAACCAATTGGACTTGATCCAATCAAGTCCAAACCAAATCTAATTGAATCTCATTCAATTAGACTTGATCTTAGCCCAATTTCTCAATCAAATTGAGTTAATTAGCAATCCGATTGCTAATCGATCCTCCTAAAATACTTGCATTAGATCAAACATCAATTATATTAAATGTTTAACCCTAAAATGATTCTTAATCATTGATCAATAATCCGATTAGATTGAGGCTTTTAATGTGTGTGATCCCATAGATTCGGATCTAAGTTGATAGCATAGAAATAAATTTTTATACTAATCAAAGTGACAATCTAGCAATGGTCCTCGACGGTTGGATAGATCAAATGTATAAAGCAACATTCTTAGAACCCATGTAGATATGGTTTCCATATAATTCATCCTCTTGACCATAAATACTCATAGAACAACTTAGAATTTAACTATCAATTCTGAATAATCATCCATATTATATTTTAAAATATCAAATCCATCTTATGGATTATCTTGGTCAAGATTTTGCTAAATTGAAATACAATGATGCATTATCTCCAAACTCTTTGGAGTGGTCAATCCTATCTTAATCACTCACTGACTTCACAAGTACTTGACTGTATCTAAAAATCTTTCATCACTTAATTAGAAATTTAAGTAGTCCGACACCAAAGCATAGTGAGTTGCTTGCAAGCCACCATGGCGATCTCAGGTCCAAGAGATACTTAGATCCATATCACATCAAAGTAATTCTTGATAGTAGAATATTTTAGAGTTGGTCATCTTTAGTGATGATGTACCCTTATATCTCATCTGTATGCCATACCAATATATTCGTATTCCTGATTAATAATGTATCATTTGATCATGAATAGTTTTAAGGACTAATCAATAAATTTTCTCATTATTGAATCTTAATAGTCCTAAGGACTTCATCACAACATAGGAGTTCATTAGAAGATGTACAATTATGATAAAAATACCAAAATAAATATTTTATTCATTAATAAATCATTTATATTTATAAAATAACACAACCATCAACTGACTAATGATTAGTTTTGGGACATATTTTCCAACATCTCCTAGAACTTTCATAGAAAACTCTTTAGATAACCAAACCTTGATCGAGATCAACATAAAAATATGATTCCCAATTAGGAGGATATCATTTATGTACAATTCCAGGTAGACAATAGTGCTCCCATTGAATTTCTTGAATACATAGTTCTCCTCCTCATTCTTGATGAAATCAAATGATTTGATCACATCATTGAAATAAGCATTCTAGCTCCGAGATGCTTGCTTAAGTTCATAGATGAATCTTTGCAGTTTGTAAATATTGGGATCACTATCACTGAAGGTGAAACCAAGTGACCGGTCCATATAGATATCTTAAGATATCCATTTAAGAATATCATTTTTACATCCATTTGCTATATTTTATAATCAAAATATGCTATAATGGCAAGCAATGTGTGGATGGATTTAAGCATGGCCACTGGCAAGAAGATATCTTGATAGTCAATTCCTCCACACTGACTATATCCTTTTGCCACTAACTTAGCTTTGAATATTTTTACATTTTCATCTCCACCAATCTATCTCTTGAAGATCCATTTACATCTAATAGGTATAATACCTTTAGGTGAATTTACTAAGGTCCAGACTTGGTTCGAGTGCATTGAGTCAATTTATGACTTCATTGCTGTTGGTGCAGAATCTGGTTGATGTTGGATCGAGCTAGAGCAGAGGAGGATGAGATTGCCATCGGTGACATGCAAAATAAAGTCCTATCCAGAGTCGGTGGTAATGGCTCAGGTAGGACCCTTCGATGATCAAGTCAGCTCTTCTGGCCAATAGAAATGGAGTGCTCAGAAACGAGTTCGATAGAGTTTAGAGGAGGAGAGGAGAGCTTAGAGCTTAGAGTATGCATATCTGGAGGGTTTCTTTTTATAGGCAGAGCTTGTAGCGGATTGATGGTGATAGCTGCAGCTACCTGATAGCGGATAGCTCGAGGTCTGACGGGATCAATCACAGAGGGAGGCACAGTCTGCAGTGCCACCTGCAATAGATTGATGGTGACAGCCATCGCCGTCTGATAGTGGGTCGCTGTTTCCTATAGCAGACTGATGGCGATCGTTCATCGAGATTTAATGGTTGCAGCTCTGAGAAGCAGGTATTGGTTGGTGGACTTCGACATATATTAATTTTAGAGGAGTTTGGACTCCAGAAGGGAATACATCTGGTGGGATTATCCGGGAGCAATCCGCTAGAGGAATTCGACAGAGGGAGAAGTCCTGGAGAAGTTTGGCTCCTGAAGGAGTTCAGCCAAAAGGGAAGCTCGGAAGGAGTTCGGCTCCCATAGGCATCCAGCTAGAGGGGCATAGAGAGAGTTTGGCTCTCGTGGGAGTCTGACTGAAGCTTGGCCACTGAGGAGTTCGATCGATTGAAGGAGTTCGGTAGGAGCTCAATCGTTGAGGCTCTTTCATGGCTACCAGTTGCATTAGGCTGAGCATCGAATTAGACTTCGGTAGGAGTAGAGTTTATCCCCAACAGAAGTTCCCCTACTCTTGAGTTTGAAACTTGAAGGAAGAGAGTGTAGAAAAGGCGACTACCGAAGTCCTCTTCTGGGCTCTGTGCCAATTAGAGTTGAAGCTTGGGGGAGATCTTATCTCCAGCCAAAGTTGATGCTGAAGTTGCAGCTCGGGGGAGATATCATCTCTAGTCGAGGTTGAAGTAGACCTCGTCTCCTGTGATTGAGGTCGGAGGTTGAGCTCCTCGGGGGTGATATAGTCTCCAGGGGTCAAGGCTGACTCGGGGGAGATCCTATCTCTTACAGCTGAAGTTGACTCGAGGGGGATCTTATCTTCTGCAACTGAGGTTAATACGGGCACTCAAGAGAGATCTAATCTTATCTTCTGAGCTCCTCAGAGGAGATCTTATTTCCTGCAGTCGAGGTTGATATGGACGCTCGGAGGAGATCTTATCTCCTATAGTTGAGGTTGATACGGGCGCTCGGAAGAGATATGATCTCTAGTCGAGGTTGACTAAGTTGCTCGAAAGAGAACTTATCTCTAGCTGAGGTTGATGTGGTTGCTTGGGAGATATCTTATCTCTAGCCGAGGTTGTCACAGACACTTGGGAGAGATCTTATCTCTAGCCAAGATTGTCGCTGGCGCTCGGGAGAGATCTTATCTTTGATCGAGGTTGATGCGATCACTCGAGAGAGATCTTATCTCTAGCCAAGGTTGATGCGGTTGCTCAAAAGAGATCTTATCTCTAGCCGAGGTTGATGCAGGCGCTCGAAAAAGATCTTATCTCTAGCCGAGATTGTATCAGTCACTCGGAAGAGATCTTATCTCTAGCCGAGATTGACACGATCGCTCGGAAGAGATCTTATCCCAAGCTGAGGTTGATGCAGTCACTCGGGAGAGATCTTATCTCTAGCAGAGGTTGACACGGGTACTTGGAAGAGATCTTATCTCTGGTCGAGGTTGACACGGTCGCTCCGAAGAGATCTTATCTCTAGCCGAGGTTGTTACAATCACTCAGGTGAGATCTTATCTCTAGCTGAGGTTGTCATGGGCGCTTGAAAGAGATCTCATCTCTGATCGAGGTTAGCATAGACTTCGAGGCCTAATCTTTGACTTTGCTCATGTTAGGATGAGGTTCTCCTCCTATTCCTAATGGATTGTCGGGGCACATAAGGGCCATTGTTAGGGTCTCTCCCTCCATCCCGTTCTGAATGAACCAGGCCTTCGACTTTGCTCGTGTTAGGATGAGGTTCTCCTTCTATTCCTAACAGACTATGGGGGCACATAAGGGCCATTGTCAAGGCCTCTCCCCCCATCCCATTCTAAATGAACAAGGCCCTCAACTTTGCTCGTGTTAGGATGAGGTTCTCCTCCTATTCCTAACGGGCTGTGGGGGTACATAAGGGCCATTGTCAGAGCCTCTTCCTCCATCCCGTTTTAAATGAAGAGGCCTTCGACTTTGCTCGCGTTTGGATGAGGTTCTCCTCCTGTTCCTAATGGACATGTCCTGTAGTCGAGGTTGATGCAGATACTGGGGGGATATCTTATCTCCTACAGTCGAGATTGGCCCGGACCCTCAGGGGAGATCTTATCTCCTACAGTCGAGGTTGCTGCGGGTGCTCGGGGAAGATCTTATCTCCTGCTACTGTGGTTAGCTCAGATCCTCGGGGGAGATCTTATCTCCTAGGGTCGAGGTTGTTGCGGGCGCTCGAGGGAGATCTTATCTTCTACGGTTGAGGTTGGCCCGGACCCTCGGGGGAGATCTTATCTCCAGCCGAGGTTGATGCGGGTGCTCGGAAGAGATCTTATCTCTAGCCGAGGTTGAAGAACTTTGATCGGCTCGTGTTAGGATGAGACTTACCTCCTGTTCCTAACACAACCACTATTGACTGCTTCTTTCCTACCATCACATAGTTTTTACACCAAGAAACATTATTATTGAAATGAAAGAATTTTATTGAAAGAAAGTTATTGGCAACGCATCCCCGAATTTTTTATGTTTCAGGATTGTGGGAGCGTTGTTCCTTCGACTTCCTTTAGGCGATAAGCTTCGAGCTGGATGACCTCCTCTATCTCATGCTGGTCTTTTTAATTTGGAGCGAGCTCCTCTTGGTTTTGATGCTGAGAGATGATGGATCGCTGAAGTACCAAGCTCCTCCCAGACGTGAAGTCGATGATATGGGAGGTGACCGACCTTTTTGTTGTTCATCCATCATTGATGGTTTTGACTATGGCAGTGCCCTCGATCAATCTTCTCTTGCTTCAGGCTGGCATCTAAGGGACCGACCTAGCTGGCCTGTCCTGATGAGCTCCTCGATTTCATCTCAGAGCTGAGTGCATTGCTCAATGTCGTGACCATGGTCGTGATGGTAAAGGTAGTACCTACTTCGATCGTGCTTGTTTGGAGAAGATTGTAATCTTGCTGGTCTTGGTAGCTGGTTCATAACTTCCACGAGAATTTGAGTTCGAGGAGCATTGAGGGGGGTGTTCGCGAAACCTTTCGGAAGGTGGACTTCTTCGCACCCTTCTATCGGGGCTTCCTTGATGATGAGCTCGAGGAGTTCGGGCTCGCTCGTGCCTGGAGAAAGTCTATGAGCATGGCCGAGCTTCACTCAGCCCTCCATCGATGATGGGTCTATTATACTCGTCCGCCCGTCGCTCTTCTAAGGCTTCTTCATCCTTCAACTTGAAGGCTTCTTCTGCATAGGCATATCCCTTGGCCCGAGCCAACAGGTCGATGATGTTCCTGGGATACTTCTTCTCTAGGAAGAATAGCAAGTCATTCTTCTGAAGGCCGCCCTTGAGAGCGGCCATGGTGACCAACTGATTTAGGTCTCGGACCTCCAATGCCACGGTGTTAAATCAGATGACATAAGCTCGGATGGATTCCTCCTGCTTCTGCTTGATATTCATCAGAAAATTCGAACCTCGATGTGGATGTCGGCTGCTGATGAAGTGAGCCATGAATTGATGGCTCATCTGGTCAAAAAAGAAGATCGTAACCAGCTTCAATGCCAAGTACTAGTTTCTCGCTGCTCCCTTTAAGGTAGATGGGAAGGCTCAGCATAGTATGGCATCTAAAGCACCATGGAGTGGCATTATGGTCCGAAAGGCCTCTAGATGATCAACTAGATCAGAAGTTCTATCGTAGCTTTCAAATTGAGGGAGCTTGAAGTTCGACGGAATGGACTCTTACATAATTCGAAGGAAGAAAGGAGGATCGGTGCGAACGTTGTCAAGGTGAGTTGGGGTGACGTGGCCGAGCTCCTCAATCCATCGGTCCATCTCCCACAGTCTATGATCAAGGGCATCGTCTTGGTTGCAGACCTTGGGGGGCTTCCTACTACAAATGGAGAAGGTCTCCTCTAGAGGAAAATCATGATCCGAACATGGATCCTCTGCTCTTTATTTTCTTTTTTCAGGGGTGATGGGTACACCAGCCTGAGTACTCTTTCTTGCGATCGATTTTTGACATCCTGATGGTGGGTTTCCTAGTGGAGTCACCATTAGAGGCTGCCGCATGGCCTGCACTCCCTCCATGAGGCCACAAACCTGCTGGACAAGTAGGTTGAACTGCTCCGCATCTACCATGGGTATAGGTAGAACTTGAGTTGCCAGGGCTGAAGCGGGAGCAGATGGACCTGAATGGGATCGAGCCGCAGAGGCCACCGATCATCAGATCGAAGCTCTCCTGGGAGGTATTTTCTCTCAAAAAAGAACTCTAAAGAGGAAGAAAGCAGATCGCCAGAGAGGGAAGAGAGAGGTCATCGCTGAGCTCTCCTTTTAAAAATAGGAGAACCTCAAGGGTAGAGGGGCCCTCCTTCTAGCATCAAATCTATTGGTGTAGAATCTGGTTGATGCTGAATCGAGCTGGAGTGGAAGAGGATGAGGTTGCCACTGGTGACCTATAAAATAAAGTTCTATTCGGAGTCGGTGGTGGTGGCTTCGATAGGACCCTCCAATGATCAAGTTAGCTCTTCTGGTCAACAAAAATGGAGTGCTCAAAATGAGTTTGGTAGAGTTTAGAGGAGGAGAGGAGAGCTTAGAGTAAGCATATATGAAGGGTCTCTTTTTATAGGTGGAGCTTGTAGTGGATTGATGGTGACAACTGCAGCTACCTGATAGCGGGCCGTTCGAGGTCTAACGGGGTCAGTCATGGAGGGAGGCACCGTCTGCAGTGCCATCTGCAATAGATTGATGTTGACAACTATCGTCGTCTGATAGCAGGTCGCTGTCACCTGCAGCGGACTGATGGCAATCGTTTGTTGAGATTTAATGGCCATAGCTCTGAGAAAGCAAGCTTTGGTTGGTGGACTTTGGCATATATCGATTCTAGAGGAGTTTGGACTCCTAAATGGGATACGTCTGGTGGGATTATCCAAGAGCAATCCGTTGGAGGAATCCGACTGAGGGAGAAGTCCTGAAGAAGTTTGGCTCCTGAAGGAGTTCGGCCAAAAGGGAAGCTCGGAAGAAGTTCTGCTCCCGTAGGCATCCAGTTGGAGGGATGCAAAGAGAGTTTGGCTCTCATGGGAGTCCAACTAAAGCTCGACCGCTGAGGAGTTTGATCGACTGAAGGAGTTCGACAGGAGCTCGACCGCTGAGACTCTTCTGTGGCTACCAATTGCATTAGGCTGAGCATCGAACTGGACTTCAGTAGGAGCAGGGTTTATGCCCAACAATTGCCTTTTGCCATTTCTCGAAGTCAATATCTAATATTGCCTCATCATAGATTTTAGGGTCATCTTCATGTACCCTATTTTTTGTGAAGAATATTTTCTCTACATCCTTTAAAATAATACCTAAGTATCTCTCAAGAGGATGAAAAATATTACTTCACTTATGAGGTGGAGGAGGAAGTGTGTGGATCAGCTCAGACTGAACTGGTTTCTCTAGTTCTTTGGCTCATTATTCTTCAAAGATTTTCTCCTCGAGCTTAATCTATCTTCCCATGCCTCTATCTTGAATAAACTATATTCTCAAGAAAGATAGCATGTCGACTCACAATCACATTATGGTCCTCTGAAAGATAGAAATAATATCCTAATGACTCCTTAGGATATCCAATGAATCAAGCTTTAAGGAACCTAGATTCTAACCTATCTGCTTGTTGTTCTTTGAAATGAACTGAACAACCCCAAATCTTAAGATGATTTAGACTCGATTTCTCACCATGCCACATCTCATATAGTGTGGTAGGAACTATTTTAGAAGGAATCCTATTTAGTACATAAATGGCTATTAAAAAACTATGTCCCCAAAGAAAATCAAAATGATTTGTAAAGCTCATTATGGAACAGACTATATCTAATAGAATCTAATTTCTCTATTCTGAACCCTCATTGAGTTGAGACATGTTGATCCTGAATTGACTTCGCTGATAACAAAAATATTTGAGTATAAATTGTTAAGTTACTAATATTGTTTATGAGGTTGTGTAGTTGTAAAATTTAAATACTCACAAATTTCAAATGTTTCCCGACATCTAACTAAAGAATCACCACTCAAGATTTGAGACTAGAAATTCAAGATTGGACACATCTTTCAAGAGATTTTAATAAAGATAAAATTAAGTCAAGAAGGCAAGTTTAGCCTATAAATCAAATTAAAAAAGAAATGCTGATAAACAACCCTGGGCATGCCCGAGACACGAACTTAGCCGACCTAGTTCAAAACTAAGCCACATAGTCTCAGTAGAAACAAAGGATAGAAAGTACAAAAAGATGAATTTTTAAGACCTAGGGCACTAAGCCGATCTAGTTTTCAATTGAGTCGACCTAGTCAAAAAGATAGCCGATCTAGTCTCAGTAGATAGCAGAAAATAGAAACTATTATTTTTGATCCACTGATACTGAGCCATCTAAGCTGAAAACTGAGCTAACCTAGTGAAGATTGAGCTGACCTAGTGGCTATAATGACTAGTTTCTAGTTTTGCAGCTTTTTCATCTCTTATACCTCCAAATGGCTATTTTTGGATCTCCAATAGCTAGATCACTTTCTAAAGTCCTTCTAGATGACTTGTAATGATAGAAAATCTTAGAAAAATATAAAAAAATATTTTTGAACACAAAAGACATCTTTTGAGCATACATTAAAGAGCTTTCAAGCAATCTCTTTAGAACATTCTAGTATGTGAGCTAAATAGTGAAAGGAAGGAGTGATTTTTAGATATATTTCTAACCTTCCATCATCTTCAATCTGAGAGAAGCTAGCCTATGGACATTGAAGATCATCTTCTACTTTCTTCAAGCATTCAAGAAGAAGAAATCAAGTCTACAAGCAAAGTTGCCCAAAATTTCTTTTCTAGAGCTTCAAAGAGTTTATTTTAGTTTGTGTTAATTGCATTTTTAATTTTTTATTTCAAGTTTCTTGGGATGAGAAACTTGGGTTAGTCCAAGTCTAGAGTTGGACATTATATGGTTTGATTGATAAGCCAAAGTTAAAACTAATTGGGATTGATTGTTAACCTGAAAAAATAACCATTGTATGGTTATGGTTGGTGAGCCCAAGTTAAAACCAACTAGATTGGATTGTAAACCCAATTAAAATAATCAGATTGTAATCAAGTTTAGTGATTATAATTGAATTCCTAAGTAGTTTACTTAGAAAGTGGATATAGGTACTGAGTTTGATGCTTAACCACTATAAAACTATTATATTTGTGATTGTATATTCCTTACTTTATAATTCTCATTCACTGTACATCACATAGTTTGTTTCACTAAGCTCTTAAATAGTTTATTGTACTCATATCTCAAAGTTTAAATTTTAAATACTCAATTCACTTCGCCCTCTTGAGTAGCCATCCTTGGGCAACAAGTGATATCAGAGCAGGTGCTCTAATATTAGTTGTTGATCTAACTATCAAAGAGCTAAAAATTATATGACAACCCCAATTGGGACTTCATTGGTTGAATGGCAATCAACCAATAGACCCCTGCTATTCAATGAAACTAACTATACCTATTGGAAAGCAAGAATGAGAATATTCGTCCAAGCACAAGATTATGATATGTGGAATGTCATAATGTTAGGCCCACACACACCTACAATTATAATTGATGGAGTGTCCACTCCAAAACCTAAAAAAGATTGGGATGAACACGATAAGAAGAAAGCTCAACTTAACGCCAAAGCAATGAATGGTCTATATTATGCTTTAGATGCTAATAAAGTTAATAGGATATCAACATATTTATCCATCAAAGAAATTTGAGATAGACTTGAAGTCACCTATGAGGATACTAGTCAAGTCAAAGAAACAAAAATAAACATGTTGGTACACAAATATAAGCTATTTAAAATGAAATCACATGAAACTATCATTAAAATTTTCATAAAATTCACTAATATTTTGAATGGTTTAAAAAGTCTTGGAAGAAATTATACTAACAATGACGTTGTGCACAAAATTCTTAAATCTTTGCCAAAGAATTGGGAGCCAAAAGTAACTGCCATTCAAGAAATGAAGAATCTAAATAGTCTTGCATTAGAAAAGCTGATTGGTTCACTCATAACCCATGAGTTGAACATGAATCAAGAAAAAGAAGAGGAAGTGAAGAAAAAGAAGAGCATTACACTTAAAGCTGCTGCCCTATATCAAGAGAAAAGTAACTATGAAGAAGACATGAAGGATGATGAAAAAATGACACTAATCACTAGAAGGTTCAAGAAATTCTTGAGAAGAAAGAAGAAGTTTGAACCAAAGAAAAGAAGCTACAGCATGGGAGAAGGTAGAAAAGAAAAAGAAAAAGAAAAAAAAAGATCAAATTATTTGCTATGAGTATAAAAAGTTTGGACATTTTCAAATGGACTGTCCATTTTTAAATATGAGCTCAAAGAAAGTATACAAAGTCACATGGAGCAATGATGAGGATTCTTCTTCAAGTGAAGAAGAATGTCAAAGAGAAGAAAAAGCAAAACTTTGTCTTATGGCATTGGAGGATGAGGTAAACAATGATAACTCAAGTTCTGAATTTACATTTAAGAAATTGTATAAAGCTTTTAATGATTTACTTTTTGATTTTAAGAAGATATCTCAAAAGAACAAAGAACTAAAGAAAGAAAATCAATCCTTAAAAATAGATAAAGCTCAAATAGAAGAAAATATGAAAAAAATACAAAACAATCTAGATGAATCAAATGAAAAGATTATATCCTTATAAGATGAAGTAACTAGATTAAGATCTATAGTAGATAGATATATGCTAAGCTTTAAGAATCTGTAAATGATAATTGAAAATCAAAAGATGGTCTTTGATAAAGCTGGTATAGGATACAACACATCAAGAAAGCAAAAATTCTTAAAGAATGTATATGCAAAATTCCAAAATCATGGAAGAAGCATTACATATTATAAATGTAATAAGATTGGATATAAATTTATTGAATGCAAAACCTTTAATTCAAGCAAATTAAAAGTAAAATAAGTTTGGATTCTAAAAGAAATCATTTATGCTAATCTCAAAGGACCCAAGTTAGCTTGGGTACCTAAGTTTACTTGATCACTTGTGTAGGTATGCTTGGCATCCATGAGAGTTAAAAGAAGATGGTATATTGATAGCGGATGCTCGAGACACATGATGGAAGATAAATCATAATTTATCTCTCTTGAAGCTAAAGATGGAGATGTTATGACATTTGGAGACAACGACAAAAAAAAATCATTGATCTCGGTAATATCTTGATAACATCCTTCACTAGCATAGAAAATATTTTATATGTTGAAGGTTTTATACATAACTTGCTTATTATTAGTCAACTTTATGATAAAAGTTTTAATGTTTCATTCAAATCATCTCATTGCATTGTAACTAGTTCTTTAGATGATAGCATCAAATTCATAGGAAAAAGATATGGGAATGTTTATATTGTTGATCTTGATGAACTTAAAAATGAAAACATTGAGTATCTTGTTGTAATGAATGCTAAACTAAATGAATCAAGTTGGATTTAGCATAATAGATTAGGTCATGCAAGTATGGACTCATTAGCAAGATTAATTAAACTTGATTTAGTAAAAGACTTATCTAAAATAAATTTTGAAAAGAACAAAGTTTGCAAAACATGCCAACTTGATAAATAAATAAAAATATTTTTTAAATCAAAAATATTATTTCAACTACTAGGCCTCTAGAATTACTTCATATGGATTTATTTGGACCTATTTCAACTACTAGTCTTGGAGGAAAAAGATATGACTTTATTATAATCGATGATTTCTTAAGATATAATTGGATTTTATTTTTATCTCATAAAGATAACACTTTTAATATGTTGGTTGATCTATTTAACAATAATAACAAAAAAAATATAATATTTTGTATATAAGAAGTGATCATGGCACGAAATTTGAAAATCAAAGGTTTGAAAGCTTTTGCTCTAAAAATAGAATTAATCATAATTTTTTAGCACCTAGAATATTCCAACAAAATGGGATAGTAGAAAGAAAGAATAGAACATTAATTAAAATGGCATGAACCATGCTTTGTGAAAGCAATCTTTCAAAATATTTTTGGACAGAAGCTATTAACACCCCATGCTATGTGCTAAATAGGGCATTAATTAGATAAATTTTAAAGAAAACTCCATATAAGCTCTATAAAAAAGAAACCCAATATTTTATATTTTAAAATTTTTAGATGTAGATGTTTCATTTTAATAAATGATAAAGATAAACTAGAAAAGTTTGATGCAAAATCTAATAAATTTTTTTTTCTAGGCTATTCATCACATAGTAGAGCATATAGAGTATTTAATAAAAGAACATTAATTATGGAAGAATCCATGTATGTTATTTTTGATGAAACTAACTCTCTTAAAATAAGAGAAGAAGAGATTGATGTGGATGTAGAAATTCTTAAAAAAAAATTGAAAGATATAACATTTGAAGACACTTTCTCTCAAGAAAAAGAAGACAAAGAGCAAGAGGTTGAAAAAGAGTTACCATAACCCCAAGATGAATAAGGTACATCCAACTAACTAAAGGAATAGAGGTATGATCATAATCATCGTAAGAAACTAATCATAGGTGATCCATCTCATGGAGTTAGAACTAGAGCATCACTTAGGGAAGCTATAAATCACTTTGCCTTTATATCATATTTTGAAACTAAAAATATAATTAAAGCTGAAAAAGATAAAAATTAGATATTAGTAATGCAAGAAGAATTAAACCAATTTGAAAGAAATAAAATTTAGAAATTAGTTGAAAGATCTAAAAACTTTTTAGTAATTGGTACTAAATGGATCTTTAGAAATAAACTTGATGAGAAAGATAATGTAATTAGAAACAAGGCTAAATTGATTGCACAAGGATACAATCAAGAAGAGGATATTGATTTGGATGAATCTTCTACACCCATAGCTAGATTTGAAGCTATTAGATTGCTCTTAGCATTTGCATGCTTCATGAACTTTAAACTTTTTCAGGTGAATGTAAAAAGTGCATTCTTAAATAGGTTAATTAAGAAAGAAGTCTATGTAGAACAACCTACAAGCTTTGAAAATCAAGAGTTACCTAATCATGTATATAAACTTAAGAAAGCTCTATATTGATTACAACAAGCACCTAGGGCTTGGTATGATAGATTGAGTAAGTTCTTACTAAATAATGATTTTAAGAAAGATAACATAGCTAAAATACTATTTATCCAAAAAAATTAAGTGATTTATTGATTATACAATTATATGTTGATGACATTGTATTCGGTGCTACTAATGAGGTTTTGTGTAGAGAATTTGCTAGTCTCATGTAGGATGAGTTTCAGATGAGCATGATGGGAGAGTTAAACTTTTTCTTGGATACCAAATCAAGCAATCAAATGAGGAGATCTTCATCAATCAAAGCAAATACATCAAAGAAATGTTAAAAAAAATTGGGATGGAGAATGTCAAAGAAAGTAGCACCCCCATGAGCATAAGTTGCAATCTTAATTAAGATCCAGAAAAAAAATAGTAGATCCCAAGCTATATTAAGGTATGATTAGATCTTTGCTATATTTTACTACAAGTAGACCGGACATAATGTTTAGTGTATGCATGTGTGTGCATTATCAATCAAATCCTAAGGAATCACATGTAGTTGTAGTTAAAAGAATTTTTAAGTATTTAATAAATACTCAAGATGTTGGTTTATGGTACTCTAAACAATCTTCATTAGATTTAATTGGATGTAGTAATTCAGATTTTGCTGGCTATTACTTAGATAGGAAGAGTACAAGTGGTAACATGTCAGTTTCTAGGAGTGAATTTGGTCTCCTAGTTTAGCAAGAAACAAAACTCAATAGCCTTGTCTATGGTGGAAGTCGAATATATTACTGTTGGAAGTTGTTGTACTCAATAATTATGAATCAAACAACAACTAGAAGATTATAGTTTTACTTGTAATAACATTCCTATTCGACATAACAACACAAGTGCCATAAATTTAATAAAAAATTCTATATATTGGTGCAGAAAATGATGCCAATGCCGGAGTTTACTAGAGCTAGAGGAGACGAGATCATCGATGAGACCTGTAAAGTAAAGTCCTGGCCAGAATTTGGCTCTGGTAGGATCCTCCGATGATCAAGTTAGTTCTCCAGCCAACAAGAATGGAGTACTCAGGAAGAAATTAGAGTAGAATAGAGAGCTTAATGTTAGAACTTGAAGAGAAGAAGCATATCTAGAAGGTCCCTTAAATAGATGGAGCACGTAATGGATTGATAGTAATAGTCGTAACCCGCTACTAGTGGGCCGTTAGGGTCACATGGAGTTTATTATGGAGAGTGGTGTTCTTTGCCATGACTCACCGGTCTGTTGGGGATTAATGATTGAAGTTCAGGCTTTTGCACATATAAGCAAGCTGTAAGCTGTGTATGAAGAACTTGAAGCTTCGATAGTTTGGAGAAATTCAATCATTTTCAAGATCATCCACAGGTGAGTGGCTTGAGCTCAAATTAAAGGAGTGTTGAGATTCATTGTCCGCAAAGTGGCTACTATGGATTGGAAATCTGACGAGGTCCTTTTACCATTCAAATCTATTTCGTCGATGTACATAATGCAAGATGGTTAGATCTGCAATAGTTAGAAGAAAATAATGGAATTTGATTATGTTGGTGCGAAAATCCATGAGGACATCAGAGGTTGCTGGAGTCAAGAAGGTGAGGCCGCCGACGGGACCTACAAAATAAAGTATAAACCGAAGGTGGATGGCTTTAGTAGGATCCTTCGATGCTCAAGTTAATTCTCTGGCCAATTGGAATGGAGTGCTTAAGATATAGAAAAGTAGAGTAATGGGAAGGAGAAAAGAGCTTGGAGGAAAATATATCTGAAGGATCTCTTTTATAGATAGAGTGTATAATAAACTAATGGTGACAGCCGTAACCATCCAGTATTGGGCTGCTCAAGCCATGTGGAGTTTGTTATGGAGGATGAGTTATCATTTATCGTGACTTACAGGTGGTCGAGATCCATTTGTTGAAGTTCGAACGTAGGTTGGAGACTTTGATGTACGTGGTGGACTTATGATCGGTCGGGGTCTGTTGGAGGCAACGTCTAATTGCTTTAAGAGGTTTGGAAGCTTCCTGGATTGTGCACAAGTGGGTGCCCCCTAAATTGAGATATGAGGCTTTCGTGCTCCATCCTTCGTGGAGCGGTTGCTATGTATTAGCGACTTGACAAGGTTCCCTTGGGTGGCTCCTGTCGATAAGCATGGTAGGAATTAAGAAGGTTCACGACTGGTGGAAGGAGCGGGACTGGAGGAGTTCGTTTGGATGGAGCTTGACTGCAAGAGTTCATCCAAAAGGAGCCCGACTGAAGGAGTTCATCTGGAAGGAGCATGATTGGAGGAGTTCATCCAAAAGGAGCATGACTGGAGGAATTCATTCGAAAGGAGCGCGACTGAAGGAGTTCGTCCGAAAGGAGAGTGATTGAAGGAATTCATTCGGACGGAGCGCGATCAGAGAAGTTCGTCCGAAAGGAGCACGGCTGGAGGAATTCGTCTAAAAGGAGCATGACTGAAGGAGTTCGACTATTTTCCAAGCTTACCACCAATCAAGGTTGGGAGAGCCAAACTTTGGTCCTGCCATTCATCTCAAGTTGAGAAGTAAGGTTAGTTAAATAGCAGTTCTCTCTTACTATTTAAGATCGTGCCACTGGACTTCCATATGCTATTGAGAGGTTCTATGGTATAATCTTATTGTTGAGGGGATTGGTGAATTCTAACGGATGAAGGTCAATGGCTAAGGACCTTGGCCAAGGACTTTGGCGAGGATTATTTTTTTCCAAACACTTGTTCCCCTACTCTCGAGTTTGAATTTCAAATGAAGAGAGTACAGAATGATTGTTGAAGTCAAAGTCCCTTAGCAACTTCCCCCACTTGGAGAAAGAATCTTTTTGTCTTTTTCCAAATTGGTGCCAAAGTTTGATGTTGAATAATCAGAAAAGATAACTTTCCTTAAAAATTCATCTATCGTGGAGCTTGAAGTATGGCATAATTATTGTTCCATCAAGCGGTAGGTGCGAGTGGGACGTGTGGCAGGCTAGGGTTTGCTGAAGGAGCCCTGCGATCATAACTTCCTCTGGTTTTGTTCTCCTATTTAAATCTCTCCTTCTTCCATGACCTCTCACCTTCACTTGTGCACTCCTTCTTTCTCTCATTTTCAGTCTTTCATCATCCTCGAGCACCCCATCCTTGTTGGTCCTATTCTCTTGCAACACCTCCGACTATCGGCGTTCCTCTTGACTGTTCTCCATCTTTTTCGATCTTCTCCCTAGGCTTTTTGATCAACCTAGTTCAGTACCTCATCCTTGTCCTCTTAATTTTTGGGCTTTCTTATTTTTTTTCTTTTTGAACCTCCCTAGATTCTTCTAGGTGGGTTTGTGTCGTACTTCTTTTCTAGGTTTTCTTTGTCCCTTTTTCTCTAGGTTTTTTTTGGAGATTTTATCAGATTTTATTTGATCTAAATATCATCCAAAGTTTCTTGGTCTAGTGGTTCTAGAAGTCTGGTTGATCCAAACCCCCAAAACCTCGAGACTAAAAAGGAACCTGAGCCTAGGGAGCACCTCGGCCAAACTTCATACTGGGAACCATCCCCTGTTCCTTAACTACTAAAGATCTACCATTGATTAGGATCCAGCACAGAGTGCTGGCTGAGTACGAGCTGGAACTTTCTGGACTGAGTGGCCGAGCTTGCGGCCCTCCTTTCGGTCAGTTCTCCTTGTATTTGGAGGCCTTCCATGCTGGATTATGGCTTTCTCTCCCCGCTTTTGTTGTCACTCTTTTTCATTTTTGAGACATTTCTTTAGCTTCTGTAGTACCAAACTTCTTTAGGTTCATAATAGAATTCCTTACTTTCTGCATATCCACTGATGTTCGGCCTACTATTTCACTTTTTTGAACCTACTTTATCTTTAAGCGTCACCCTACTATAAAGGACTGGTGATATGTTTCATCCTAATTTGGTAAGAAGGGGTTGCTCAATGGTGCCCCCTCCTCTATCCATAATTGGAAAGAAAAATTCATCTTTGTTTCTTGCCCGACTTTAGACTTAGGACTTCGACCTTGGTGAAACTTGAGGGATTCCGTCCGTTGAGCTCAGGGGTTACAAAAAGAGGGCCGAGAGTCGATTAGTAAAATTAAAGATTTTTGAACTTCTCTTATGTCCGAGCTAATAAAAGAACAAACTCTATTCAACCTCGATCTCAGTCCCTTGAATCTAGTAGGTACACGATTGAAGTTGTGGGTTACTCCTTTTTTTCTCTTTCTACTCTTTGACTATACTCTTATCTTCTTCACTATAGAAATGGATGCCCAAGCAGTCGAAATGCTCACAAGGGGGCTCCTAGCCCGCAAGAGGAAAGGTAAGGTGCTAGGTGAGAGTTCAAAAAAGCAAAGGTCGATGCTGTGAGCTCCATGGCCCCCATCAGCACAGCGGGTGCCCCTGAAGTTGCCCCCGAAGTTGAAGCTCCTCCTACTATTGAGTTTGGCACTACTATTGAGGCCGTCGATCCTCCAATGCCATCGAGTCCTCCTATCGAGGCCCAAATTTCAGAGCCTCCCCCTGGAGGGAAGAAAGAGGTAGAAAAAAAGAAGACAAAAAGGGTCCTGAGAAAGTGTTAGCGGAAGATCCGCCGTAATGGGCCCAATAGCTCCAACAAAGAGATAGGTGAGAACCCCTTCAATATTCATGAAGTCATCAGGGGTTTGGTTGATGGGTTTACCATGCCCGAGGTTGTATATAGGACTGTCGATGTTGATGTCAACCAATGCACTTGGGATTCACTTGAATCCTTTCTTGAGGTAGTCACTTCATCCTTCTTTTTCTTTTTGACTCTCTCAATGTTTCTTTGTCCACATAGCCCACTTCATCATTATGTATATATATTTTTTAAACAGACAGACCATCAACTGTTGGACTACATTAGATCACTGAACCTCTTGAGGTCAGAGTTGGTGAAGGCCCAAGAGGACCACCAGGCCGAGGTCGAATGCCTAATTAAGGAGCGAGACGTGGTTGACCGCTCCTTCGAGGATAGATCTACCAAGGTTAAGGTTCTCCAAGAAGCCTGCAAAGAAAAAAATATCAACGGAGTTGAGAGCTACTTTAGACCTGGAAGAAAAGCGGAGCAAAAAATCTAAAGTCAAAATTGGCAAGTTAAAAGAGCAGATTTCGAGGCAGATCTCGGAGGCGATGGCTCGGACGATAGAAGAGTTCAAGATCTCTTCCAAGATGAGAGATCTAAACGTCAAATTCAGCCAAGAGGCCTTCAACAAAAGTTTCGAGCTCTACGAGAATAGGGTGGCCAGTAAGTTTCCCAAGCTCAACCTCGACTTCTTGTACGGAAGAGCTCCTGAGGGCAAAATGGAGCCATCCATCAATGCAGTTGATCTCCCTCCTGTCGAACCTGCTATCGAAGAATCGACGCCAACTAATGCTGCGCCAGTCTCCTCGTCAGCTCCCCCAGATGTCTGAGACCTCTTTAATTTGTATTTTCTTTCATTTTTTTTCTTATATTTGGACATTTGGAATTAATGAAAAGAATTTCTTTTTTTATGTTTTTGTCATGGCATGCTTGCATTTTAGAATACTCATAGTGAGGATAATCATGACTCGTCGCCTCCTGACGATGCCACATCGCTACCCCAAGGCCTTCCTCTGAAGTCCATTATTAAGGACCTAAAGAGAGAGGTTCATCAGGCTAAAAGGAAGCTGAAGAAACCAGATGCTATGGACTACATCAATAAGAAGTGCCATTTGACAGAGGAGCTGGAGTGGGTGAAGAAGCTCGACAGCGATAAGGCATGGACTTTAACAGCCAAAGCAACCTCTCTAGAAGTCGAATTAAGGGCTACACAAGAAAGAATCCAGATACTTGAAGGAAGTTTGGCATGGTCCACCAATCGGACTGAGTACAGCTAGGATTAGTCAAAAAGATTCTCCAAATTTTAGGATCAGTTGCAAGTGGCTGAGGACTTATATAATGATTATAAGCGAGGTTGGTGTGGTCAAGTCATCGATCTTCAATGCCAACTTCGAAAGTCTAAAGGGGAAGTTGCCCATCTTTGATAGCAACTATCGAGTAGAGCTCAAGCTGGCTCGAGCCGAGATTCACAGGAGATTCTTTCCTTAAGAGGCACTCTGGAGAATCTATCTGTGGTGCAAGAAAAGATAAGGCCAAGCTATGTGAGTTGAAGATTCAAATGGTGTATCAAAAGGATGCCATGAAGGATGCCGAAGCTGAGTCTGCGGTTCAAAGGAAAAGACTGAGGGAGATGGAGGAGGAGTCACGTAGATGGAAGAGGATGCTGAGGGAGAGCTTGGTGGCCCGATAGAGACTCGAGGAGGAGGTTGAAGGTCTGAAACTCTTCCTTATGATGGCTGGAGCTGATAGTCCGAAGTTCGATCCTGAATAGGACTTCATCTTTCTCTCTCTTTCTTTTTTTTTTGTACATGGTCCTGCAGGACTTTGCTTGTAATAAACTTCAACTTTAATGAAATGATGCTTCTTTTGATTGTCGTTCTACTCTGCATGGGTTTGTTACTTGTTGATTTCTTTATTTCTTTCATCTCATCTTTTAATGAAATAACCATTAGGTAATGTCTTCTTCCTACCTTAAACAATCAAAGGTCTTCATCCATGTTAAGACGAGGTTCTCCTCCCATTCTTAATGTGGTTAGCATTTATCCTTGTCAGGATGAGGTCCTTCTCTTATTCCTGATAAGATCGTAGGGGTATCAATGGGCCATTGAAAGGGCCTCTTCCCTCCTATCTTAAACAACTGAAGGTCTTCTCCTGTGTCAGGATGAGGTTCTCCTCCTATTCCAGATATGGTTGGCCTTTCTTATCTTTCTATTAGGATGATGTTCTCCTATTTCTGATGGGGTTGGTCTTCCTCTGTTAGGATGGGGTCCTCCTCTTATCTCCTACAAAATTATTGGAGCACAAAAGGGCCATTGAAAGAGCCTCTCTCCTCCTCTTATCTTAAATAATTGGAGGTCATTACCCATGTTCAGATGAGATTTTTCTCCTGTTCCTAACACGGTTGGCCTTTCTTATCCCCTTGTCAGTGAAGGAAAAAACCTATTTCCTGGGTCAGGTTTGTTCAGAACTGATTTGATCAAGAGGAATATTTTAAAAAATTTTCTCTTAGACCTAAATCAAATCTGATACTTTTTAGATCTAACTTGATAAATTTAATAAAATAAAATCAAAATAAATTAAATTAGATTTAATTTATATCTTGTTCTTGGGTAATCTAATTATCCTATGATGATCCTGCTGATTACCTTAGGTTCTGGATGCAGCTACACAATCGCCTGACCTCTATCGATATCCACTCGGATAGGATCTAGATATCTCCTCCTTCTTGATCTATCCTCCAAAGATCAGATCTAGATCTGATCTTGAAGGTCTTTAAAATAATTTTTGAAGATTCGATGTTGCCTCTTGCAACAGTGCTGCCTTCTTCCTTTCTTATTGCCTTTCTCTTATCTGGATCACACCAACTGGAGCCCAAAGCCTCTTAGGTGTGGAGAGGAGAGAGAGGATCTAAGGAAGGCATGGAGGATAGAGGGAAAGAGCAATGTGGCATGGGCTAAGGGAGAACTTCTCTAAAGCTAGGCGTAGATAGGGTTTTTATAGGTCCTGCTGCGCCATGCAGTGCCACATCATCCCGACCAATCATGTCTCTTCGTGCAATCAGATCTAAATTTGACTAATGGGATGACATCACTTGATTCAATCAGATGACAGCCCCTCTCCAACACCCTTAGGTGGTGCCAAGATTGGTCAAAGCAGAGTCCCTTGGCACCACCTAGTTTGATTCTAAGAAGCAACCTGAAGTCCTATCTGTATGGGACTCCAGGCATCCCTATCCTTGGGCACATGCCTCCCTAGGTGTGTGTCCCCTTCTTTCCTCTTTCTAGCAAGGGGACAAGTCCCTATCTGCTCTACTATGGGTGCATGACACATGAGCAGATGTCTAAGTGTCAAAGGTCAACGTTTGACCAAAGTCAAAAGATAAGAATTAGTAGGTGACAAAAAATGGCAGGTATTGTCTCAAATTTGTCTCATAAATTAAGACAATCCTTTTCTGATCTGGACAAGCTCTAGTCAGATCAAGTAAAAGTACCTGAGTGAGCTAAATACATTTGGCTCAATCGAGATAACTTTTAATGATTGTAGAAGGAGAACATTAGGCTCAATCGTGTGCTAGCATGATTTTCTTGAACCTAATTGAATCTAATTCAAATCAATTGAACTGAGTTAGTCCAATTGATGATATCCAGATCCAAACTCTTATTTTTGTGACCCAGTTAGATTCAGCTCTGTATGGTAATGGGATATGTCATGATCTCTATCATCGACATCATCGAAATACCTTTCGATGGATCAGAACTTTTCTGATTCAAATAACTAGAATGATCGATCATCTAAATCATTCTAACTGCTCCCAAAATCCACCAGTGACACCTAGTAGTATATGGTGGCAATCCATCAAAACTAAAAACAAACCTCTTGGTGCAGTTACATATGTGATTAAATTCGTCTATCTTGAGCTCCGATCAGATTAGGGTTAAGGTGAACTCGTCAAACCCTAATTTCTATTATATGATTTAATCATTTGATTCAAGTCCGATGTGAAAAAAAAACTAATAAAAACTATTTCTATTATTTCACTCTGCCATGGCCATGGGCTTATGGACTTGATTCTCATGATCATTATAGGGCTACTCCTCATCTATCAAGGTAGATAGATTCCTTCTTGGTGCGATCCAATTCCTACAATGAACATGCTATAGCCAACATACACCTCAGGATTCCAAATGGCTAGAAGATCGAGTAATGGTGTAAACAAACTATAACACCCTCAAGGTGAACTATCGATGCACATCAGGTCAAAGAACCAGACACACTATTATAGCTTCGAGCCAGTCATCGATGAGAAGGTAGACTTCTTTATGACAGCTCAAGGTGGCCACGCTCAGTGTCCTCATTCTCTAATGAGTATTTATACTCTCTCTCTGATGTCTCTATACCAGAGACTCAAGACTCATCTACTATAAAGAAGCAATTATATACCAACCTTCCGAATCAATCACCATCCTCATGATGATCCTATAGTCGAAAGCATTTTATGAGTTAATAATGAAAATTTATGTCTTAAATTTACAACTCTTGAAAATAAGAATTATCATTACCATTAACTCAAGGGATGTATCACAGACACTAAATACACATTGTGATAGAAAATAATCCATTTTATTATTTATAGTCAAATTTATAATTTTGTCCTTAGAAGTGTACAATAAGTGTCAGCCAATTCTAGTTTCTAGGGCACACATATCTAACAAACTTCCACTTAACCTAAAGCCAATTGGCTACAAATCTAAGTCCCATCTTCTCGAGGTGGGCTTTGATCTTCTGCTGGCCCAATGATTTTATGAGTGGGTCTGTTGTATTATCTACAAAGTTGACTCTCTTTAATCCTATTAGGTTGGTCAATTTAAACACTCTTGATCCCATCTAACCAACTCTTGATTTGGTTTGATCAACCACTTAGACCTAATTGTGCTACCCAAGCCCGAACCCAGTTTTATGAATATGTCTTAGATCTTAAATTCTCAATTTTAGATCTAACATATTTCATAATCTTAATTTTTAATTAAGTTTAGGGTTCACAAACTAAACATGTAAATAAAATTTTAAGATTTCAGGATCTAGAATTTTGCAGAAAATAAGTTCTTGATTTTTGATTAAGGACGAATGCGCAGCACCCCTACACATCATAAGAATACCCCATCGAATGGGAGGAAAGGATATTTAAATCCTACTTTGTTCTTATGACCGGACGGCCAAGGGGAATGCCTTAATCAGAAATATAAAAACTACAAAACTAGTTATATCTACATCATATATCTCATATATAAAATTGATCTAACTATAAACATGTTTTGCATACATCTCATGTATCATATCATGCATATTTTTAGATCTAAATTATCTCATAATTTTCTAAAAAATTAAATTTAAATTGATCATATCAAAATAAATTTTATTCTAGATAATTATGTAGAAGTATTCTACAACTAGTCTAAACATGCATTCATCATATCTCATATGAACCAAAAATTAAATAATTTTATTTTTTATTTTTTAGATTTTATTATAATATTTATAACATCAAAAGATAGTAAATAAATTGATCTAAAATTATAACTTAATCAAGTTGAATCATGATCATGCAAGACTATACATAGAATAATTCTATTCTACAACTAGTCATGCATCTTGTAGAACATAGATCTAAATTATTTAATTTTAATTTTTTTTATTTCAAATCTAATCATATCTCATGTGAAATCTAAAATTATCTAATAATTAGATCAAAAATAAATTTAAATTAGATCTAAATAATTTATGGGAACCTAGCTCTGATACCAGTTGAAGAAAAAAACTTATTTTTTGGATCAGGTTCGTTCAGATCTGATTTGATCAAGAAAAATATTTTAAAAATTTTTTTCTTAGATCTAAATCAAATTTGATACTTTTTATATCTGATTTGATATATTTAATAAAATAAAATAAAAATAAATTAAATTAGATTTAATTTATATCTTGTTCTTGGGTAATCTAATTATCCTGTGATGATCCTACTGATTGCCTGAGGTTCTGGATGCAGCCACGCAATCGTCTGGCCTCTATCGGTATCCACTCAGGTAGGATCTGGATATCTTATCTTTCTCGATCTATCCTCCAAAGACTAAATCTAGATCTAATCTTGAAGATCTTCAAAATAACTTTTGAAGATTCAATGTCGTCTCTTATAGTAGTGCCGCCTTCTTCCTTTCTTGTCGCTTTTCTCTTGCCTGGATCGTACCAAACTGGAGCCCAAAGCCTCTTGAGAAGATTTGAGGAAGGCATGGAGGAGAGAGGGAAAGAGCAATGTGGCATGGGCTAAGGGAGAACTTCTCTAAAGCTAGGCGCAGATAGGGTTTTTATAGATCCTATTACACCCTGCAGTGCCACATCATCCCGACCAATCACGTCTCTTCATGCAATCAGATCTAAATTTGATTGGTGGGATGACATCACGTAATCCAATTAGATGAGAGCCCCACTCCAACACCCTTAGGTGGCGCCAAGATTCATCAAAACAGAGTCCCTTGGTGCCACCTAGTTTGATTCCAAGAAGTAACATGGAGTCCCATCTATATGGGACTCCAGGTGTCTCTATCCTTAGATGCATGCCTCCCTAGGTGTGTGCCCCCTCCTTTTTTCTTTCTAGCAAGGGGGCAAGCCCCTATCTGTTCTCCTATGGGTGCATGATATATGGGCAGATGTCTAAGTGTCAAATGTCAACGTTTGACCAAAGTCAAAAGACAAGAATTAGCAGGTGATGAAAAATGATAGGTGTTGTCTTAAATTTATCTCATAAATTAAGACAATCCTTTTCTAATCTGGACAAGCTCTAGTCAGACTAAGTAAAAGTACTTGAGTGAGCACAAATATATTTGGCTCAGTCGAGATAATTTTTAATGATTGTAGAAGGAGAACATTAGGCTCAATCATATGCTAGCATGATTTCCTTGAACCTAATTGAATCTAATTCAAATCAATTGAACTGAGTCAGTCCAATTGATGATATCTAGATCCAAATATTTATTTGTGTGATCCAATTAGGTTCAGTTCTATATGGTAATGGGATATGTCACAATCTCTATCATCGACATCATCGAAACACCTTCTGATGGATCAGAACTTTTCTGATTCAAATAACTAGAATGATCGATCATCTAAATCATTCTAATTGCTTCCAAAATCCATCAGTGACACCTAGCAGTATATGATGGTAATCCATCAAAACTGAAAATGAATCTCTTGATGCAGTTACATGTGTGATTAAGTTCTTCTATCTTGAGCCTCTATGATTTAATCATTTGATTCAAGTCCGATGTGAAAAAATAAACTAATAGAAACTCTTTCTATTATTTCACTCTACCATGGCCATGGGCTTATGGACTTGATTCTCATGATCATCATAGGGCTACTCCTCATCTACCGAGGTAGATAGATTTTCTCTTGGTGCGATCCAATTCCTACAATGAACATGCTATAGCCAACATACATCTTAGGATTTCGAATGGCTAAGAAATCAAGTCATGATGTAGTCAAACTATAACACCCTCAAGGTGAATTGCCGATGCACCTTAGGTCAAAGAACCAGACACACTACTGCAGCTTCAAGCCAGTCATCGATAAGAAGGTAGACTTCCTTATGACTGCTCGAGGTGGTCACGCTCAGTGCCCTCGTTCTCTAACGAGTACCTATACTCTCACTCCAGTGTCTCTTCACCATAGTCTCAATACTCATCTACTATAAAGAAGCGATTGTACACCAACCTTCCGAATCAATCACCATCCTCATGATGATCCTACGATCGGGAGCATTTTATGAGTTAATGAAAATTCATGTCTTAAATTTTTAACTCTTGAAAATAAAAATTATCATTACCATTAACTCAAGGAATGTATCACAGACACTAAATACATATTGTGATAGAAAATAACTCATTTTATTATTTATAGTTAAAATTATAATTTTATCCTTAGAAGTGTACAACAAGTGTCAGCCAATTCTGGCTTCTAAGACACACATATCTAACAGTCAGGATGAGGTCCTCCTACTATTCTTGACGGGACTGACCTTTCTTTGTTAGGATGAGGTCCTCCTCCTATCCCTGATAAAATTATTGGAGCATAAAAGGGTCGTTGAAAGGATCTCTTCCCTACTCCTGCCTTAAACAATCGGAGGTCTTCACTTGTGTCAGGACAAGGTTCTCCTCCTATTCCTAACACAATTTGCCTTTCTTGTTCCCTCATCAGGATGAGATCCTCCTCCTATTTCTGATGGGGTTGGCTTTTCTTTGTTGGGATAAGGTCCTCCTCCTGTCCCTAATAAAGTTATTGGAGCATAAAAGGATCATTGAAAGGGTTTCTTCCCTCCTCCTATCTTAAACAACTGGAGGTCTTCACTTATGTCAGGATGAGATTCTCTTTCTATTCCTGACATGATTGGTCTTTCTTGTCCCCCCGTCAGGACGAGGTTCTCCTCCTATTTTTGATGGGGTTGGCCTTTCTTTGTTAGGACAAGATCCTCCTTCTATCCCTAATAAAATTATTGGAGTATGAAAGGACCATTGAAAGAGCCTCTCTCCTTCTGCTATCTTAAACAATCAGAGGTCTTCATTCGTATCAAGATGAGGTTCTTCTCCTTTTTCTAACATGGTTGGCCTTTTTTATCCCACCATCAGGATGAGGTCCTCCTCCTGATCCTGACGGGGTTGGTCTTCCTTTGTTAGGATGAGATTCTCCTCCTATTCCTAACAAAGTTATTGAAACACAAAAGAGATATTGAAAAGGCCACTCTTCTCCTCCTGGCTTAAACAACTAGAGGTCTTCATCCATATCAGGATGAGGTTCTCCTATTATTCCTGACACAGTTGGCCTTTCTTGTTCTCCTATCAGGATGAGATCTTCCTCTTGTTCCTGATGGGGTGGCCTTTCTTTGTTAGGGTAAGGTTCTCTTCCTATCCCTAACAAAGTTATTGGGGAACAAAAGGACCGTTGAAAGGGCCTCTCCCCTCCTCCTATCTTAAATAACCGAAGGTCTTCATCTATGTCAGGATGAGATTCTTCTTTTGTTCCTAACATGGTTGGCCTTTTTTGTCCTCCTATCAGGATGAGGTCCTCCTCCTATTTCTGATGGAGTTGGCCTTCCTTTGTTAGGATGAGGTCCTCCTCCTATCCCTAATAAAGTTATTGAGATACAAAAGGGTTGTTAAAAGGACTTTTTCTCTCCTTCTATCTTAATTAACTGGAGGTCTTCATCTGTGTCAGGATAAGGTTCTCCTTCTGTTCCTGATACGATTGGCCTTTCTTGTCCTCCTGTTAGGATGAGGTCCTCATCCTATTTCTGATGGGATTGGCCATTCTTTGTTAAGGAGAGGTCCTTCTTCTATCCCTAACAAAGTTATTAGGGCACAAAAAGATCGTTGAAAGGGCCTCTCTCCTCCTATCTTAAATAATCGAAGGTCGTCAATCGTGTCAGGATGAGGTTCTCCTCCTATTTTTGACATGGTTGGACTTTCTTGTCCTCCTATCAAGATGAGGTCCTCCTCCTATTTTTGATGGGGTTGGCCTTCTTTTGTTAGGATGAGATCCTCCTCTTATCCTTAACAAAGTTATTTAGGCTGAAAAGGGCCATTGAAAGGACCTCTCCCCTCCTCCTATCTTGAATAACTGGAGGTCTTCTACTTTGGTTAAGTTGTTTCCTGTCATCATATAACTTTGCAACAAAGAACAAGGATATTAAAAATAAGAATGTTTTATTAGGGAATGCTTATTGATAATACATTCTCAAGTTCTCCATGTTCCAAGGTCGTGGGAGTGTCGGCTCACTGAGCTCCTTTAAGTAATATGTTCCTGGTTGGACGACTTCTATGACTTCATAGGGGCCTTCCCAGTTTGATGTGAGCTTTCCTTGGTTTTGAGGTTATGAAACATCGGCTGACAGAAGCACCAGATCTCCTACCCAGAATATCTTACTTCTGACCATTGAGCTGTAGTAGCGGGCTACTTTCTGCTTGTAGGTCGCCATTCGGACCTAAGCTTTCTCTCACTTTTCTTCCAACAAACAGAGATTTGTCCAAAGATCTTGAGAATTATTCTGCTTACTAAAAGCTTTAACTCATGCTGAAGGAAGTTCAAGCTCTACAGGGATGACCGCCTCCATCCCAAAAGCTAATGCGAAAGGGATTTCTCCTATTGATAATATTTGAGTGGTTCTATAAGTCCAGAGCATGTGATAGAGTTCATCCACCCATATTTCTTTTGCTCTTTCAAGCCTGACCTTTATTCCTTGAAGCAAAGTTCTATTAGTTGCTTCTACCTCACCATTTGCTTGCGGATGAGCTACTGATGTGAAGTGGTGAGATATATTCAAATTTTTGTAGAACTCAGCAAACTTTGCACCTATGAATTGATGCCCATTATCAATAATTAGCATTCGAGGTAGACCAAACCTACAAACAATTTACTTCCAGATGAAATCCTACACTTTGGCTTCAGTGATCTTTTTCAGACGTTCGGCTTTAACCCACTTAGTGAAATAATCCACTACTACCAATAGAAACTTTTGCTGTCCAGATGCCATGAAAAAGGATCCAAGTATATCTATTCCTCATTGTACGAATGGCCAGGAGGCATCCAGTGGTGTAAGCTGTGAAGCCGATTATCTCTGAATGTTTGCATTTCTCTGACACCTGTCACACTTTCTTACATAATCCACCACATCTTGATGCATTGTTGGCCAATAGTATCCTTGATGGAGTAACTTATGTGACAAAGATCTCATCCCCAGATGATTTCTATAAATTTCTTTGTGAACTTTTCTCAGGGCATAGTCGACTTCTGAAGGTCGGAGATACTTGAGGAGTGGTAATGAGTATGACCTCTTATACAACTTATTTTCATATAAAATATAGCGGAAAGCTTGATTTCTTAACTTTCGAGCTTTGTTATAGTCTTTGGGAAGAATTCCTTCCTTGAGATATGCAATCAATGGGTCGATCCAGTTGGGCTCATGATCAACTTGCATTATCGCCTGGGGCTCTTTCGAACTTAGGCGCTGCAGGACTTTAAAAAGGACTTCTTTTGGTAGTTCGTTTGGGGCTAAGATGGCCAGCTTAGAGAGGAGATCAACTCTAGTATTCTCTACCCTGGGGATCCACTGGATGTCAAAATTGTTGAAGACCAAAGTCAAGCTCTTCACTCCTTTTATATACTTTTTCATGCTTTCCTTCCGGGCTTCAAAAAAGTTACTGACTTGTTCCACCACCAGTTGAGAATCACTGTAAACCTTCAGATGTCATACTTCCAGCTCTTTGGCTATTCTTAGTCCTGTAAGCAGGACTTCATACTCTGCTCCATTATTAGTAGTGGGAAAGTCAAAGCATAATGCATACTCTGCTATAATTTCTTCTGGATTGATGAGGATCAAGCTCGCGCTTGTCCCGAAAGCATTGGATGAACCATTCATATACAGCACCCAAAAGATTTTAGAGAGATCAGCCTTTTCTTTAGGGGAGCTAGGGATAAAATCTTCTTAGTGCTCTTGTTCAGTCTCCTCTAGAATAGTGCATTCCACTATAAAATCGATCAGTATTTGAGCTTTAATGGATGGCTGAGATTGGAAATAGATGTCGAATTCAGTCAGCTCAATCACCTACTTTGCTACTCTACCATAGATATCAGTTCAATGAAGAACTGCCTTGATAGGTTGATCAGTGAGGAGAGTAACCTGTGCCCTTGGAAATAAGGTTGATGTTTTTTGGATGTAATTAACAAGACATAAGTTAGTTTTTCTAATTTGATATACCTTGTTTCTGCATCCCTTAAGACTCTACTTATATAGTAGATTGGCTTCTAAACTTTAGCTTCTTTCCTGACTAGTACGACTCCAATAGCTATGAGAGATATGGTGAGCACAAGAATAGATCTTCTCCAGGCTCAGGTTTGGCTAGTAGTGGAGGTGAACAAGATATCTCTTCAATGCTTTAAGGGCCCATTGAAACTCGAGAGTCTAGTTAAAGTTCTTAGGCTATTTGAGTATTAGAAAAAAGGGCATGTAGCACTTCACCGACCTCGACACGAAGCAATTCAGGGCTGCCACCTTGCCTATGAGGTGTTGAACTTTTATTATTTTTTGGAATAGTCATCTCTTGGATGGCTCTGATCTTCTATAGGTTGGCCTCGATGCCGCATTTGGACATCATGAATTCTAGAAACTTTTCTGAGGTTACTTCGAAAGCACATTTTGTAGGGTTTAGCTTCATCTTATAATTTCGAAAGGTATTGAAGGTCTCCTCAAGATCGGTAATGTGATTTAGCAAAGATTGACTTTTAACTAGCATATTATCTATATAGACCTCCATATTGCGGTCGATCTGCTTCATAAAAATTTTATTCATCAGGCGCTGATATGTTGCACCTACATTTTTAAGCCCAAATGTCATGACCCTGTAATAATAAAGACTACAGTCAGTAATAAAAGTAGTCTTCTCATCCTGTGGTGCCATCCGGATTTGATTATATCCGGAGAAAGCATCCTTGAAGGTGAGGAGTTCATGTCCCAAAATCGTGTCCACCAGTTGGTCAATCCTAGGTAGAGGTTAGCTATCTTTTGGATAGGCTGTGTTTAAATCTATGAAGTTGATGCACACCCTCCACTTGCCATTTGCTTTTTTAACAAGAACAACATTTGCAATCTAGTCTGGGTAAAGCACTTCTCGAATGAACCCCACCTTAAGGAGCTTGTCGACCTCATCCATTATGGCCCTCTGCGTCTCTAGTGCAAAACTGCATTTTTTCTACTTCACCGATCGATGTTTAAGGTCCACACCCAAGCGGTGTTCCATGATATTTGCATTGATCCTGAGCATGTCGACAGGTGCCCAGGCAAAGACACAGGCGTTCCTTTACAAGAATGTAACAAGCTACTTTCTTGGTTCTTCTTTCAGATTTGAGCTGATCTTTACAGTATATTCTTCATTCCCATCATTCAAAGGGATCTCCTTAAGATCATCGATGGGTTCTTCTCTTTCTTTAGATAAATCATCATGGACATCAAGCCCATCCACCAAACAAGGGTCTACTTGTTTTCCTTCTGTAAGGTAATACTATAGCAATGTTGAGCTAGTGCCTGATCTCTTCTAACCTCCCCGACTCCATGCTTTGTTGGAAACTTCATTTTCAGGTAGCAGCTAGAAATCACAGCTTGAAGTGCATTCAAATCGGATCGGCCAAGGATCACATTATAGGCAGAAGGAGCTTTGACTACTAAAAAATCAAATTATACCTTAGACTACTTTAGGAATCGGCTAACTGCCATAGGCAATGCTATTATTCCTTTCATCGAAACTGCATCACCCATGAATCCTACCAATGAAGAATTCATTGGACCCATCCTATTATCAGATATGGACATTTTGGAGAAAGCATCATAAAAAAAGACATCAATAGAGCTTCCATTATCAATTAAAATATGGCATACATCATAATTAGTAATATTTAAAGTAACTACAACCACGTCATTGTGCGAAAGCTGAACTCCCTAAGCATCTTCTTTAGTGAAAGTGAAGGACTCTTCAATCCACTGCCTCTTTGCCTGCTCTGCTAACCCATCAGCCTCCCCTTGCTGATATTCCCCAGCGATAGTATTGATGACCTTATGGGGGGCTGATCTCCTTGCCGCTCATCCTATCGAGATGATTCAGGCTGTGGTGGAGCTCTTGGAGGATCTTTCCTCCTCTTAGGCTGGCACTTGATGAATTGGTCCCACTAACTTCTTCTAATCAATGCCTCGATCTCATCTTGAAATTGGATGCATTCTTTAGTGTCATGATGGTAGAGACAGTACTTGTTGGGGTTGTGCTTGGTCGGATGAATTCGCATCCTCTTCGACCCTGGTAGCTGCTCCCTTATCTCCATTAGCACCTGAGTCTTTGAGACATTCAAGAGAGCATAGTTGTTGAATCTTCTGGAAGGAGAGTTTCATCGGGTCCTTCGATCTGGACTTCCTTACCAACAAGCTTGAGGGGGAGTTCAAGCTCATCTGTGCTCAAGAGGAGTTCGTGAGCATGGCTGAGTTTCACCCGACTTTGTTTCAAGCGCAAGCTTGTTGGATTCACTTGCTTGCTGCTTTATTGTGGCCTCATTATCCTTCAATTTGAAGGCCTCCTCTACCCGGGCATAACCTTCAGCCCGAGCCAACATATTAGCAAAACTCTCAGGGTACTTCCTTTCTAGAGAGGATAGAAGATCATTCTTCTAAAAATCGTCCTTTGGTGCGGCCATGGCTACAAACTGATCCAAGTTTCGGACCTCCAGTGCAGCAGCATTAAAGCAGCTGACGTAAGCTTGGATTGACTCCCCTCTCTTTCTGCTTTATGTTGATGGGAGAGTCTGAACCTCATCTTGGACATCGCTTGCTTATGAAATGAGCCACAAAGTAATAGCTCATTTGGTCAAAAGAAAAGATTGTAACAGGCTTAGGCTCGAATACCAGTTTCTCACTACTCCCTTTAGGATAGATGGAAAAGCTCGACACAAGATGGCATTCGGTGCGCCATGAAGCAGCATCATTATTCAAAAGGCCTCAAGATGGTCGATTGGAGCAGAAGTTCCATCGTAGGTCTCGTACTGAGAGAGTTTGAAGTTCGGTAGGATAGGTTCTTGCATGATTTTGATAGAGAAGGGGGGATAGGTGCAAATATCATCATGGTGGATTGGGGAAGCATGGTTGAGCTCCTCGATTCGTCGATTCATGTCTTGAAGTTTTTGATTCGAATTGTTAGCCATCTCAAATCAGAACTTGGTCGACATAAATGGCTAGGTAAATAAGATCGATGGAAGGGATATGCCATTAACTCGACAAGAATGCATTCAGATCGAATAGCTCTCAATTAAAAATCAATCGATCATATCTACTAGACTTATTTTAGATACCAAATTATTGAATCAGAATCAATCGGATTAGCCTACAATCCAAGCTCGAACAGTGGAGCCAAATTAGATCTTAACTTGATCGAGTCACATCCCAATGTGATTCAATCTTGACCCAATCTTGATCCTATTAGGCTAGTCAATTCTAAGCTTTTTTTGATCCCACCTAACCAACTTTTGATTTAGTTTGATCAACCGCTAGACCAAATTGAGCTACCCAAGCCCAAACATAATTTTATGAAGATGTCTTAGATCTAAAAATTTATAATTTTTAGATCTAATTAATTTCATAATTTTAATTTTTAATTAAGTTTTGGATTCATGAATAAAATATATAATAAAATTCTAGGATTTTAGGATATAGGATTTTACAGAAAATAAGTTCTAATTTTTTATTAAGGACGAACGCGCAGCACCCTTACACATCATAAGAACATCCCATCAAATGAGAGGAGAGGATATTTAAATCTTGCTTTATTCTTATGATCGGATGGCCAAGAAGATTGTCTTAATCAAAAATATATTTTTTAAAATAAAATAAGTTAGATCTAAATCATATATCATATATATAATCAAAGACCTAACATGTACATGCCTTGCATACATCTTATGTATCATAACTCAATCAACCATGCATGCTTTTAGATCTAAAATATTACATATTAAATTTAAAAAATAAAATTTTAAATTTGATCACATCAAAAATAAAATTATTCTAGATATTTTATAGAACTATTCTATAACTAGTCTAAGCATGCATCTTTCATATCTTATATGAATAAATTAAAAATTAAAAACTATATTTTCTAATTTTTAGATCTAGTTACAATAATAATAATATCAAAAAAATAAAAATAAAATAGATCTAAATTATATTTAATTAAATTAACAATATGATCATATTAGACTACACATAGAACTATTATGTTCCTAATCTAGTCATGCATCTCATACATTATAGATTTAAATCATATAATTTTTAATTTTTTAATTTTAGATCTAATCATATCTAATGTGACATCTAAAATTCTTCAATATCAAATTATAAATAAAAATTAAATTAGATCTAAAATAGATCTGAAGAACTGCTAATGCAGCTCTGATACTAGTTGAAGAAAAATCTAATTTTTCATCGTAGGATCGTCCAGATCTGATCAGATCTAAGATGAATTTTTCTACAAAAATTTTTATAATCTAATCAAATCTAAGAGTTCTCAGATCTGATCATGATAATTTAATATTAAAAATTAAAATTAAATTAAATTTAATTTAATTTTAAGTATCTGATTAGGTAATCTAATTACTCTACGATGATTCTGATCGTTCCTGAGGTTTTGGAAGGAGCCACGTACGCGCCTAGTCTCTATCAGTATCCACTTAGATATGATCTGAATATCTTCTTCTCATAAATCTCTCCTTCAAATCTAAATCTGATCTATAGATACTTCAAAATAATTTTTGAAGATAGCCCATCCATCTCACGAATATAGTCACGTAGATCTTCAATCTTGTGCCAAAAGCTTTGGACCTTCAACTCAGATTTGTGCCTAATATTTTAGGCATGTAGAAGAGATGGAGAGAAAGGATAGAAGGGGTGTGGGATATGGTATGGACGATAGCACTTGGGCATGGAGATTATTTTGTGCGATACCTCCTCTTTGGCATGAGAAGGGGTTTTAAATCCAATGCCATATAGAGTCCCTCTTTGACCAAATAACCAATTTATTTTATTATTGGAACTCTAGGACTTATTGTCCATGTGAAACCCTAGATCCCATCTAGTTTTGATGCCAAAAATTAGTCTAGAAGGTGGCAGCATGAGTAGATAAGGAAGAGTCCATTGCGCCTAGGACTCTTCTCTCAAGAGTTTAATCCAAATTAAATTCTATCAAAACTTAGTCAAACCATCTTCATAAATCACAAAATTTGACACACTCATAGCATATCTCAAGCCCTATCATATAGCTAAAAATTAGATCAAAATAATTTCTATAGAATTTTCTAGAAGCATCTAATTAGATGACCCTCAAATCTCTCAAATAGATTAATTTTTAACCCTAGTCCAATTGCACTAGGAATGGATTTAATTTCTACAATTAATCTAATCGGGACTAGTTTTAGTCAGATAAAAATAAATCCATTCAAGATACAAAAATGAGTCAAATCAAATTTGACTTGATTGTGATGAATCAGAAAGATTATAGAAGGAAAAAGACAGGCTCAATCGTGTGCTAGCACGATTACCTTGAACCTGATTGGATCTAATCCAAATCAATCAAACTGAGTTAGCTCAATTGATGATATCCAGACCTAAATTCTTATTTGTATGATCTAGTTAGATTTAGTTTCATATGATAATAAGATATATCATGATCTCTATCATTAACATCATCGAAATATCTTTCGATGGACCAGAATTCTTCTAATTCATACAATTAGAATGATTGATCATCAAAATTATTCTAATTGCTCTCAAAATCTATCAGTGATACCTAGCAGTATATGGTGGCAATCCATCAGAACTAAAAGTAAATCTCTTGGTGCAGCTATCTGTGTGATTAGATTCTTCTATCTTAAGCTCCGATAGGATTAGGGTTAAGGTGAACTCATCAAACCCAATATCCATCATATGAATTAATCATTCGATTCGAATTCAATGTGAAATCCTAATGGAAACTCTTTCTATCATCTTCACTCTGCCATGGCCATAGGCTTAAGGACTCAATCTTATGATTATCATAGGGCTACTCCTCATCTACCGAGGTAGATAGATCCTCTATTGGTGCAATCCAATTTCTATAATGAACTTGCTATAGCCACCATATATCTTAGGATTTTAAATAGCTAGAAGATCGAGTTATGGGGTTGTCAAACTATAACATCCTCAAAATAAATTATCGATGCACCTCAGGTCAAAGAACCAACACACTACTACAGCATCGAGCCAATCATCAATGAGAAGATAGACTTTCTTATGACTACTCGAGGTGGTCACACTCAGTGCTCTCATTCTCTAATGAGTACCTGTACTCTCACTCCGATATCTCCACACTATAGACTCAAGATACATCTATCCTAAGAAAGCGATCGTACACCAACCTTTCGGATCGATCACCATCCTCATGATGATTCTACGATTGAAAGCAATTTATGAGTTAACCATGAAAATTCATGTCTTAATCAACTTTTGAAAATATGAATTATCATTATCATTAACTCAAAGAATGTATCACAGATACTTTAAATATACATTATGATAGAAAATAATTTTTTTATTAATTTATAATTAAAATTATAAAATTATTCTTAGAAGTGTATTATAAGTATCAACTAATCTGGCTTCTAGAGCATACATCTAATATTTGGTTGGTGATCCCGTAAAACCAACTAGATTGATTGTAAGTCCAAAAAATAATCGGTGTAAGATTGTGGTTGGTGATCCTATAAAATCAACTAAGTTTGTTTATGATCTCGGGTTAAAACAAACAATCAAGAGATTATAGTAAAATTTCTAAGAAACTCTTGGAGATTGGATATAGGTGCGATGGTGCACCAAACTACTATAAATTATTTTATGTTTGTATTATGCCTTTTCTCTTTTACATTGCATGCTTTTAATTTTTGTTTAGCTTGATTCAATTCTTGTATAGTCCTAATTATATCTTGATTCTACTATTGCTTGTATTATATACATATCAAATACACAACTTAGCTTAAATAGAGCACATACTTGCTTAAAGTTTGATTTATCTTTAATTTTTTTTTAAATAACCTAATTTACCCTTCCTCTTGGGTTATTACCTCTGGGCAATAATTAGTATCAGAGCAGGTGCTCTAATATTTAATTATTAACCTAGTAATTAAAGAGTAAAAGTTCATGGCAATCCAAATAGAATTTATTTCAAAGAAGGCCATTCTATAGATTGACCATCATTTTTTAGTAACTCAAATTATAGTTATTAGAAAGCACACAAACCCATCTTCATATAAGCACATGATTATAACTTATGGAATATTATAATCGATGACTCACACATCCCCAAAGTATTGAAAGAGCATGATAAAGATATGATTCAAATAAATGCTAAGATAATGAATTTACTCTACTGTTCATTAGACATAAATATATTTAATGTAATTTTTTTATGTATTTTAGTAAATCAAATATGAGAAAAATTAAAAATAACTTATGAAAGAGCAAATCAAAAAGAAGAATCAAGTTCTCATGAAGACAAGAAAGCTCATCCCAACTTTTGTCTTATAGCTCATAAGAAACAAAGAAAGAAGAAAGCATCAATTAAGGAGGAGCAAAGCAAGAAAAAGAAAAATGAGAAAGTGGAAGAAAGAATTATAAATCCTTGCCTTATGGCCAATGATGATGAGGTAAATCTTGAGAATTCTTTCGATTTTACTTTTAATGAATTATTCAAAACCTTCAATGATTTAGTAGATAAATTTAAAAAATCGAGGTTCAAAAATAAAGTACTTAAAAGGTCAAATCTTCTTTTAGCTGATGAAAAGAGTAAATTATTGATTGAAAAAAAAAAGATATTTTGAAAGCAAAGAATGCTTTGGCTAAAAAAAAAGAAGCACTTCTTAAATCTAAAAAATCTTTGGATGAAGAAAATATTAAGTTAAAAATAGAATTTAAAAAATTAAAATCTTATATTGAAGAAAAGAAAGCTTGTTGAAAGAAAAAAAGTCTCTTTTGAAAGAAAATGCTAATCTAATAAAAAAATTAAAAGATTAAAACCTATGCTTAACAAGTTTACAATTGGCTCTCAAAAGCTTCAATCTATTTTAATCAATCAAAAATTATTTTTGATAAAGCTAGAATTGATTATAATTTATTAAGAAAATAAAAATTTATGAGTAACATGTTTAGCAAAGCTCATTCTGAAAATCATTCTATAGTTTACTTTAAATGCAACAAAGTTGGCCACAAAATTTTTGAATGTAATACTAAAAGAATTAGTCATACTTTGATTAAGTAAATATGGGTTTCAAAAGAAACCATAAGCCTAACCTCAATGGACCCAAGATAGCTTGGATACCAAAAGCTAAAAAATAATTTTTACAGATAACCCAAGCATCCAATGAAGTAAAAGAAGCTAATTCTTATGGATGGATGGCTTGAACTTGAGAAAAATGGATGATGATGTTTGGTAAAAGCTAAACCTTTCTCTACATCATACCATCAATATATACTAAATTTATTTAGAGTGAATAATTGATTTTGATGATTTATTCATGCTTATAATGATCATACTCCATGACTTGAGCATTTTGATATATTGCTTAAAACTAGTATATATTATTTAGATTATTTGTTTTTAAGCTTATATTGTTATTCTAAATTCAGCATGATATCTCAACTTTTTCTTATCAATTATATATTTGAGAAATTTAAATCAACAAAAGCATAACTAACTAAAATCTCTAAAGAAAAAGAAAAGAACAAATATTAAAATTAGTATCAAAATTTTTTTGACATATTTTACTTGAAAAACTCCATCTTTTGAAAATCTAAAGTGGTATCAATATGGATTTATCATTGGACATACTTAATTTGGTATTAAATGTGCTCTAATAACTTTAAAATGCTCTATCAATCAATGTATTTAGAAAATAATCTACTTAGAAAGGGGTAGCATGATATTAACATAAATTTGGTATCAAACATGTTTATTTTGGAATTAGATATCCTAAATAGTTCAAATTTGATTATCTTTTAAAATAAATTTTCTAAATTTGATAGTTAAATTATCTAAATTTAAAGGTTAAATTTGGTATCAATTAAACTTATGATAAAAATGCTTATTTTGAAAAAAAAAGGGGAAGAAAAGTTAAAAAGTTATTTATGGCATTAATTATGAAAAATAGGGGGGGAAATATTATTAAAACTATTTTAGAACTTAACAAAAATAAAAATTATTGATGATCATTTGTACTTCACTTGTTTTGATTGATTTGTTTCAAGTAATTATTTGTAATTCGTGTATTTTAATCATATCATCATTCTCTTTAACAATTAATTGGTATCAAGATATTATTTTTTATCCTAAATTCATAAATAATTATATTATGTTTCTTTTAATTTGAGCTTTCATATGATCTTAATCTTTTAATTTAATTCAATTGATTTGACTGCCAAATTATTTTTCATGACTAATTGGAGTTAAAGTAAATTTGAAATATATTCTCACTCTAAACTAATTTGATTTAATTTAAGTTTGATAATCTAATTTATCATTTTGATACATACTTTCAATTTTAGAAACTCATTTGAAAATCTGAATATAATACTAAAATTTTGATGTGCATTGAAAATTTTTTATAAAATTACTTGTATCAAGAATCTTTTACTTAAGAAATGAGTTTAAATAAGTGATTCTCATTTGCTTTGATACTACATACTAGAATCATTGACTTGCTTGATATATTTTTTATACATATCTTTTTCAAACTTAATTGACTAAAATTTTTTAAGAGAAGAAAAGATTGAATATTAAAGTATATATTATGCTTGATTTCATGATCAAATCTTTTGAAAAGCTCTATTTCTCTTAAAGCTTAAAAGTGCATATTTAAAAATTTAATTAAAAAATTATATTCATTCAAAAAGAGAAAGAGCCTTTGATAATTGAATTCAAGCTAATTTTGAAAAGAAAAAAATATTTTAAGCATATTTTGAATCAAAAGATAAGTTTTCAAAGGAAAGAGGATTCATTTGAATTAATTATTTGAATTTGATACATCTCTTATTTTGATACATTCTTATATATTATTGATTTAATGACTTTTATTCAACCTTTTCATGAGCTTTTTGATGCTATCAGATCAAAAAGAAGGAAAGGAATGTTGAGTATATGATTAATGAATCAATTCTTAAGATGCTCATTAATTTGATGCTTGAAATCTTAATACTCATTGATTTAAATTGAGGTATTAATTTAAAATAAGTATATGAAATATGTGTAATGAACTAAATATGTGCAATGAACTAAAGAATAATTGAGTATTTATGTATTTAATCTGGTACTTCATGATACATATTAGCAAAATGCATGGAAACACATTATTCATTTTTATTGCACATATACTCAAAGTTTTGTCATCATAAAAAAGAAGTAGATTATTGACCCTATGATTAATTTTGATGATCATAAAATATTGAGTAAAAATATTACTAATCATGTGTTTCAAGATTGAATATAGGATTTCTCAAATGCTCCTATTGATGAAATTATCTTTGGAAGAAATTCTCTCAAGATGTCAAGCCAAAATAATTAAAAGAAGAAGTTTTCATAAATCTTGATGGCTCATTGTAAAGAAAATAAAAGCGAAAGAAATAAATATCATTTAGAAGATTTAAGATTAAGAAATTCAAGTTTGAAATATCAAATAATGAAGAAAAATAAAGTTAAAAAGTTTAGAGCTGACCTATCCAAGAATCGAGCAAGCTCTGGTATGGAATAGGATTAATACTTTGATTTGGCACACAACCAAGCCAGCTTGAATTGGATCCGAGCTAACTCAATCAGGATAGCAGAAAATATATTTTTCTATTTTGCTATTCAAACCAGCTCGATTTGGATCCAAGCCAGCTCTCTCAAGATGGTAGAAAAGCTATTTTTTCTATTCTACAATTCGAACCAACTTGAGATAGAATCAAGCCAGCTCTATCAGCTTAAGCTAGCTCGATAAAAACTGATAGGCATAACGACTAGTTCTGCAGAAGCCTGTCTTCGTCCAAAAAAAATTTTCAATGACTATTTTTTATCTCCAATGGCTATAAACAGTTAGAAATGAGTTCAAAAGTCATAGAACTTGTGAAAAATGAAAGAAAAACATAAGAGAAAAAAAGATTAAGAGGAAATAAGTGAAAAAATTTAGATTTGAGTGAGCTCTATTGCATATTAAAAGAAGAGAGAAAAGAGAGAAACCAAGTAGTAAAATTAGAGAGCTTTTAAGAGATATCATCTCTAGCATGTAGCACAATCTCTTAAGCATCATTTGAAGAAAAGTAAAGCTTCAAAAGAGTATACATTCAACAACTTCTCCAAACTTCAAAGAATTTATATTTTTATTTTTCTTTTGAGCTGAACTTCTGTATCTTGTATTTTTATTTTCTTTACAAGTTTCTTTGGGGAGAAGAAACTTGAGGATTAGGCCCATCCAAGCCCAAAATTAGATATTATAGATTTTAGTTGGTGATCCCAAAAATTCAACTGGGTTGATAGTGAGCCCAAAAAACTATCGATGTAAGATTTTGGTTGTTGATCCCATAAAACCAATAGGATTGATTATGAGCCCAAAAAATAATCAGTGTAAGATTATGATTGGTGATCCTAGAAAATCAACTGGATTTGTTTGCGATCTTGGATTAAAACAAACACACTATAGTCAGGAGTTATAGTGAAATTCCCAAGAGGCTCTTGGAAAGTGGATGTGGGTGCAAAGGTGCATCGAACCACTATAAATTATTTTATGTTTGTGTTGTGCCTTTTCTCTCTTACCTTGCATACTTTTAATTTTTACTTAGCTTGATTTAATTCTTGCATAGTCCTAATTATATCTTGATTCTGCTGTTGCTTGTATTATATACATCTCAAATACACAACTTAGCTTAAATAGAAGCACATACTTGCTTAAAGTTTGATTTATCTTAATTTTTTTTAAACAACCTAATTCACCCTTCCTCTTGGGTTACTACCTCTGGGCAACACACATACACCATGAGGTATTGCCACGAGATAAGATTCTCGATCTTGTTCTTAAGCAACAAGCAATCCCAGTTTGTGCTCATAGTCATTCTAGAATTTACAAAATTTGTTCATATCCTTTCGGGCTACCAACTTCATCTTTCGAGGCCATTTCATATAGCCTCGATTTTGTATCTCCATCAAGATTTGTCCACTGGAGGTGTTGAGAGGTGTATACCTCTCAAATCTCCAAGATGAAGTCCTTGAATAGCGAGAAGTCTCCTTGTTCCTCCTTGGCCTTTTGTTGGGCTCTTCTTAGTCTTCATAGGCCCGCTTATTCTTTTCTTCTTGATGGGCCCACCCCTAACTAAGCCTTGCCAAGCAGCTATGGCCTTTTCTATATTGACGTTCTTGTTGGCTCGAGTTAGAAGCTTGGCATAATCCCATAAAGACCTATTCTCTAGGGAAAAGAGGAACCAAGATGACTTCAATCCACACCTCATGGTGGACATAGCAATCGAGTGGTTCAAGTTATAGATCTCCAAAGTAACTGCATTAAAATAATTGGCATAGTTTTGGAGGGACTCGTTCTCTCACTGCTTGATAGTAAAGAAGCTCTCTGATCTCCTCCTCTATTTCCAACCACTCATGAAGTGGGCCACAAAAACATCCAATCAAACTACTCAAAAGAGTGAATAGAACTAGACTAGAGCCCGATGTATCATAACCCAGCTATCCTTTGAAAAGTGGTTGAGGGAGCTCTACATAGTATTGAGTCGGTGGCCCCTTGGAACATCATAAGAGCTTTGAAGCTCTCTAGGTGGTCCAAAGGGATAGAAGTCCTGGATTAACATATCTAAAGCTACCACATTTTGATCCGAGGAGGGAGAGGCTTTCCATGATTCTTATTGAGAAATGGGGCTCGATGGTGAAATTGACATCATTCCCGAATTTAGCAAGGCATTGTCTTAAAGCTTTGAGGTAGTAGTCCATCTCCTCAATCCTATGATTGAGGTTGGCCTCCCTCCTGGAGACCTCCTTTGATTGGTGGGGGGAGGAGTGGCTTGACGTCGGTCCTTTCTAAGAATGTGAGCTCGATGACCGATGCCTCCTATCTCATCCTGAGCTCTACAAACAAGAGCAGTGGCCTACATGGATCCTTCCTCGGGCTTTAAGGGTAAGAACGATGGCTTTGTTGAGCCTATCGAGACTCCATGGTCACTCAGCTCGTAATTCTATTATTATTGTTATTGATTGTTGTGGGTTTTGAATATCTATGATTAGCATTTGAACATGCTGCTTGAATAGTTGAAACTGATGGACGGTAACTATTGGTATTGCCTATAGCTTTGATGAAGGCAAAGCCCTCTGAGGATTTTGCAGAGAGCTATCGGACTCTAAGGGTGCATCTTGCTAAACGAGTTAAGGGTGCTGTCGATGCTTCTTGCGACTTCATGGCTACAAGTCGTCTACCATTTGGTGGAACCTCCAATAGTGGGATTATGACCTTTCCTCTAGCACCAAGTCAGATCATGGTCAATTGCTTAAATCATGATGGTCGGTCGAAGATCATGATTGATTTTTGAGATGATGGTTTGGTGCCTGTTACATTCGAGCAGCGATGGCTTTGACGTTGGTCGCACCCAAGGTGGTATTGAGCAATAGAGATTTTGCTTGGACTTTCTCTCTGATGCTAGATCCGATCTGAAACAATAAAGATAGGAAAGTAATCTTACCAAAAAGTGTCCGATGGGAGATCCTTCGATATGTAAGTCAGATTCTCAAGGAATAGCAAAGATATTATAAGATCCTTCGATGCCTAAGTCAGATTCTTAAGGAACAGTGAAGATATTATGAGAGCAACAAAGTGGTAGTTCAAAAGAATAAAGAGCTCAAGAGTACTTACTTGGAGGATTACATGAGAGTTGTCTATATATGCAAGAGTCAACACCCATCATCCATCATCGAAGAACTTACGAATGGATCAACTATTTTTGGTAACCAATCGTGCCTAGAAAATCACACACGGACTTTTGATCACCCCATGCATCTCGCTTATTTATCATGTGATTTTGAAAACTATTCGAGATCATGATCGAGCCATCACTAGCTGAGAGGAGAGTTCGAAAATTGAGGAACACTCCAACTGCCTTTAGGATCGTCCATGCGGTGGGCATTGACTAGCTATGACTAGCTAGTCTAAGGCTTTGTGGTAAGCTTTCATTGATCAGTTTGCCACGTTGGCTATGGCCGGTTCCAAAGCATATTATTAACTATCATTAATTGATGCTATTACACAATCTTACATACGTACATCACCAATATGATGTAGCAAAATTCTTGATATATATATTACAGTGAACATGCTTGGGGATCAGTAAGGTACAACCCTCCTTATTCAAATTTAAATACAAGTAGTGCAAGGCGACGCGAACAAATATAACAAGTGACCACTTTTTTTTTAGGTAAAATACTACAGTGGAGCGCATGTTCACATTAAATATAACTGGGACAGGCTAAACTTTTTCATCCGGAGGGAGCTCCGGGAAACTTGCCTTGTCCAAGTCGCCGTTCCCATCATTGCAAACGAAGAGACCGTAGAACCCAGCAACGGCAACAAAGCCAGACATTGCCCAGATGACAACCGCCAGCGCTAACGGCATTATCCCCGCCACTCGCGAGGCGAAAGTGAGGTTGAGGGCGGTCGCAAGCAACCAGATAGCCACTTTAAGTCTCTCCCTCTTCTCAGGCGGAGAGTCCGTTCCCAGGTTCTCAAATTTTTTGAGGCACCAGAATAGGAGCAACAGATTTACGTAGGACCAGAGCAGGAACACAAGGGTACCTGGGTCCTGACGAGCGTGGTAACCAGCGGTGACCACATTGACGGTGAGGAAGAGGAAACCAATGGTAGGAAGCAGATCGAATAACTGAGTGATTACTGCCTTGAATAGACTGCTACTCGATAGCTGCAGCGATATTTGTGGCTGCCGCTCGCCCGGGAGCTTAGGATTCGGTTTAGAAGCCATAATTCAATGCGATGATCGGGGGAGTTCGGGGATATATTCATCGAGGGAGGAGGTCGCTATATTAATGATACCCGCCATGGATGTAAGCTTCATGGAAGATTGCACGAAATTGGTGGGAAAGCGAACGCCTCCACAGAACAGTCTTGGGTAGACTCGAGAACTCGTGTCATCGATGATGCCAACTAAAATGACGCGGGACGGCGGAGAAAAAAGATTGCCAAACTTCGTCAAGATTATGCCGCGTGTTTACCTTTGACTTTGCTTGTGGCAACAGAAGCAGCCACCTGCCCGGACCATTTCAAACTTTTCGTCTCCTTCTCTTG